>JAJJWW010010702.1:0-420208 GCA_023531295.1 Papaver armeniacum
GAGGGTTAGTCAAGTCATTAGGAGAGAGAAAGTTTGTGGTGATTGTAATTTCTTTAGTTCTTTTCTATTTTACCCTGTAAACATTCAAGGGAATAATCAATAAAAATTAGTGTTATTCATCTTCAAATGTCTTAGTTGTGTGGATTATAGTGAGGGGTGTAGTGTAGGATTTCCTGCAACTACACTAACAACCTCACCCAATATTTAGTCTAGCAATCTCATGGACAAACTCCAATATACTTTCAAGAGAATCAACTGAAACGATCAGGACTCAATCGCAATACTATTGTACCTTCCGGCCTAATGGCATTTACAATGCAATATGTACCTCTTACTACATTGTTGCAAACAAAGGCGACACTACATAATCATTTTGAAAGAGCTTGCCACTTTTTCCATGTGACTAGAATTCATGAGATTAGCGTACAACCCAAAATTTTAGAGTCGTCTTTGTCACGCGAACACGCCGCGTTGTCGGCGTGGCGATTGAATGAGTCGCACCTTATGACGATCGAGATATGTTATCTTTGAGATTCATAGATACGGATCCCGATTTAACGTAATTTTATTAGTTTCAATGATTTTATCTTTTATCAAGCTCCTGTAATTTATAATTTATTTGTTATGCCATCCTCTGTCCTAAACACAAATAGACATTGTCGATAAGAAGATGAAAATTGATTTAGGGTTTTACATCAATTCACGAGTGGTTTTTGTTCATGTCTCAAGAACACTTGTAATCCCATTTGATTTAGAGCATATATTGTTACGAAAAAAAAGGTGATTTTTCATCTATAAAAAGTGATTGACTTACGAGAGATGTATGGGTAAAAAACAAAATCTAAACTTCTCCGTGATGATTTTGATTTTTTCTATCTCACGTTTGAAGGTCAAAAATAGGATATTGTTGGATTGCTTGTGGGAATTACACAAAAATTTAATTGATGGTTGTTTTGGAGTGGTCGGAGAGCTTGCGGGAATACGATTATAGGTATAGCCATTTGGGGAATCTTTGAAGAAATTCTAGTGGAGATTTGTTTCATGTAGGACAATCCCATGAGTGTCATAAGTCCATCAAGAGATTGATGCAAGAACATGATGGAAATTAAATTGGCAAACAATTCATCGGTGGAGATAGAAGGAGATGGACGCCCTTAATATTATCAAAGTGTAAAATTGGAACCTAGTACTGTGTATTGGAAATTAACACGATATCACAATCAAAGTGCAACTCAAATCATCACCACCTCATCTTATCTGTATTAAATCTCTAATAAAGAGATGTTGGTGCAAAAATTAATCACCCCAACAATCTTTGAGATGTGTGTAAGATGATCAATCATGCCGTTGATTAAAATCTCAAAGAATCGTTGATGGAAAGTGGTAAGAATTACAGAAATACACTCCGATCTAAAATCTACAAGAGTTCTAAGCAAGTAGTTGTGGAGAAAATGAATAAAAATTGTGTACCTTTTGAGTTGGATTTTAGCCTCTATTTATAGGCATAAAACGCTAATACAGTTTCATAATAACCCTAGATTTGTAGTTATCCGAATAACCATCAAGATCTGTACTTATCCTTGAATATCCATATTTATCTTGAAAGATCCTTATTATCTTGTCAAGATTTGAGTTTATCTTGGAATATCCTTGTCTATCTTCACAAAATTTGAGTATGTCCTAGAAGATCCTTGTCAATCTTCATAGGATTTTGAGTATATCTTGGAAGATCCTTATTATCTTTTCAAGATTTATGTATATCCCCACAACATTTGTATCTATCTTGAAAGATTCATGTTTATCTCTTCAAGATTTGTAACTATCTTGGAAGATCCTTGCCTATCTTCCAAGATTTGTGTCTATCACGAAAATGACTTCTAAAATAAGTCCTTTGGGCTTCTATAATAATCTATTTGGTCGCTTTATATTAAGCCCTGGTTCCTTTTAATAAACCATCTTGGGCTTCCAAAATAAGCTATCTTGGTCTCTTTAATAAACCAAGGGGTTTCTTTAATAAACCGATGGGTTTCCATAATAAACCAAATGGGTTTATTTAATAAACCGATGGGTTGGTTTCTTTAATAAACCACCGGGCTTCCTTACTAAGTCCGGTTGGTTTCCTCAATAATCCGAGTTAGTTTCTTTAATAAACCACCAGGGCTTCCTTATTAAGTCCGCTTTGGCTTCCTCAATAAGCTAGAGTTGGTTTCTTTAATAAACCATCGGGCTCCCTTAATAAGTCAGGTTGAGCTTCCAAAATAAGCTGAGATGCAATAGCTTGTGTGATACGCACGTGCACCATTTTAATGGGTACAAACATCGCCCTCTTAATTCTCAACTTGTTGATGGATTAAGAAAAAATCAAAAAAGAACTAACCTTCGCGGCTCGTTCAAATTCGCCATATGTCTTTTATCGGATAACCTTTCGTGGCCTTGGCCGACTTGTTGTGTGGATTTTTCCCAAGGTCGGCTTAATAATTCAAAGCACCAAAAAAATGTACTTAATCATCTCATAAGCCATTGTTCTACAATCACCAAACACGTTCAAAGTACCGATAATGTACTTAAAACTCCATATAATAATTAAACAGACGTGGCATGTTATGTCCTCTTGCTCTTCCTTTAGCTAACAAATGACCTACGTGTTGGTGTGACATCACCGATATAAGCTATGACACTCGTAAAATAGTCACAACCGCTATGATCGATAGGAATTTGACTCTCACTCGAATCTGAGGATACTCTCCAGTATCTTGCTAGGCACATTGATTGCCTATATGCTCCCGTAATGGCCTTGAATTTTCGAATCAATGCTCTTGTGTCTACCGAATAATGAATGTACGACAATCTCTGGTGTCGGGTTATTTATCATTAGCTTTTTGTCATACATTTTCTTTCTTTCGCTCCAGCTTATTTACCGAACGCTTTTCGTTTTTTTCCTTTTGTTTGATCTTTTATTGAAACATTTTACTCTTGTTCTTGAAGTATTTCTATCAAGAAACTTCGCTTTTTTTTTTCTCTCTTTTCTAGAAAACATTATAACTACTTTCTTGATAAGCAAAACACTTCGTTTTTGTCTTTATCTATATTAGAAAAATATTTCAAGTATTTCCTCCATATGTGTTCTTTAATATTGTTCCTTCGATCCTTTCTCTCCATTTTAGCTTGACTTAATTATATTGTAACACCTTGTTTTTCGCCTTTCTCTTTATTAGAAAGACATCATAATAATTTCCTTAATAACCAAAATACTTCGCATTTGTCTTTCTCTTTTTATAGAAAAACATCGCAACTATTTCTTAATAATCATAATACTTCGCTTTTGTCTTTCTCTTTATTAGAAAGACATTGCACGTATTTCTTTAATAAATACATGCAAAACGTATTCTCATTTGTGATTATAAATTCGATTTATAATGTAACAACTAGTGAGGACTTACCTCCCAGGCGTTCGTTCGCTCCAACCCTAGCCAAACCCCATTACTTGAAACGATCTGAGAAGAATATGTCTTTTATTGTTCTTCTTTTTTAAACAAGTTGCTTTTGATCGCGTTCTTGGCGACACTTTAGCCGCCCCCATTATAGAGATTTCCAAATATCAAAGACCCAGGCAGCAAAGAAATAGATCTATTATATCAATCCTCTCTTTCTAGATGGCAATGAGATTATGATCAGGTATCTTTTCCGTTGCCATCTCTATTTCGGGTCCATCGTGATTTTCCTTTTTGAAATCGCATCAAAATTTTATCTTGGTGGGCGTGTCCCTCGATTCTCGACCCTTTAAGTCAGACGTGACAACTTTGCTTTCTTTTCCTTCTCGACCAGATACCTATCGCCCATGTCATACAAATCTTTGGGGTTCCGATTGGTTGAACTGTTAATGAGTTGTAAATTCCAAACTTATCGTAATCCAATGTATTTTTGTATGCTTATATTACAAACCCCTCGTCAACCTTTCCAACTTCATTAACTTCCTGATGAACCCTCAATTAAAGTCAAAAGACTCTCTACAGACTTAACGTGCAAGAGGAATAAATAACGCTGCTCTTTTTTGCTACCGAGGTTAATCTTGTATTGCTCGAAAAACGCATCCCACAAAAGATTCCTGAAGTGCTTAATTGAATTTGACTTTAATTGTGAGAACCAAGTTAGAGCCTTACCAGTCAAGGTTATTGAAAGGTTAAACAGAGTAGTTCGTCGATGTACCCCACAAACTCATTGAGGCTTGAAATCGTTGGACATGCTCAACTGTATTTTCATTGTTTCAAGTCAAAAATTCCTTGAATTGAGGTTGGTTGAAGTTAGAGGGTGGACGGAAATGCCTTATCTTTTTCAACAAATGAGGAGTCCATAGACTTCTTCATCGATAAGATTTCTTTGCTCTTATCTTGTTGGTGCAAAAATTAATCACCCAACAATCTTCGAGATGTGTGTAGATGATCCAATATTTGTCGTTGATTAAAATCTCGAAAAGAATCGTTGATGGAAAGTGGTGAGGATACACTGCAAAGACACTCCGATGCTAAAATCAACAAGAGTTTTAAGCAAGTGAGTTGTAGAGAAAAGGAAAATAAATTATGTACTTTTGAGTTGGATTTTGACCTTTGTTTATAGGCATAAAACCCTAATTTGGTTCCATAATAACTAGATTTGTAGTTATCCAGAATGTCCATCAAGATCTGTACTTATCCTTGAAGATCCATATTTATCTTGAAAGATCCTAATATATCTTGTCAATATTTGAGTTTATCTTGGAAGATCCTTGTCTATCTTCACAAGATTTGAGTATATCCTAGAAGATCCTTGTCAATGTTCATATGATTTGAGTATATATTGGGAAGATCCTTATTATCTTTTCAAGATTTGTGTATATCCCCACAAAATTTGTATCTATCTTGAAAGATCCATGTTTATCTCTTCAAGATTTGTAACTATCTTGGAAGATCATTGTCTATCTTCCAAGATTTGTGTCTATCTCGAAAATGACTTCTAAAATAAGTCCTTTGGGATTCTATAATAAGCTAGACAGTGGCTTCTATATTAAGCCCCGGTTCCTTTAATAACCATCACGGGCTTCCAAAATAAGCATCTTGGTCTCTTTAATAAACCAATGAATTTCTTTAATAAACCGATGGGTTTCCATAATAAACCAAATGGGTTTCTTTAATAAACCGATGGGTTGGTTTCTTTAATAAACTCCGGGCTTCCTTACTAAGTCCGATTGGGCTTTCTCAATAAGACAGAGTTGGTTTCTTTAATAAACCACCGGGCTTCCTTATTAAGTCTGGTTGGGCTTCCTCAATAAGACAGAGTTGGTTTCTTTAATAAACCATAGGGCTTCCTTACTAAGTCCGATTGGGCTTCCTCAATAAGCGAGTTGGTTTCTTTAATAAACCAGGAGGGCTTCCTTAATAAGTCCGGTTGAGCTTCCAAAATAAGGCAGATGCAATAGCTTGTCGGTGCGCACGTGCACCATTTTAATGGGGTACAAACAAGAGATATTTCATGACTGATGAAAAAAAAAAATATTTCATGAAAATATGAACAAATGCGATACTTAAATGAAAAAAAGGTTCTAATAAAACTCATAACACGAGTTTTGGTGGAGGGCTAAAGAACAATAAATAATAATTTACATGGGCTTAAGAGATGAATTAAATATTAAAATACCAATATATCCAGGATCATTGGTGAGATGGCATATCCGGCGGTCATAAGGTGCGACTTCATTCTAACATCATCGCTTGAACGCGTGATAGCACGACTCAAATTTTAGATGAAACAAATATATTCAACAAGTTTAGACCTTAAAAAATTAAAATTTCCTTCATTTTATCTAATTTCCGGATGACGTATTTTCTTAAGCATAACATGTTCACAATGAATTGCTACTTCGCAAATCATTTTACATTACCTAAGTCAAGCAACTGCTGACCATCCAAAGAGAACATAATAATGGGAAAGAAAACTTGGAGATTTTGTTCTTTGGGTTTAATTCTAATGAATCCCGATTCAAACATCAAATTGAATCGAACATCCAATTGCGAACAAAAATAAGTAAAAAGGCTAATTATTATGTTCCTCCAAAAAAAAAACTCTAATCAACACGGTGCAGGATGTAGATCGATAGAGAGAGAGTACTAGACAATGGACTAAGTCTTTGGAGATATTGAGAAAGCCGTGATTTTAAATAACTTGATAAAGATTAAGAAAAATAGCATTTACATCTGGGTTCTCCTTCAAATCTGGTATAAGAAAATTAAGTATCAATGCATGAACCGTAGACGATAAACAAACAAAACCAACGAATTCTCGACAAAAATTCAATAAACCTCGAATAAATCTTATACAAATCTAGAATTTCCTAAAACATGTTATAGATCCAATTGATGTGGGAACTTAAACACAAAACGAACCACAAATACACATCTATCGATCAAAATAACATACGATAACCAATTAGAATAAATACCTAAAGCATCACAAAAGAAATTTGAAAGATTTTGAGGAAAATGTTAATAACAAACAAATGATCTAAAATTAAATGAATTTTGAATAAGATTTTAATAAAATTTTACCAGATTTGTTTGTTTTTAGACTTTCTTCTAGAGATTCTTCGGGGTTGAGAGAGAGGGGAAAGATAAAGATGCCTAAAATAATCTAAACATGATCGTGAATCGAATTCGAGCTAAAATTTTATCAAAAAAATATAACGTCGTCTTTAACAGGTGTACATGAAAATTTCTGTCGAGTTTCGACATATGAAACCAAGAAATTGAAACTATTATGAAGAATAAATACCATTTTTAGTATTGAAACTGATGATGCACGCGCAACATGTCCGCCTGGAACAATGCGACTATGGTGCTCGTGCCTCTCCTGCCTTAATTGGCTTGAGCGCTAGTTATGCTATAGACGGTCATTGTTTGGTGGACAATACGTGTTGGCATATGAGTGGTGTTTGGTTATTGAGTGCTTGTTGACTATTCCATCCTCTGTACCAAAATGAATGCTATTGCACAGAATTTGCCAAGGATTCGCTCATGCTTTTGCGCGGGTTGTGTCTAGTAGACAAGCCATCGTAAAATTGAGATAAAATCTTTATGAGATGGAGTATCTCTCATACACTAGACTTGTTAGGGACAAAAGGCGTTCGGATATCGGATATCGGGTATTTCTATCACCAAAAATGTATTTTTTAGACCGAATCATTATAAAAGGATCAACTCGTCTCAAACTATGTAAATTTGGATCTTCTAGTAATAGGCTTGAGATGTCATGACTAGGGAGCCTATAACCCAACATATCAGGGACAAACCGTTAATTTCTACTTAAACATACGAGTCGC
Organism: Papaver armeniacum; assembly: GCA_023531295.1. Lineage (NCBI taxonomy): Eukaryota > Viridiplantae > Streptophyta > Magnoliopsida > Ranunculales > Papaveraceae > Papaver > Papaver armeniacum. The sequence continues at coordinate 7,349 of JAJJWW010010702.1, forward strand.
AACATGGGTCGTTGAGTTAGAATTCATGCCGAGACACGAAATCGTTCCCGATCTCTCGAGTGATAGGATTCAACACCAAGTAATAGTACTTTGAATTGGGAATTAGACACCTAGGTTAAGAAAACTTAATAGATTGATACGGAAATTGAATGTCTTACACAACTCTAAAGATGAGTATATATAGAGTTACTGACTTCTAAAAATAAGAACACTAAAGAAAGCAAAAGTTAACTTAAGAAACAAGAGAACTAAACTAGGAAAGCAATAAGCTACAACAATAAGGAAAGATAGCAGTGGTGTCAGTATCCCAACATCCCATCCCAAACACGGCTTTCTCAAGCCTTAAATTCTGGAAAGCGAATAAGGAGATCATCCGCATCCTCCCAAGTAGCTTCTTCCTTTGAATGATCTTTCCACTTAATTAGCCAACGAGTTCCTACACGATTGTGTTTTTTGAACATCGTACGATCTAAAATTTCCTCTAGTTCCCATTGTAAATTATCCGTAGTTGCGGACTAGCATCAACAACAACAATAGAACCTAATTTCAATTTCAAGCGAAACATGAAAAGCGGGGTGAATACGACTAGTAAATGGCAATTCCATCTTATAGGCAACCGGTCCAACCCTCTCAAGGATGCGAAAAGGTCCATAAAATCGTGGCGAAATCTTTGAAAATGACTGGGAAGCTACAGTGGCCTGACGATATGGTTGCAAACGAAGAAAACCCAATCATTTATTGCAAAACTTAATTTCCGTGCGATGAGCATCAACGTAAGTCTTCATTCGAGCTTGTGCATCCCGTAAATAGGTCTTGAGAATTTGTAGAGTGTGGTCCCTAGCTCTTAAGCTAACATCAACAACATTAACCAGTGTAGAACTTTGGAAGGTAGGTCTGAAATTGTGGCGGAGGCCATTTGTAAACAACTTCAAAAGGTGTCATTCTTATTGCCGAGTGATAAGTCGTGTTATATCACCATTCCTCCCACGGAAATCATTTAAACCAATCACGGGGTTTCGTTCCAGCAAAACAACGGAGGTAGCTCTCTAAAGTTCGGTTGGTGACCTCCGTTTGTCTATCCGTTTGAGGATGACATGAAGAACTTTTACACAATTGAGTATCTTGTAAAGAGAAATAAGCATCCCAAAAATTACTCAAAAATATAGGATCACGGTCACTTACTATTGTCTTTGGCATGCCATGAAAACGTACAACATCACGAATAAAGATATCAGCAACAGTAGTAGCGGTATATAGATGAGAAAGTGCAACGAAATGAGCATACTTTGATAAGCGATCCGCTACGACGAGTATAGAAGTTTTACGATTAGAGGTTGGCAATCCATCAATAAAATCCATTGAAATATCCATCCATACATCTTTTGGAATAGGTAAAGGCTGAAGAAGTCCTGGAGGAGCAATAGCCTCGGATTTATTAAGTTGACAAATATCGCATTGAGCAATGTAGGTTTTTATCGAATGTTTCATTCCCTTCTAGTAAAAATTTCTTTGAAGACACTTATAAGTCTGAAGAAAACCAGTGTCCACCAAGAGGAGTTGCATGAAATTCATGAAGAAGTTTAGTACACCATGTGGAAGTAGAAACCACCACAACACGCCCTTTATAACGGACAATACCATCAGTATAAGAATACTGTGGTTTATAATTTGGGTTGCGACGTAACTCTTATATAAGAATACTTAATTCATTCTCATGATGACATTCTCGAATAATATCATTTACGCTTAAAAATAAAGAATTCGCCAAAAAGATGAGCATCGAAACACGAGATAAGGCATCCGCAGCCTTATTTGTGACACCATATCGATAAATAATCTCATAATCGTAACCCAAAAGTTTGGACAACCATTTTTGTTGTTCAATTGAAGATAGTGAAAAATACTATAACCACCCTACTATATGGGTTCAACATATAGAAGCCCCATTAAATGGATCATTCATTGTCAACTCCATTCTTTAGGAAAATGATATTGCTAGGCCCAGAAAATCAAATTTTCTTCAGATCTAGCCCATAATTTCAATTTATGCATTTTCTTAATGACAATTTTACCCTTTTCAATAAATACAAGAGGAAAATCAGAAGATATTTCCTTTCTTATTTCTGTTTCTCTGTCTCTCGGCTCTACCGAAAATAATTTTTAGGGTTTGTTTTTCTGATTTGGCCTCGTTTCTGGTTTAAGATCTGGTTCTTCATCGACAATACTATATAGATTCGATCGAAGTTACATCAGATTACAACAAAAGATTCAATGAAGTTTTTCAATCCTCAAATCGTGATGTCTAATCGACGATTAGGTTTTCTATTTCAGTATTTTTTCTTCAAGTTGATGTTGTTTCTGGCGATCTTCTTCTTCTTCTTCTTCTTTTACATTTAATTGTTTATATAGATCTGAAAATCGATTTGTTAACATCAATTACGAGCTAAATTTTCAGTCGATTCAAGCTAGTTCAGGTAAGGTATTCATCATTTTTTATTTTCTCCGTTTCTTATCTGTATCGCAAAAGATTAAAGATTATTGTTGAAACCAATCAATTTTACAATTCTGAATTTAGGTAGGTTTTAATTTGTGTTGTTGTTGTTTTTGAGTTTCGATTTGTTTGATTCTCTGTTTTTGATAATTCTATTTGTTTTTGTTCTTGATACTATTTCTATTTGATTTTAATCTGATGATACAGATCCGTGTTGTTGTTTGTCGTAGGTTCTACCAAATGATATAGAGGAGTCACAAGTTCAAGAGTTTGGTACAATCCCCAAACTCCTTCTTCATGGTAACTACTCCTACTACTAATCATCATCTTCAACATCATGATTCTCAAACTCTCTCCATGATTTCTTTTCATTAACATCTATGTTTTTGAATACGATAGTGAAGTTGTTTTTTGTTTAATTTGTTATGTGATGATATACAATATGTGTGTAACTTACGTCTACACACCAAATTTGCATGTGTAACTTTCTTCTACACATCCAATTAGCATGTGTAACTTCATGATTACACATCAATATAACTTCTTCCGTTTTGAGTCTGTTTTTGGTTTCAATTAACATGCGTAACTTTCGTTTACACGCCCAATTTGCATGTGTAACTTGGTTCTACACATCCAATTAGCATGTGTAACTCCGCGTGATTACATATAAATATAACTTCTTCCAGTTTTGAGTGTTTTTTTTCTTTCAATTAACATGTCATTTTACATTAGTCATATACATGTGTAACTCCTATTTACACCAGGTCAAGTGCATGTAAAACTGGTTATACTGATGTTGTGTATATTATTCGTTTTAATATCATAAAATCTTATTGATTTTAATTTGTTATTCTTCGGGTTGCCAATAACTCAATAAAAATGACTGCTTATTTGTGGTATTTTTATAGGATGGTCTCCCTGGAAATGGAGTTAGCTGAAATGATGAAATGAGGACTAGGAGGTGGACTTCATAATTGAGTAATTATGGAATTTCAGAATGGAGTTGAGGACCAAGTGAAGAAGATTGTTGACACACTAATGGTGCTGAAATTGCATCCATAGATTTTGTTGGTGAGTGGATGTATTGATAATGTTGTGAATATGCTATTACATGTGATATTCCTATGGACTAGAAGTATTTAAATGTAGTTGGGAATGTTTTTTGTACACAGGTTGTGGTCATTCCTCCATTTGTGTTCCTTACCTCGGCTAAAAGGTCATTGTATCATGAGATTCAAGTGGCTGTTTGCTGGGTGAAGAAAGGAGGTAAGTTAGGTATTCCTGTGTTCAGCCTTTGTGCATTTGATTAATTAGTTTACAAACCTGATCATCATCTCATATTTGATTGAATTTATCCATCCATCCATCACTACTATCCATATGCATGAGTAACTGAAAGTTACACAAGTCAGATGCATGTGTATCTCCTAATTACACATGTTATATGCATGTGTAACTCTCAGTTACACAAGTCAGTTGGTGTAAGCTTACATGATGATATGTCTCTATATGAATCTTGGTTCATTTGAGTTTCGATTTTTAAATGCCAGTACCTTTGGTTTATTTCATCTGAAACATATATAAGTAATTCATTGGACTTGACTAATAGACTAGCTTTGGAAATTGATATCATAAGATATATTTACATATTTAAACTGAACCAAGAATGTTGTTCATGTGAAACCAATCCATTGAATCTGCAGTTTAAAATATTGTTTGCTTGTATTATAATTTTCGGGATTTTTGGTTGAATTAGATGCTCTGAATTGCATAGGATATAAGAATGATTTAACATGTGTAACTCCTAGTTACACAAGTAAACGGATGTGTAACTTCTATTTACACATGTTATATGCATATGTAACTCTTAGTTACACTAGTCACATGCATGTGTAACTACTAATTACACATGCTAAAATGAACAAGCATTACAACCAAAAAATTACATATGCCAGGTACACAAGTCATATGGATGTGTAACTTCCTAGTACACATCCATTTTTGTAGTCATATTTTTCCGTTTGCTTTTAAATTGGTTTTATAGTTTATTCCTATTTTTAATGTGTTCCATAATTTCTGTTATTTAAGAAGCTCGCGTCGGGATTTTTTTTTGTCAAGGTGACACAGTCCCATGAAATAGTGTTTATGTAGTGTTTCAGTGCATATTTTTATTGTTCTTTTTCAGATTCGACACTAATTGAGAGTTACACTAGTCATTTCATGTATAACTGCTAGTTATATTTCAGGTTACACTAGTCATTTCATGTATATTTCAGCTTTTCCACATGTCATTTCATGTATAACTGCTAGTTACACTAGCCAGATGCATCTTCAATTTTTCTTCTCTTTTATTTTTGTTGTTCTCTTAAATATTGAATAATATTTGTTTGCATTATTGTGTTGGTATTGGTTCACATGTCTGGTCATTGTAACTGTTATCAACATTAAGCACTCTTCTGGACTATTTTTTGTTGTTCTCGTAAATATTGAACAATATTCTTTTGCATTTTTCTTTTGACCCTGGTTCATGTTTGTTTGTTGTTATATTTCAGGTTTCAGATAAATTCATAAAAGCTAATTGCTTATTTGTGGTATTAGTCTCGCTGGAATTGGAGTTGACACTGAATACACAAGTCAGATACATGTGTAACTCTCAATTACACTAGATAGATACATATGTAACTCTCAATTACACTAGACAGGTGCGTGTGTAACTTCTAGTTACACATGCTAAAAAATTACTCCCTCCGTTCTTAAATAATAGGCTGGTTTTTATAAATAAATGTTACAAAAAAAAATAAATTTGGTTTCCTAATTGGGAAAGTCAAATGTTACTTTATTTTTAAGGACCATTTTTCTCTTAACTTCTTTTGATGACAAGTGTCATGGGACCATTTCACTTTACTTCTTTTCTTAATGACAAGTGTCATGGGGACCATTTCACTTCACTTCTTTTATTGACAAGTATCATGAGGACCACTTTCAATGATTGGCTCTCTTAATTTCCTTAATTTTCTCAAAAAAAAAAACCAGCCTATTAAAAAAGAACGGAGGGAGTATTATAAATGAATATTAAAGTAATACATGTATTTTTGGTATGCGTTCTTTTAATGTCTATTTTTTGATGTGTAACTTTGCATTACACATGTCATAAGGATGTGTAAATTCTGGATACACATGCCATATGCATGTGTAACTTCTGTTTACACATTCACAATATACTTTATAATTTTGGGCCTAGATTTAATAATTTTGGGCTTAAATTTAAATTTTATTTAATTTGGGGCTTGACAATATATAAAACGGCATGGATGTCTTTTAATAACTCGGGGCCTAGATTTAAACTTCTTTTAATTAAGGGCCTCATATTATGTGTTATCCATGGGTTGGCCTTAGCCTAATTTCCCCTTGAAGATAATCTTTGGTCTAGAAAATACTTAAGACTACGATGGTCTGTATAAATTTTAAAATGTCGACAGAGCAAGTAAGGTCGCCATTTTTGAACCGCAGAGACAATAGCAAGCATTTCCTTATCATAAACCGAATGATTTAAATTTTTACACGATAAATGACTTGCTATAAAAAGAAATAGGCTTCTTAGGATTGCATTAAAGTAGCCCCTAACCCATTACCAGAAGTATCACACTCTAAGGTAAATTATTTTGAAAAATCCGGAAGTGCCAATACTGGTGTGGTTGTTAAGGAAGACTGTAATTGTTTGAATGCTTTTGTAGCTAATTCTGACCAGGAAAAAGCATTACGCTTCAATAACTGAGTTAGTGAAGCACTTATCTTCCCGTAGTCCTTTACAAACTTACGATAGTAACCTGCCAAACCCAAAAAAACCCTAAGATCCTTAATAGAAGACGGAGTAGGCCAGTTGACGATGCTAGAAATTTTGTCGTTCTCAACTGATACACCATCAGCAGAAACCATATGCCCAAGATAGCCTATGGATGATTTAGCAAAATCACACTTAGACTCCTTCAAAAACAGGTTGTTAGAACGTAATATCTCAAAAACAAGTTCTAAATGCTTAATATGTTCGGCCATAGAATTAATGTACACCAATATATCGTCAAAGAAAACGAGAACAATTTTACGAAGATATGGCATGAAAATATCATTCATCAAACTTTGAAAAGTTTTTGGAGCATTAGAGATACCGAATGGCATTACCAAAAATTCGTAATGGCCATCGTGTGTCCGAAATGCGGTCTTGTGTATATCAGGACCATGTAGACGAATCTGGTGATAACCCCAACGCAAATCCACTTTAGTAAAAACTTTTTACCATGCAATTTATCGAGTAATTCATCTACAATTTGGAATAGGAAACCTTTCCTTCACATAGTAAGTTTATTTAGTGCCCTGTAATCGACACACATGCGCCAAGATCCCTCTTTTTTACGTACCAATAAAACTGGTGAAGAATTAGGATTGTTGCTAGGACGTATGAAGCCTGCATTTTTCAATTTCCTCCTTTTGGAAATGAGGGTCTCTATAGGGTCTTACATTTACCGGAGCAGAATTTGTAACTAAAGGAATGCGATGGTCATGAGAACGTGTAGGTGGCAGAGATGTAGGAGAACCAAACACATCTAAAAAACGGAAAATTAATTCTATAATTTCAGAAGGTACCTGAGAAAGGGTCGAAGATCCCAAGTCTGGTGTTGAAGATAACTGCAACAAAATGCCTTGTCGTTCTCGATTTATCAAACGCTACATAGGAGTGTGATCTAAAAGCATAACTGTTGGAGAATTGTCACCAACCAAAAAAATTCAGTTCTGATACACAAAATTTCATGTGTAACTTGTTAAAATCCCAACTTATATCTCCTAAAGTTTGTAACCACTTTGAACACCTAATCTGACATCATGACCACTAATTGCTAACAGAAAAAATTCAGTGGAGAAACTATAGTTCTGTAACTTAATTGACACATTATCACATGACCCGCTAGTTTGGAGAAATCCACCATCCCCTATCATTACTCGCATAACTGCATCACTAGATTGAATAGAATAGCCGCATTGCTTGGCGATTGTAGGATGCGTAAAATTATGAGTGGAACTCGAGTCAATTAGAACAAGATGATTGGTTTCCCCTTTATATAACCCGTAATGCGCATTGTGTTTGGAAACGGAGAGCCCATAAGAGCATGAAGTGAAATTTCAGGTGTTGTCTCAATTCCCTTATCTTGTTCAGCTGTGATTTCTTTATCATCACCACCAATACAATAATCTTGATCAAGCTTAGTAATAGTAACACCGGAGGAACCTTCCAAGTATAACAAACGGGACTGCTCACAAAGATGTCCATGCTTATATAATTTATCACAGTTAAAACAAAGGCCTTTCTCACGTCTTTCCTTTTGTTCCAGCCATGATAAACGTTTAACTCCCGGAGGTTAGCTATTCTTTTGAGAATTTGGAGGAGTTACAGTTCCTAATGCCTTTGGTTGAACATGACGAATCCAAGGTTTTGCTACAGAAAAAGCTTTAGTAGCAGTAATAGCATCCTCTTGTCATAAAGCTATGTTGAATGCCTCGGAAAGGGTCTATGGTAAAAATAAACGAACACCGGTTCCAGTATCAGGGCGAAGTGCAGAGATAAAGATACTAACCAAATGTTCCTCGGGTATACCACGCATAAAATTAAGTAACTTTTCAAATTCAGTAATGAGTTCACGAACGTTACCTTGTTGCGATAATTTGGATAAAGAGCTGCAAGGATCAATATGCTTCCGAGATCCGAATCTAGAACGAAGTTTAGAAGAGAATTGTTCCCATGTTGGTGCTTCAAGAGAGTCTTTGATCCAACGATACCATGAATTTGCATCTCCTTTGAAATGGACAACAGCTAATGGTATCTTTTGAGCATCTGGGACACCATGTAAAGTGTAGTATTGTTCAGCCTGGAAAATCAAGCCTTCAGGATCATCTCCGTCAAATATAGGAAACTTCAAATTTATTGTACCTGCACGAATCGTGAAACCAGAACCAGTAGCACCATTATTTAAGGCACCCTTACTGTGTGCGTGACCATTGCAGAAAATTGTCCAAACTCACTAAAAATAGCTGTAAGACCATCGATACTGGTTGCAAGCTTTGTGAAGAGGGTTTCCAGTTTTGTATCTGAGCGTATACGATCTTGCTTCATGTCTTCGATTACTGTCTCAATTTTGTCAGTTAACCCTAGAACATGCTTACTCAACCCTTGAACTGTCATTGTTGGAAGTAAAGAAGAAAAAAATTGAGGATGAAGACATAACTTTGCTATGATCCAGATGATAGGATTCATCACCAAGTAATAGAACCCTAATGATAAAATCCTTTGAATTGGGGATTAGCCACCTAGGTTAAAAAAACTTAATAGATTGATCTGAAAATTGAATGTCTTACACAACTCTAGAGATGAGTATATATAGGGTTACTGACTTCTAAAAATAAGAACACTAAAGAAAGCAACAGTTAACTTAAGAAACAAGAGAACTAAACTAGGAAAGCAATAAGCTACAGGAATAAGGAAAGATAGCAGTGGTGTCGGTATCCCAACACTAAGTCCTTTTTATTTTTAACTGATTTCCTCTTTCTATAAACTTCTTCTCATTTTCGTTTTTATAAAAACTACCCCTTCATCTCCCACAACAAGGACCTCATGAAGATGGAAAAATTGGTAATGGATGCACTTATTGTGGACACACCAATCACAAGGTTTCTGTTTGTTATCAGATTCGTGAATACTACGTTCGTAAATGTTCTTGGTGAAGTACTTAACATCTTCCTATGGTCATATGGCAGGTGAGTTCAATTCATTCTGTTTCTCTTTAAAATAAAAAATTTAATCTTTTTTTTTTTTTTTTTTTTGGAATAATGCCAAGTCCTTTTAGTGAAGAATGCATATTGTGACTTAGTCTTGCAGGGCTTAAATTGGGCGATGAGATTTTGGTTATTAAACGGGTGCTCTATTCTACGTGCTAAAGGGAATTCAAAGCTGCCAGTGAACATCGTCTAGTAATCGTATTTGGGTTTCTTTGTTCTTTTGTTCTGTTGAATAATACTTATGCAACTTAGATCTATTAGTACTCTTGACATGTGGCTTTGCTGATAAGACTATCTCCATTACACTTTCCTCAACCTTCCTCTATGTTCAGAATTATTGTCTACTATTGAACTTATTTCCTTTCTTTTTCTTAGCCAATTTGTCAAAATGTTGAATCAGAACTTCCTATCAGTGCACTTTGCTACAGTAATTTGAAAATTTTTGATTACCTCCAAAAAAATCATAAGCATTAATCATAATACTTAGTACAGAAATTGTCACTGCATAATGATAACTAGTTTCCCTGAAGAAAATTAACCAGAATCTACAACCTGTTTTTTGCCATCATTTTCCAGTTATTCAGATTCAGATAGGTGCTATTAGTTCCTTGTAGTTTTGATAGTCTGGAAAATAAAGATGTTTTTTTTTTTTTTTAATAATGGAAGTTGAATGAGTAGATGTTGCTGTAACTTCATTAGTAGATATGCTTATTGATGGTTTGACCCTTTGACGTCATTTCATATTTTATCTCAATGAGCTCACAACCCTTCTTTCCTCCATTTCTGCTTCCCCTCCATGTTCTATCCTTCTTAGTCTGTCCTCATTCTTCGCCTATTTGGATGACTTATGGGGAAAAATCCCGGTCCTAGATAATTTGAGCCAACCGACACTTCCTAACTCTGTTTGCTAATGTGTAGCTAGGCTCATTAATCATCCATTCGGTCATAATGTTCCTGCTAGTTTTCTTTTGTGTTTTCAATCGCCCGACTGCAGCAGCTCGTGCTCATGGGCCGTGGCACATGTGTTCTCAATAGCTTTCAGTGATAAGTTTCTTGTTCTTAGGCTCACCCTAATGGAGAGCCAAGATTCAACTTTCAATGTAAAAAGTGTTGTCTATTCTTCGGAGTTAACATTGGGGCGCCTAATGTTCTTCCGAAGATGTTGTGAGACATCAAACCATTTGGCGTTTTGACTGCATTGACTCGGTCTAAAGAAAATATTCTCTCGAAGATGCTGTGAGATGCTTAACCATTTTGCGTTTTTGAGTACATTGACTCGGTGAAACGCCAAATGGTTGGCGTCTGACTGTATATGGTTTGGCGTTTTTTCTTTGATTCTTGGATCCCCACTATGCTTCGGCGTTGAATTTTGATGACGTATGGTGGGTTGAAAGTTGAATTAATGTTGGAGGACGACTAGAATGAGCCTTAGTTCTAAACTAGTAAGAAAATACTAAAGATCCGTTTGGACTCCTGTGTTAGCAATGCATGACATTGCAAATTAGTAAGAAAATACTAAAGATCCGTTTGGACTCCTGTGTTAGCAATGCATGACATTGCAAATTAGACGTGGCATGCAAATCTAATTACAAGAAACATAAAAGTTATAGATAAATAAAATAGAAATATATATATATATATATATAAATACTCGGTATCATCGTGGCCCATGGCCGGGGCTCAACCTCTATCGAATTTTTTATGTTCTTTGTAAGTTAGTCAGGGCTCACACAACGGAAATTTAAATAGCCAGGTTACAATATTGTGTTTAGTTAGCCGAGTTATGGTAGTCGGGACCTGCGGCGTCGACCATTAGGAAAGGAGCAGTACTTAGCTGGGACTTGTTGTCATGGTATTTGTTGGTCGGGTCAAATTAGAAATTTGTCATGGCCCTTTAGATAACTTTATAAATTAGTTAGTCGTTTGAATTAGGAAATTAAGTTAGATTAAGAAATCTAATCATATTAGGAAACTTGGTTACGACAAACCTAAGGTTAGCCTTGTTTAGAATTAATAGCTAAGGTTAGCTTTATCCCGGGCCGAGGCATAATCCCAGTTTTCCAAAAAAAATAAATCTCAGCCGTTATAATATCGGCAATGCTATTTAACTCGCTTTTTTCTACCTCCCTATACACCTCACTGCAATCTAAATCTCACATCTGGGGAATGGTGAACCCCATTTACACCTGAATGTGAATCTAAATCTAGATGTGTAGTTTAGATTGTAGGAAGGTGCAAAAAAAAGTACATTATTTATATGTCCTTACTTTTGAAACCCAATAAATATATTCTTATACAATAATAAATATGTCTCTACTTTTTAATAACCTTATCCATTTAAAATTAGATTACTTTAATACCCTCACCCATATAATATTTTTCTTTATTTCAAAATGGAACAAATTTCTTCCTCTACCACTTCACCACCACCACCAACATTCAACTACCATTCCACCACCATGACCGGTTGTCAGCCGACACAAATATAATTACACTTTCTTACTACTCAAAATATATAATGAAGCAAGGGCAAGAAAGGATCGTTCCCACAAAGAGGTCTTGGTTGTCAATATGTTTCGGTATCTTATAAGTAACACGGGGAATTTTCTGATTGTGTAAATAAAAATAAACAAAAAGCAAATAAAGTACGCAAATCAAGGATGTGAAATATTGGATAAAGGTTTCATCTTCAATTGTAAACAAGTTTATGAATATATGAATAGAATTCGTATTTAATCTCGCTATCATCAAAAGCCATAGAATACCTTATTGCAAGAATACTCCGTAAATTTCCTAATTCATCACACACATATTAGAGCTGCGTATGTGAATTCTACCTAAAGAATAACCTAACGCCTTGCGCTAATCAAGTTCAATTCTAGGAGCATTAAGTTTCGAAATAAGCTAATCAATGCAATTGTAATACATTGCGCAAAACAATTCGAACAAAGGTCAATTTCTACATATGATTACAAGGATGTATCACTACAACCTAGAATCATATCATGCTACTCGTATTCAAGGTTATCGCTCGATGATGAACCCTAAAATAGCTATAGATATGGATGTGAGTTCAATTAATTCTAGACTTAACGAAACAAACATTCAATCATATTGCAATACGTCAATCATGCAATTATTATAGCCCGTAGAAATCAAACGATAATATTGAGAGAAAACTAATTCATAAAAATCATAACTTGGTTGCAAAATCCAACTACATCTTTAACCAATAATAAAAACTTAGTTACTTGTGTTTTTGGAAATCATCATAGAAAGCAAAGAAGAAAACTATCATGTGAAACCCTAGAAAACAAGTAGAAGCCTCCCTAATGGAGATATGTCTAGGTTTAGAGAAAGACTTTTCTATTTATATGCTTCTCCCATTCCAAAAGGATACTCTTTCCAATATTAGATCAAATCTTCTCAAAACCCATCTCCAAGTGGTCCACCAAGCTCATGTGTGAAAACATATCTTCTGGAATTTTTGGGTCCAAAACGGGTCGCAGGATTGCTGACGTCATCACCGGAATCCGGTCGCCGGTCGCCGGAATTTGTCACCGGAAAAATTGTCTCCAACCGCTTTTGTCATCTAAACTGTCGCCAGCAAGTGTGTACTCCCAAAGCAACTCATCTCTGCTTCTCTATAGTTCATACATTCACAAAAACCATCTAACCCAACTTCTCATTCATGCAAAACGTGCCTAAAGCGCGACTCGTAAATATATCCGACCGTCGACTCTTGCATCGACTCGAACCCCTTCATGATTGGTGAAACATTATGATTCCTACATTAACTTCCGAAATCCGACAACCGGAAGTAGCACCACCTGGCTCGCCATTCTTTTTGCGTTTTGCAGTTTTTGCATTTTTGGTTGCGGCATCTGTTTTACTTCTCTCGCCAGCTGGAACTGACTCCGCCATACCAAAGACATCCATTCTGCCTAGCCTTCAGCGTCACCACCGAGCCATCTCTGTCATTCTCCATCCTAAATATCGCAGCCTTTGAATCCCACCAACACTAAACGCAGCCTTCATCATCTCAACCGCCACCTACGCCCCGCCATAACCTCCAACTCTACACACCGCCATCAACGCAACATTCTTCCACAGCATCACTGCCTCAATCTCCAGTCCCAGCTTTGCAGTCTTCACAGCTCCAAAATCCTCATACACCACCTGCGACTAACCAGTTTCCCCATTTCCTTGCTATCAACAGCGGCAATTCCTCTGATTCACCACCAACAATTTGCACACTTCACAACTCAAGCTTTTCATGAGCTTTGCCGCAACTCACCAGGACAAACACACACACACATCATTTCGAGGCATTTATCCAAAGACTCAAGAGCATTTCACACAATTCCAACTTAACCATCTCAAAGAACAAGCCACCGCAGGTCATTACAAGCCACCTAACTCGTCATGTAACTCTTGCTCTACTCCACCGCACCACCTTAAACCATTCACAGGAGTCCATTTCTTCCTTGTCTCAGTTGCATACCCGTGATCGCAACTCACTCTTGACCTTCACCTTCTCGGCTTAATCCAACATCAATGAGACTACTATTGATCCATGTCAACAACACCAGTTCAAGCCATCTCTCATTCCTTCCTCTCGCCTTAGCTATAACACACCTAAATTCGCCGACCCTATTTCGAGACTCTTTCTGACTCAACCATTTCCACCTCGTCACGCTAATGTACTCGAGCTCTCCATTAACTCCATTGTGAATACAAGGCATCAGTTTCAACTACTAAATCACCTGCGTTATCACCAGCTACTGCACCAGGAACATCAGCACCAAATCTATCAGAACCAGCCCACACTTGTGCAACACAACAATCGCTAGTCTAGCAAGAAGACAAAGACATATACCCATGATCGATTATCTTCTCCATTGCGATCTCAGTATATCAAACTACCAAATCGAATCCATCTGCTCAACACCAACACATTCCTCCATGCTTGAATTCTAATCAGAATCCGTGTCATAATTCGAAAACCCATCCTTAATTTCTTTGCAGCAAACCTGTTATACTAAGACCAAACTGCAGCTCCATTTGCTTCTATTCGAATTCAGCAATCATCACGAGACTCCCATTTCCTTCCACTGATTTCGGCCAATCTCGACCATCATTGTGAACCACTATCTCCCATGTATTCAACGTTAAACCCATTAGCAAAGAACCAAAGACAAATCCACTCTCTATGTATTCACCTCGTTATCATCTGTGGCTCCATAACTCCATCCCAAACTCGAACATAGTGACACTCTTTCTTTGCTCCGTGATGCTTGTATCACCCGGCAAACGACCCTCAAGCCCTTTAATTCTTGGTCACAAATGAGACTAGGTCGCAAACAGGCTTTTTACAAATACTTCTCGTGCAACTTACTAGTGATGCGGAGATGAACTTGCTGTTGATGTCGAGATCATTCTATCTCCTTCCCTGCATTGCAATCAATTTCACACAGAACCTATTTATTCATATCCGTTACAGATCCTAAAACACCCATCAATTGCACTACACAACACCCAAAATAGTGGCAGCAAACTTGTTCATTCTTTGTCCATTTCAGGTCAAGAAACTTCGCCAAAGACTCATCATTTCGAACCCAATTCTTGAGTTACAACCAGTACACAACTTGACCTGCTGATTAACTCAAACACCCAACAGAATCCGTGGCATCAAAAACTCAATCTCTTCCCCTTTTCTGGTCCAGAACGCCAGCAACTATGCTCCTTCTTCCTTTCTTCTTCTCGGCTTCAGATAGGGCTCTTGACCCATGGTGAACAACCACCAAATCTAAGTATCTGCTGATGAACAACCACCATCTCGATCTCCGTCAAACGGCAAGGAGAAATGCAGTCTCTCCTGGCTCGAACTGATGAACACTCAAGACCTAATTACCATTCTCTTGAACTGCACATGTGCGACTCCCTTGAGTAAAATCCACTAAGGTCTTTGTAGTAATATGAATTACTCAAGGCACCCCACAGGAGTGAATAAAAGAGCCACCACAGCATGAAAGCCCCTCATCCTCCATTGTGCTCTCGATAGCACATGCATACGAAATGACGCTTTCGCCCTTCTTGCACAAATAGAGTGACTTCTTCTTCTTTTCCTCCGTGCGACTCCAGAGTGCCTAATAACTCAAAAACACTCATAAAATACATAATTCACGCGAAAAGTAACAAAGAAAGCATAACTCTAGATAGTAAATACGGTGTATTCTACACCTATCAAATTCCCCCACACTTAGACTTTGCTAGTCCTCGAGCAAATCAAAAAAAACAATTCTAAAGAATACATACAACTCCGTGTCGTCGAGGCTACGGTCACTTTTAGCATAAATAACAAGCCTTTAAACCCCTAGGTGTCCCTAGTGGACGAGTTATAGTCTCGTGAGGATTTACTAGAGATATACCCACAAAACCTACTTTTCCAACTTAATAGTTCTTTGTAATGATAGCATCCAACGCGCTAAGAAGACATAGAGATTCTGCACACTAGTCATAAGAAGTTAGATACATAAATGAACACAATCTCATCCTTAAAAGTTGAGAGAGAAATAACCATCCCTTATCGAAAGAAATTCGGGTTCGGAGTGATCAAAAGTCTCGACTCTGCCTCACAAGAAAGGGTTTTATGATATTGCTCTCAATAATAAAGCTGACTTTTTATGGGTCACACATGTGTCCAGGTAGGAATGAAACGAGAAATCCTGCGACACGTTGAATGGTAGGAAGGCAAAACCCTCCGAAGTATTTTAAACACCCACATCTTTTATTCATTTTTGAAAACCCATTTTTCTGACGATCTCTACGAAAGGAAATCAACCACTTAACGAAGGTGGGAATATGCTTACTTACCTCGTATTCGTTCGGCGTGCAGCTAGCACCACTCTCACAGCATCCATAGAAACATTTTCGGTCTTCAATCGGTGTCTTCATCTTCGTCTTCGGTCTTCAACTCTTGATGATAACTCTTGAACTTCGTAGAATCTCGACAATATGATTCTTTCCTCTAATTCCTTGTCGCTTGAAACTTCATTATAGATATTTCTTTTTTTTCCATTGGCTTTATTGAAAGAATACAAAAATAAAAACGAACTATACAAACCCAAAATATATATATATATATATATATATATTAATAAGAAAATAAAATAAATACAAAATAAAACAATAAAACAAGTAATGAACCTAAATATTTTCTCTTGTCTTTTTTTCTTTTTCTTTTTTAAATTTTTTTCATTTTTTTTTTTTTTTGAGAGAGAGAGAAATAAAATACAAATAAAATAAAATACAAAGTCCATGGTGTAAGTACTTTACCGCTTGATTCTTCACAACTTGTATGTCTTGATATCATAAACTTCTTGAACTCTCATCTTGATAATCTTCGCTCTTATACAATAGTCTTCAACTTATAAAAATTCTGCTCCTTGTCTTGTTGCTTTACTTGAATATGAAATCTGCCCATTTCTGTATTGTTGCTTGTAAACCTTAAACGTCTTTCAACTTTCCTTCAAATTTGTGATGCTCCTCTTGTTGATGATGATGGTGTTTCTATGGACCTGTTGGTGTAGAGAGAGATAAGGTGGATGGTGCTAACTGCGAACAAGATTACAAGTGGTATGTAAGTTAGCAATTCGATGTCACCATCATGATTGATAAAAATAGCACTCAAGAGATCAAAATAGTGCTTCTATGGTGGGAGGTTGGGCAGCTCACCATTCTGCCCGGAATTAACGTACGGTGACACACACTCTAAAAGCACATATTTAGACAGGTACAAAGAATTGAAGGTTGGTGCCTCACATTATGTAACATGGGTAGTCTCCACTATAGGGGATCACTACTCTAATACCTCGAATTCGATCTCGCACCTTATTTGCCAATTGGCATGGTTAAATCCAACTTTAACTCTCATACAATTAAGAAACCCGATCATGTTCTCTGTCATCTCTAAGTTCGGTCACTCTTATGAGATTCTCGATGTAATCTTAGCGACATGTATACTATGTGACTCTAAACTAACTACAAGTTGGAGTTTTTATTCACTATCTTACACAAAAGTTGAAAAATTTGAAAAATTTACAACGCAAATGCTTAACCACTCCCCCACATTTAAAATTTACATTGTCCTCAATGTAAATTGACTCGTCCAAAGAAAGTCAAGGTGGGAAATCATATAATAATTTGCGACAAGAAAGCATAAAAAAAAAAAAACAAGAAAAGAAAAATTAAAAGATAAGAGATACAAAACCTATGGGTTGCCTCCCATGTAGCGCTTGGTTTGAAGTCGTCAGCCCGACTATATCCTTGCAAGATTCATTCCCCACATACCAACAATCTGAAAAGTTGGGGATCCTTCCATAGAACCTGTTTTGCAAACACTAGCTTCACACAAATATTAGTACAATAAAGCAAAAGTGAAGCTATGAACCGATAAAAGCTTCCCCCACACTTATCCTTGTCCACACTTGGGAGTGTATAAAGAATATAGAAGTCGGGTACTTCCACGGTTTCTTGTTCCATAACCTGCATAGTATGAGAATCAAGTATCTCTAATATCGGAAATCGAGAAACAAAGTCATTCAACAATACTCTCGAAGCACATACATTCAAACCAATAAGAGGTAAAGGAGAAGAAATAATAGGCAATGGGTTAGATAAACCTTGCACAATCTCTTGTATCACGGAATCCTCTTCATCCTTGAAAAACTCAAGTGAATTATTCACCTCTTTTATATCATGGTCCTCTATCAAACCTTGCAACCATTCTTCGTCCGGAGTTTTCGTAACCAAAGTTTCGACATAAACATCATCATTACAATCATTTGCAAGCTCAATTGGGTCTTCCACAATATTGGTCATAACCGTCTCATTCTCAACATACTCCTCCTTGTTGTAAGGCACATACTCTTTTGCGGATGCAATATTGTCCATAAGGAATCTCTTTAGAACACTCCTTGCATCATTCTCAAGCTCTAACTTTTGAATAGGTTCTTGATCATTATAAAGATCAATGCTCGAGTAAGATACACTAGTGTCATCATATTCCTTTTCAACTTCAACTTGATCGCAAAAAGACTCCATTGTACACTCCTCGGGGATGTCACCATAAATTTGTTCAAACGATGTATTTTCATAATAATCATCATCACTATCATAGTCAACATAAGATTGGTCCTTGCTGAATTTAGTGTTGCTAATCTCGAACTCATCCTTTTGAATAGGTGAATGATCATTATTACGATCAAGAGTTGAGTTAACTACACAAATATCAACGAAAGTCCCCAAAGGTTCGCCTTTTTCAACATAATTATTCATTTCCTCTATGTATTCATCAATGCCCTTTCTTACGTCGGAAACACCTCTTTGAAGCTCTTGGAGTGATCCATCCAAATTCTGGATATAGTGTTCCATTTGTTTGTAAAGCTCATTCGACAAGGCAAAAGTAGAATTACTTACTTCAGTATTGTTAAGCAAATTATCGTCCCTTTGAATGGGTGAATGATCATAACTACGATCAGAAATTTGGCCATACATACTATGAGCATATTCGGTCGATGAAATTGGTTCCACGCTTGGTTGTCTACGAATTGACTCCATGCTGTCCATAAATTGTTGCATTTCATCTACCAAACTAGAAGAAATATTAATAGGAGCACAAGTATCATCCCCTCTTTGTGGTTGCTCACTTACATACCCACCATAAGAAGGTTGGAATGTATGAGAACAACTAAAAAGGGTACGTGGAGTATGGACCATAACCAAAGGATTGGTTTTGATTGTACTCCCGTAAGGGTGATAGTTGTCATATTGTTGAGGTTGAAAGCCGTATTGATTGCTCCAATATGCTCCGTCCATAGAAATTGGTACCTGAAACGAGATTCTCAAAACTCGGTTAAGAACCAAAGAATAAGAAAAAGTAAAACAAAACTAAAAACAAAAATAAGAAACCAAAAACAATTGACAACCGCTGCCTCCCCGGCAACGGCGCCAAAATTTGACCGGTTGTCAGCCGACACAAATATAATTACACTTTCTTACTACTCAAAATATATAATGAAGCAAGGGCAAGAAAGGATCGTTCCTACAAAGAGGTCTTGGTTGTCAATATGTTTCGGTATCTTATAAGTAACACGGGGAATTTTCTGATTGTGTAAATAAAAATAAACAAAAAGCAAATAAAGTACGCAAATCAAGGATGTGAAATATTGGATAAAGGTTTCATCTTCAGTTGTAAACAAGTTTATGAATATATGAATAGAATTCGTATTTAATCTCGCTATCATCAAAAGCCTAGAATACCTTATTGCAAGAATACTCCGTAAATTTCCTAATTCATCACACACACATTAGAGCTGCGTATGTGAATTCTACCTAAAGAATAACCTAACGCCTTGCGCTAATCAAGTTCAATTCCTAGGAGCATTAAGTTTCAGAAATAAGCTAATCAATGCAATTGTAATACATTGCGCAAACAATTCGAACAAAGGTCAATTTCTACATATGATTACAAGGATGTATCACTACAACCTAGAATCATATCATGCTACTCGTATTCAAGGTTATCGCTCGATGATGAACCCTAATATAGCTATAGATATGGATGTGAGTTCAATTAATTCTAGACTTAACGAAACAAACATTCAATCATATTGCAATACGTCAATCATGCAATTATTATAGCCCGTAGAAATCAAACGATAATATTGAGAGAACTAATTCATAAAAATCATAACTTGGTTGCAAAATCCAACTACATCTTTAACCAATAATAAAAACTTAGTTACTTGTGTTTTTTGAAATCATCATGAAAGCAAAGAAGAAAACTATCATGTGAAACCCTAGAAAACAAGTAGAAGCCTCCCTAATGGAGATATGTCTAGGTTTAGAGAAAGACTTTTCTATTTATATGCTTCTCCCATTCCAAAAGGATACTCTTTCCAATATTAGATCAAATCTTCTCAAAACCCATCTCCAAGTGGTCCACCAAGCTCATGTGTGAAAACATATCTTCTGGAATTTTTGGGTCCAAAACGGGTCAGGGATTGCGCGTCATCAGGAATCCGGTGGGATTCGCTAGGAAATTTGTGTTTAGGAAAAATTGTCTCCAGCCGCTTTTGTCATCGGAAACTATCGCCAGCAAGTGTGTACTCAAAGCAACTCATCTCTGCTTCTCTATAGTTCATACATTCACAAAAACCATCTAACCCAACTTCTCATTCCTTGCACAAACGTACCTAAAAGCGCGACTCGTAGCTCATATATCCTTCGACTCTTGCATCCGACTCGAACCCCTTCATGATTGGTGAAACATTATGAATCCAACATTAACTTCGAAATCCGACAACCGGAAGTACCACCACCCTCGCCATTCTTGTTGCGTTTTGCGATTTTTTGCATTTTTGTTGCGGATCTGTTTTACTTCTCCTCGTCACTGCAACCCCGACCTGCCATACCAAAGACATCCATTCTCGCCTAGCCTTCACACCACGATCCATCTCTGCCATTCTCCATCCTGCATTTATCGCAGACCTTTGAATCCCACCAACACTAAAGCTGCAACGACTTCATCATCTCAACACGCTTTGCCATAACCTCCACTACACATCCGCCATCATCCCTGCAACATTCTTCCACAGCATCACTGCCTCAATCTCCAGTCCTAGCTTTGCAGTCTTCACAGCTCCAAAATCCTCATACACCACCTGCGACTAACCAGTTTCCCCATTTCCTTGCTATCAACAGCGGCAATTCCTCTGATTCACCACCAACAGCTGCACACTTCACAACTCAAGCTTTTCCAGACTTAAGCACCGTAATCGGCCAGACAAACACACACACACATCATTTCAGGCATTTATCCAGCACTCAGTAGCATTTCACACAATTCCAACTTAACCATCTAAGCAACAAGCCACTGCAGGTCATTACAAGCCACTGCAACTCGTCATGTAACTCTAGCTCTACTCCACCTGCACCACCTTAAACCATTCACAGCAGGTCCATTTCTTCCTTGTCTCAGTTGCACACCCGTGACTGCAACTCACTCTTGACCTTCACCTTCTCGGCTTAATCCAACATCAATACAGACTACTATTGATCCATGTCAACAACACGGTTCAAGCCATCTCTTATTCCTTCCTCTCATTTTAAGCTATAACATGACCAAGTCTGCCAAACCTATTTCAGACTCTTTCACAGCTCAACCATTTCCACCTCGTCACTGCCAACAGCTCGAGCTCTCCATTAACTCCATTGTGAATACAAGGCATCAGTTCCAACTACTAAATCACCTGCGTTATCACCGGCTTTGCACCAGAACATCAAGCACCAAATCTATCGGAACCACCACACTTGTGCAACACAACAGCGCTAGTCTCGCAAGCAAAGACAACACATATACCCATGATCGATTATCTTCTCCATTGCGATCTCAGTATATCAAACTACCAAATCGAATCCATCCGCTCAACACCAACACATTCCTCCATGCTTGAATTCTAATCGAATCCGTGTCATAATTCGAAAACCCATCCTTAATTTCTTTGAAGCAAACCTGTTATACTAAGACCAAACTACAGCTCCATTTGCTTCTATTCGAATTCAGCAATCATCACGAGACTCCCATTTCCTTCCACTGATTTCGGCCAATCTCGACCATCATTATGAACCACTATCTCCCATGTATTCAACATTAAACCCATTACTGCCAGCAACCAGCACAAATCCACTCTCTATGTATTCACCTCGTTATCATCTGCAGCTCCATAACTCCATCCCAAACTCGAACATAGCTAACACTCTTTCTTGCTCCCGTGATGCTCGTATCACCCGCAAACGACCCTCAAGCCCCTTTAATTCTTGGTCACAACAGACTAGGCTGTTCAGGCCTTTTTACAAATACTTCTCGTGCAACTTACTGGTGATGCGGAGATGAACTTGCCGTTGATGTCGAGATCATTCTATCTCCTTCCCTGCATTGCAATCAATTTCACACAGAACCCATTTATTCATATCCGTTACAGATCCTAAAACACCCATCAATTGCACTACACAACACCCAAAATAATGGCAGCAAACTTGTTCATTCTTTGTCCATTTCAGGTCAAGAAACTTCGCCAAAGACTCATCATTTCGAACCCAATTATTGAGTTACAACCAGTACACAACTTGACCTGCTGATTAACTCAAACACCCAACAGAATCCGTGGCATCAACAACTCAATCTCTTCCCCTTTTCTGGTCCAGAACGCTAGCAACTATGCTCCTTCTTCCTTTCTTCTTCTTGGCTTCAGATAGGGCTCTTGACCCATGGTGAACAACCACCAAATCTAAGTATCTGCTGATGAACAAACTACCATCTCGATCTCCGGCAAATGGCAAGGAGAAATGCGATCTCTCTGGCTCGAATCGATGAACACTCAAGACCTAATTACCATTCTCTTGAACTGCACATGTGCGACTCCCTTGAGTAAAATCCACTAAGGTCTTTGTAGTAATATGAATTACTCAAGGCACCCCACAGGAGTGAATAAAAGAGCCACCACAGCATGAAAGCCCATCATCCTCCATTGTGCTCTCGATAGCACATGCATACGAAATAACGCTTTCGCCCTTCTTGCTCAAATAGAGTGATTTCTTCTTCTTTTCCTCCGTGCGACTCCAGAGTACCTAATAACTCAAAAACACTCATCAAATACATAATTCGCGCGAAAAGTAACAAAGAAAGCATAACTCTAGATAGTAAATACGGTGTATTCTACACCTATCACACCACCGTTCAACAACCACCACCTACCAACCTCCACCACCACTCCTTCACCACCACTAGTCCTCCACCACCACTAGTCCGTCGCTGCCACCATCACTAGTCCGCCATCGCCGCCACCATCGCCACCGCCACCGTCGTCGCCGCCGCCACCACTGGTTCAGATATTTTTGTATGAACAACAGTAGTTGATCCAAATAAAAATAGAACCAACGGTAGAAGTTGATCCAATTTAGGGGATCAACAATGGTAGTTGATCCAAGAAAAAAAGGATCAACAGTAGAAGTTTAATCAATTGAGGGGATCAACAATGGTAGTTGATCCCCTAAATTGGATCAACAATGAAAGTTGATCCATGTAAATGGAGTGAACTTGGCGTGAGTCGAACACGCATCATCTGACATGGAGTCAGTCATGCCACCATTGCACCACAAGTTCAACATTGGAAGGAATTTACATGATTTAAACTACAAGCATGATTTAAACTACAAGCATGAATCCAATGAAATATTGTCAACAATAGGAGTTGAAAGGATCAACAACAGTAGTTGATCCCATAAAAAATTGGGTCAACATTGATCCCATAAATGGATCAACAACCGTAGTTGATCCCATAAAAAATTAGATCAACAACAGTAGTTGATCTCGTAAAAACTAAAGTAAGTAGGTTTACTGAAAGGACAATTGTTATACCTAGAACACCATCAACAAATTCAACCAACATCATACCCAATCTCCACCACAATCACACTCAAACTCCACCACCAACATCACCACAAACATCCAGAACCACCAATATTTATTAAAAAACACCACCAACCCCAAAACATCACCAAAACCACTGAATCTATTACCAACACACACCACCACCATCACCACCACCACTACTGAATTTGGTAGACAAAATAAGATTTAGATAATAAGAGAATTAATGGTATGTATTACCATTTACATTAGCACTGGCAGAAACTTAAATAAGAGAATCAAGGTAGACAAAAAGTATCAGATTTAACCCTAAATCTCAAAACAAAAACATAAAATGGATTTAGATAATACCTCCTCCACCTTCGTCACCACCACCACCATCATCATCATTATTACTTCTCTATTTAATAAATCAAAGAAGTTTTACTCTAAAATTATCTGAATTCGTAACCCAAAATCAGATCTCGATCTATAATCGTAACCCAAAATCTGTTCTCGATCTGTTTGAATCTGAATTTAAATTTTATATAAAGTTGAAAAACAAACACAAAAACGTGTTAAATTTGTTGATACTAGAGACGGAGATGGTGCTACTGGCTGTTGTGGTGGCGATAAAGATAGAGGTGGTAGTGGAAGCGATAAGGATGGTGCTGGTGTAGTTTTCGTCTAAGCATCAATGGAGAGGAGAAAGAATTGAAAAAGAAACGATTTTGGGTTTTCTTAGAGAATAACGATTAAATATGATAATATAAGAATATGGTAGATTTGGAATAGTTGTTTTTCTCTTAATGGGCCAGGGATAGAATTATTGTGAAGAAGGATATATTTGAAGTCTGTCAGAACCAAGGACATATATTCAATTTCCACAAAAAAAAAATAATTTGAATAGCATTTCCCCTATAATATAAAATGTATTTGATTCTAGTAGACGTTAAAGTGAGGAAATCATATTGTAGTTGAATGATCCGTATTTTTTAGTCTATGATATTAGTCCAAAAGAAATTATCAGGATTCAGAACTGTTACGTGGATCAGTGGTTTGGGATTTAAACAAATTTATCCCAGATGGGCCGAATAAGCTGGCGAACTAAAGCATCCGAACATTTCGGGAAATCGAATATCGCGAATAAATCGGACAGGGAATAGAAATCGTGAAATCTGACCAGGGTAGTAAAATGCGGCGGGTGCACATCTTATTCGTTTCGCGAACTAATCGTCAAATTGATAACTAGGCAAGAACCTCCTTAAGATCGCATCAATATGTATGTCATTAGATAGTTTCCCATGCTGCATGACAAGACAGGTTTTAATTTTTATTTCTTAAAGTTGCAGCTATTTTTTTTTGTGCGATTGTAGATGTAGTAACAAATAACTGACCAACATACGTGGCATAATCTCGGAGGACGACCCACCAGAGACGGAGCTGAATGAAACACCGAATCATCCTCTATAACATGGGTTCAAGAAAAGAGGTATCTACCCAGCACATGTGGGAAGAGCACGTGTAAAGTGAAGAATCGGATGTGATAGAGAGAGGTGTATCGGGAACCAAGGAATTAAATACACTGACATGGCAGATGGGAAGAGCAGAGGAATCTAGTCAAAGTGGGGGCCAGGAACCAAGAATAACCGATTCGGGTCGGGAGGCATAACGACATCGGGTCAAAGAATATTAGGCCATCAATATCGGGAAATATACTTATCGGGGTAATATGAGACGAGGCGATAAGCATCGGGGAAGAGAATACCAATCACCTGACAGGATCTTCAAAGAAGATAGAATGTGACTTACACTGTATGAGCGTGTTAGCCTATAAATATAGACGTGTTGTATTGAGAAAAGGGCAAGCTATTTGTAAGTGAGTAGGAGGAGAGATAGAGTATTGTTGAGAGCATTCATCTTTGTAAACTTATGTGAAGTAATAAAATCATCCTTTCACCCCCATGGACGTAGGTAATCATGACGAACCACGTACATCTTGTGTTCTTATGAGTCTCTTACTTGCTTACATTACTTCCATTTCAAATTTATTGTTGGATGTAGATGTGTAAATTTTTACACCTACATTCAGGCGACGACTAAGGGGATGAGTAACATATTTAGATACCTTGAAACAACGATCAAAAGAGTAGAATCTAAAGCTCCTAATCATCTATGGTGTTAGTTGAAGCTAAAAGAGGAACTCTTGTAGTTAAATTTCAAAGGCTATGTTTGTAGTTACATATTTCTAACCATGAGTTTGCTAAACTCATGGGTTTGTTTTCTTATCTATGTTGGATTTTGTTTTCTTATCTTCTTGATTTCATATTGTTTTGATTTCGGGCTTCGAGTTCATGAAAATTTTTTCAAAAAAGTGTTGGTTTTTAACTTTCTCTTGTTAAGTGAGTTGTTGAAAAGATTCACAAGCTCCCAAAGACACATCTATGATGTTTGGTTGAAGCGGTGAGAAAATTCATCTCAGCGGCTAACAGGGAACTAGCTAAAGAAGATTTACATTTCAAGTCAAAATCTTCAAAATCCGTGGGAACGATCTTTCGGATCACACAACCATCGGTAGAATCGGCTCAAAACCATTGAGTTAGGTTACCGAGGTTGTTACTTACGACGTTTCTTTAAGCATTTCAGTAAAAGTTTCTTTCCTTCTCCATGTAAGATGTTGAAAGTGTGGAGTCGAATGGAAAATCAAAAAAGTCCCAAGGAAAGATTATCCTTGATGTATTTTGAGAAAACCATAGAGAGAGGCGAATCGTATTCAGTTCACGCCTTAATCACAGTGTTTGAGTGGCGATTCCGTCAAGTTTCAGTGAAGGAAGTCATCACATAAAAATTCGGCTAAAGTTACTTTTCCGACCACCATGTACGGTGAGTAATGATACTGGTAAAAGGAATGTTAGGACAAACAATAATTAATGCCTAGAGAAATCTTGCGAAAGCGACATATCGGTAACCTTTTCACAAAAATATCCTAGTAGTCAAACAAACTAATTTGCTGAGTTCAACGTGACAAAAATAGGGGAATCGTACTTATGTCTGAGTACTTTAAAATTGACATATCTTTTTTACTGTACTTTCTTTTTAAAAAAAGCCTTTTAAAAAACAGTTCAAAGTGAGGTGTTATATGTTTGCTGATGTAGGACAAACTCTCGGAGGAAAAAGTGGACCCGATCCGATGGCCAGCACTTCGGGGACTGGCGGGGATTCGAGGAATCGAACGGTGGTAGGAACGAGCATGCAAGAGGGAGTTATATACTCGCGACATGGGAAAGTATCCATCGACCACGACCCGAGGAGAATCGAGGGCCATCTAGGGGTATGGAAACTTTCAACGAGGGGATCAACTTGGGCCAGGACGATGACCACACTTTCCTAGGACACATCGAATCGAGTCAGAGAAGACCCGAGAATATGGTAGATGGGATGACCGCATCAGATACTGAAGACGATAAAGAGGCACTGTTGATACAGGAGGATCATCGACGAGCTAGACTACATGCCGAACACCAGGGCGCTTTGGACCGTGAATAGGAACGACTCCGACAAGTCGGTGGGCGGGATTAATGAGACCCGAGCACCACCTGTAGTATCACCACCTGTAGCTCCACCAGCCGCACCAGGAAACTACCATCATGATCCGTCAAGTCATGAAAGCACGGACCCGACCCTAATGGCGATCTTGGCAAACCAGAGAAGGCAGGAAGAATTCATGCGGGAACTATAAAGGATAAATATAGCGCTTGAGCAAGAGAATTACCTACTTAGAAACCAAGGTCACAGGTCGCGAGGATCGTCCAGCCGAGAAGCATCAAGTGATAGGACCCGGTCAGGATATACCCGTACACCACCACGACACCGAGGATCCGTACCTGAGCCCGTCAATCCAGGTGAAGGATATGGTTCTCCCGAAGACTCGTCAACCGAAGAGGAAGTACCCAAACAAAATGGAAGATCCGACAATGCAACTGAAACTAAGCTCAAGCAGCTTGAAGAGATGGTCAAGAAACTTGTTGGAGATGGTGAAGACGATCAGTTAGTAGAAGTAATCAATGAAGCTGAAAAGACCCCCTTTTGCCCGAGAATTGGAACAAACGTCGTTTCCCCTGAAGTGTACTCTTCCAACTTTCCCGTCACCGTTTTAAGGTACCGGAGATGTTGTGGAACATGTCAAGATGTATATGATGTCGCTTTTGCAATAGAAGAACAATGACGTAGTCATGTGCAAGTTCTTTCCCGCAAGCCTGGAAGGGGAAGTAAGGAATTGGTTCTACACTTTACCGGAAGGGTCCATCAGGAACTATGGAGTCTTGGTGGAAACGTTTCTCGAAACCTATATGCACAATAGCATTGTCAGGCCTAGAGTAAACAAGTTGTTCACTTTGGAAAGAAGGTTCGAGGAGCCTCGAGATCTTTGACCGCGAGATGGAGAAAATTGTGTCGATATCGGGAAAGTGTCGGTCGACCAACAAATATTCGGGTTTGAAAATTCTCTCGGGAAATCAGATCCTATCTGGATAGCTATGTTCACTGAGAAACCGCAGACGCTAAAGGAAATGAGCAAAATGCAAGAACATTACATCGCATTGGAATAAATACAGGAAGGAGCACAAGATAAAAGTGTGCAGAAGATTAACACGGCAGCAGAAATGGTTCCAAAAGCAGATTCAAAACGACCTGAGAAGAGATCGGGACCTCCAAACAAAGGGCCAGGAAAGAATGAATGGATCGAAAAGGGAAATAAACCTCAGTACGAGCCAAAAACATATACGCCCTTGAACGCCCCATTGGAGGAGATTTTCAAAAGAAGTAGAAGAGAAATGATATCCGTTACCCGAAAACCCGAGGAATACAATTTGAGGAGCTAAAGAATCATCCCGAATTCTGTCATTATCATCAGTTCAGGGGGCATTCCACCAATGAATGCCTAGAAGTGAAAGACATAGTCCAGCACCTAATTCGGGATGGCTATTTAAGGTAGTTTGTCAAGCAGGCAGTCCCGGCACCATATGCTCATATACATCAATTTAGGATTGATCGGGGTACCCAATTTCTATGGCAATCATCCCCCAAGGTTTAGACCTCTATGACGAGAAACCACAAAAGGGTTGATCGGAAAAGAAATCATCATAGTCGCATGGGATCATCCCCACATGCTCAGGTTTAGACAATTTCTGCAACATCATCGGGATCATTAGGTTTAGACCTCGAGAATCCACAAAAGGGTCGATCGGGAAAAGAAATCTTTAGCGTGGCCAAGACCTTGCATATGGAGGAGTGGATGATGCAACCAATCATTTTCTTAGCCAAAGACGTCCCTATGAATGGTCAGGCGCATGGGGATCCACTGGTTATCACTCTAATGATAGACAAATGGGGATTAAAAAGAATCTTGGTCGACAGTGGGAGCTCGGTGGAAGTATTATTCTATGACACCTTTAAGAGGATGCAATTGTCGGATGATATATTAATCCCATCGACTTACACAATCTATGGTTTTAACGGGACCTTAACCATTCCAAAAGGAGAGGTCACACTGAGAGTCTCAGATGGAGTCGATTACTTAGACACCCTTACTACCTTCTGTGTAGTAGATGTTGTGTCACCATACAAAGCGATTATCGGAAGACCATGGATCGGTGGAATCAAAGGAGTCGCTTCCGCATATCATCAAAGGTTAAGATTCCCGACATACAAGGGAGTGGTTGAAGTTGTAGCAAACCCACAAGTGGATAGGCAATGCATTCAAGTCGACATTCAACAAAACGAAGACAGGCGAGCAGGATTACGTCGAGAAAAGAACAGGGCCAAAGAAGTCAAAGCAGGTCAGGAATCATAAAAGGTGATATAGAAAGTGTTTATGGCATATGAAGCAGGCAAGGAGAAAATATTATAGCAATCAAAGGTAGCAACACAGGTTAGGTACCCAACGCCGAACTTCATAGCCTTAAAACCTACTCAAGAGGTCAATCTGGGGACAAAAGAAGAGCTATAGATAGTAAAGATCGGGTCATTGTTATCATAAGAAGAGTCGAACCAATTGATACCTTTATTACGAGAACATATGGACGTATTTGCCTGGAAAATGGGCGATATGAAACGTATTGACCCCGAGGTGTGTTGTCATCACTTAAAGATAGATCCGAAGTTTAGACCAGTCCGACAGAAAATGCACAGGATCGCACCCGAATTACAAGCAGCGGTAGAAGCAGAGCTGAAGAATCTACAATCATCTGGGATCATCCGAAAGGCACAATACCCGCTGTGGATTTCGAATACGGTGGTAGTACCTTAAAGGAATGGAGGTGTCTGAATCTGCATCGACTTCAGTGACTTGAACAAGGCATGTCCCAAGGATAGTTTCCCCTCCCAAACATAGATCAACTAGTAGAGTCAATAGTGGGACATAAGGCGATATCACTAATGGACGGATACTCGGGGTATAACCAGATCCATTTAGCTCCCGAAGACCAGGAGAACACATCTTTCTTTACGCCCCGAGGACTTTACTGCTATACAAAAATGCCATTCGGACTAAAAAATGCGGGAGCTAGCCAAATATCAAAGAATGGTTGAAGACATGTTTGAGGATAAGATCCACAATACTATCGAGGTGTATGTAGATGACATGTTAATCAAAAGTATAGTGGCAGCCAATCATATCGAAGATCTTCGGGACATCTTCCATGAAGAAATATAAAATGAGGGTTAACCCAGCCAAATGTACTTTGTGGGTGACCTCGGGAAAGTTCCTGGGATACATAATCACGGACAGAGGTATCGAGGAAGATCCTGATAAGGTTAGGGCCATCTTAGATATGCCATCTCTGGTAACAATTAAAGATGTTCAAAAGTTGAACGGATGTTTGACGACCCTAGGACGATTCATCTCGCGGTCGTCTGATAAATGCAAGGATTTCTTCGGAAGACTGAGAAAGGGAGAGAAGTTCAAATGGAGTGAAGATTGCGAGGAAGCATTCCATAAAATTAAGCAACATCTCGCGAGTCTACCCGTGCTACAACGACCCGAGCTCGAAGAGGTGCTTACATTATATCTCGGAGCTACATCATGTACTATCAGCGCAGTCCTGGTCAAGAATGTTAGAACGGAAGAGAAACCGGTGTACTTTATCAGTAAAACCATGAACCCAGCAGAGAAGAACTATACAAAAGTTGAACAACTAATACTCGCACTAGTTTTTGCAACACAAAAGCTGCGGACATACTTCCAAACTCACAGGATCATGGTACTAACAAAGTATTCTATCGAATCAGTACTCGGCAGTGCAGAAATATCGGGATGAATATCCAAGTGGAGCGCTCAGATCAAGCAGTTCAATATCTTCTACAAAATGAGGACAGCCTTCAAAGCACATGCCGTAGCTGATTTCCTTGCTGATTTTCCCCTAGGTGAGGAGAAATAAGTATAGGATATCCCCGGCATGGAAGAAGATGGGGACGACCCCTCAGACCTTCTCGAGACTTGTAGCCAGACACGATGGGAGTTGTTCACTGATGGATCATCAAACAATGATGGATCAGGATTGGGGTTGGTCTTCACAACGCCAAAAGGATAAAAGATAGTTCATTCGTTTAGGCTTGAGTTCGAAGCAACCAACAATGTCACTAAATATGAAGCGGTAATACATGTTTTACGGTTAATCGTGGAATTGTGACTTGAGGAGGTGAGACTCACCAGTGATTCAAAGTTGGTGTTTCGACAAATTAGTGGATAATATGCTATTCATGACCCGATCCTTAAGAAATACTAGAAATTAGAAAAATTCTACATTGACTAGATTCCCAACATCAAGTTCCTTTCATATTTACAGAAAAGAAAACCGACATGCAGATGCCCTGGCCTACGTCGCGTCCATGTTAACAGACCCGAGCATTGAAGCTATACGAATCAGAAGAGTATTAATGCCATCGATACCCGAGGAAGGGGATATGGAGATACAAGTGGTAGCTGCTACAGCCGATAGATATGAGGCGGGAGATTGGAGGAAACCTGTTTTAGGGTAAAAACTGATTCTAATGGAAACGGTAAATTTGGGTGTGTCGCCGGGAAACGAATCTAAACCCTAAACAAATGCACTGCACGGGAGTACTTTAGATTCAAGAGATCAATCTGTACAATTATGGACCAAACCAAAAAATGGTCGTTCCAGTCTTGCTTCTATCACAAAATGAAGGAGAAGGGTTGATCTTTGGGAGGGAAGCGAAGAAGGTGTTGAGACCAGAATGGTTAAATCTGAAGGTGTGGTTGTTTCATGACTTGTATCAGAATGTAGAACTCGCTAGCGGAATTCAAGCTATGAGTTCTTTGGTGTTTTCTGGATACTTGTGTTGATAACCATTGTTGTTGGTTGAAATAGGTTGAAAACTTATTTATATAAGTCATAGTTGAATGCACCCTGATCTCATAGGAAGTGGGAGTAGTTGAGTGATGGAAAAGTGGGGTCGTGTAAAATTTTGAAAACCACGTCTTGCTATTAGAGAAGTGAAAAAGCGGGGGTACAACAACCACACCCAATATTTCGCTTAGCAATCTGTATGGACAAACTCTAATATACTTTTAAGAGAATCAACAAGACTCAATCTATAAAAAGTATATCAAGGAGTTTTATCTCTCTTTCTTGATTAAATTCTATCTCAAACAAAAAGAAATCTGCGAGTCTTATTGAATACAAAAGAAATCACTTGAACGGTACCAAAGACCAATTTTCAAGGATCAATCAATTTCCAATCAACAACCAAAGGTCGGATTTCCAATTGATTGATTCAAACGCACAACCTGTGATATTTCAATTATATACAAAAATATAATGCGGATTAGAAATAACACAGACACCATAATTTTGTTAAAGAGGAAACCGCAAATGCATAAAAACCCCGGGACCTATTCCAGATTGAACACCACACTGTATTAAGCCGCTACAGACACTAGCCTACAACAAACTAACTTCGGTCTAGACTGTAGTTGAACCCCAATCAATCTCCCACTGATTCAAGGTACAGTTGCGCTCCTTACGTCTCTGATCCCAGTAGGATATTACGCACTTGATTCCCTTAGCTGATCTCACCCACAACTAAGAGTTGCTACGACCCAAAGTCGGAGATTTTAATAAACAAATCTGTATCACACAGAAAAGTCTATGGAATAGATAAATCTGTCTCCCACAGAAATACCTACAAGTTTTGTTCCGTCTTTTGATAAATCAAGGTGAACAGGAACCAATTGATAACCCAGACTTATATTTATGAAGAACAACCTAGTATTATCAATCACCTCACAATAATCTTAATCGACGCGGCGAAAGAAGATATTGTGGAATCACAAACGATGAGACGAAGATGTTTGTGACTACTTTTATATCTTGCCTATCGGAGATATTAATCTCAAGCCAATCATTACGATTGTACTCAAAACGATAGAATCAGCAAGATCAGATTACACAACTACGAGAAAGTAGCATCGATCTGGCTTCACAATCCCAATGAAGTCTTTAAGTCGTTAACCTGGTTTTCAAGAAGAAACCTAAGGTTAAAGGAGAATCGACTCTAGCTAATACAACTAGTATCACATGGAAGGTTTGGGGATTAGGTTTCCCAGTTGCTAGAGTTCTCCCTTATGTAGTCTTTCAAATCAGGGTTTGCAATCAATGTTTGCTTAGTAACAAAGCATTCAATATTCACCGTTAGATGAAAACCTGATTAGATTCAAGATAATATCTTTCAACATTTTGGATCGAAAACTTAGTTTGTTACACACAAATGAAATGCACGATTTTAGGTTTGTGTAACCGTACCCAAACATGTACATTTGTTGGTGATAGGTGTAGAATACACCTAATTTACTATCTAGTAGTTACGCTTTCTTTGCTATTTTTCGTGTGAATTTTGTATTTTACGTTTGTTTTTGAGTTTATAGCTACTTTGGAGTCATGCGGAGGAAAGGAAGAAGAAATTACCCAATTTGAGCCAAAAGGACAAAATTGTCATTTCATGGGCAAACATCATTTGGAGCCGAGGCACGGTTAAGGGGCACCTTTATGTGGAAGAACACTAAAGACAGGCCAGCTGATGGTTAAGGGGTTGCCAATCAAGATGGCCCTTATCTAATGAGTGGGGTGGTCCCTATCACTGGGGTGCAAATATCCTCCCCAATACTTATACCTTAATTCAGTTGAGAAGATATTATCTTCTCATCTTTCCTCTCTTTCATCAGAAATTGAAATCAAATTGAGGAAGATGATATTGATGGAAATCAGAGAAGGAGAAGGTGGAAAAGGGGTCTTGTGATTTAGGTGCTGTCGAATTTGTGAGACAGAGAAAAGAATGAAGATGATGTTGTTGGATCGAAGGAGGAATTGATGTGGGGTTTGTGGTTTGAAGCAAGAAAAGCGGATCTCATGTGTTGAGAGTGGTTTTGATACTGAGAAAAATGAGAAGATTTAGATGGGGGTTTCGATCGAATCTGGTTGTTACAATGGATTTGGGCGAAATGATGGTAGTGCTGTTGAATCTATGGGTTTTGAGGTGCTGTGATGAGACGAAGAAGGAATTGAAGTAGGGAGTCGATCTAGACATGTAATTTAAGGTTTACAGTCAACTGGAGAGATGGGTTTCGATTGAACAGAGAGAAAATGAATCTGGTGATACAAGCGGTAATGGAAATTTGGGTCTGAACTAGTTTTAGCAACCGAAAGGAGCAAGTGATTCAACTCCAACCGAGAACTGAGATTTGAGAGTGTTGTTGAAGACTCGATTCAACAAA
This sequence comes from Papaver armeniacum, assembly GCA_023531295.1. Lineage (NCBI taxonomy): Eukaryota > Viridiplantae > Streptophyta > Magnoliopsida > Ranunculales > Papaveraceae > Papaver > Papaver armeniacum. Next base: position 41,930 of record JAJJWW010010702.1, read on the forward strand.
GAACTGATGTTAATCTTTGAAGGTCTGTTGAATCCATGAAGGTGATGTTGTGTGGCGGGAATACATGGAGCTACGCCAAGATAGAGGGAGCTAATAAACCAAATGAGAGGTTATGGCTTGAGAAGGTCTGCAAGAAGTGATGCAGTGTGCAACTGGTGTTGTGGATGAAGTAAAGCTACAGATTCTCAGTAGATGGGTTTGAATCAGAAGCTAAGAATGTGTAGTTGTTAGTTAATGGCAGAGAAGCGGGTACAATTGATGTTTGAGGCTTACAGGTGCAGGTGATGATGGGTTGAGCTGAAGGGTTAAGAGCTCATTGAGCTGACAGTGATGCAGAAGTGGTGGTAGAATTGAAGAATTGGTGTTGTTGCTTTGAGTTGGAAGTAGATACAGTGGTCTAGTGGTGAAGCTGAAGTAATGGGATAGTGTTTTGAGGCTTTTGAGTTGTTCCAGGTGCAGTGGAGGTCTTGGTGGTGCACGAGAAGACTGAGTCGATGTTGTTAGTTTCGGCAGAGATGAATCCGAGAGTTGCAATGGGAGTTGGTGTTGGTCATGACAGGTTTGGTTTGAGTTGTTATTTAAGGCTGAATCGGTGATTTTGCTGGGGATTGAGGATTGTTGTCGGATCTTGATGAACGAGAGTGATTCCCGAGCGGTTCGAGGATGAGCTTGTGGTGTTATTTCGATTGCGAACAAGGGAGATGAGATTTGGTGTCTCTGACAAATAAATGGTGGTACGAGGAATGGTGATGGGCTACGATACGCGCGGGGAGCGGTGAAGGTATGAAATGGTGCTTGAGTTCATGTATTTGATTGCTTGGGCGGCGAAATGGATAAGTTGCGGGGGAGATGGAAGCAAGGATGGGTTTGAAGCAGTGGATTATAGCTCAAACCGAGATGGGTATCTGAGTGGTGTTAGTCTACAATGGAGCTGTTGATGAGTACTGAGCTGCTAAAGAAATGTTGAATGGCGGAGCTTCAGGAAAGAAGAAAGAAGGGAACGTTGTTACAAGATATTTGCAAGAGCCTATGCAACATTGGAAGCAACAAAATGGCTGTGACTGAGACTGAGACTTGGTGGAATGAGGTGCCGAAGCAGCTGCAGTTGCAGGAGAGAACAAGGAGCTGAGTAGTGAACTAAATGAAGAGATGAATGAATGGAGCAGTTGTGGTCGCAATTTAGTATAGAAATGGTACAGTGAAGCTCATGGAAGAAATGGATTTCTACAGGGCCATCATGGTTGGAAGCACAAGGATTGTGCATCACAAGAATTAGCCAGTGCAAATGGCTTAGGCCAATGTGAATCAGACTAAGCCAGACCTGACTCGTCTGAATTGGGCCCGACTCATGATACGGCAGGATTTGACTCACTAACCCGGTTTGACTCGGTTGACCTGACCGAGTTGACCGGTGACCGGGCGGACTTTGCCGGTCACATGAGATATATTTTCCGGCCATAATACCAGATTTCCGGCGATCACTTTTGGGGTATATTTTCTACATGGGTATTTCTCACACATGGGCTTGGTGGACTTTCATCTATTGGACCTTTGAGATTAGACCTAATTTTGGAAACAAGAGAGCTATTTAAAGGAAAGTCTTCTACAACTTTGGATCATATATTATTCTTGGAACTTTGGAGAGCCGGTTTTGTTTACGCTTCTAGGGTTTGCTTTTGTTCATCTTCTTCTTTTCAATTAATATTTTTATGATGAACTCCATAGCTATGAGTAGCTAAACAATTATTATTGGTTATGGGATAAAGTTGATTTCTCAATATGTTATATGATTCAATGAATTAGTTTTGTCTCAATATTTTATTGTTTGTGATTCACAATTAATAGTGTTATATGATTTGATTGTTTGTTTGGTTGAGTCCGGAATCAATCCGATTTACTTTCATCTCTATTGCTAGATTAGGGTTTTCAATACGAAATAGTTGTTTATCTCTGATTCTAAGTAGCATAATTGTGGGTAGTGCTTGTAGTGATATATCCTACTAGTCACAAGTGAATCATAACTTTTGTTAAAACGGATTAGTGCTTTTACACGTTCGTTTGCATTGATTAGTCTTATTCCATATAACTTATTGCTTTGAGGGAGTTAAACTTAATTGTGCTTTTACACTTTAGGTTGCTTTCTAGGAAGAATTCACATATGCATCTTTTAATGTGGTTGTGATGAAATCAGGGAATTAGCGGGATATACTTGCGATCAAGGTATCCTAGGACTTTTAGTAAATGAGAGATTAAAATACCAATTCTAATCATTGATGAAAATACATGTTTGTGAATGATACTATCATGTGACCAATATCTTATCCTTATTGATTATTCCAATTATTTTCTTTGCTCTATTTTATTTTTACTTTAGTATTTCGCTAAAACAACAAACATCCCCCCTTGGTTACCTTAGAAACTAAAAATCGCATAACAACAATTGCCTCTATGTGGAAACGAACTCTTCCTTACCTTGTACTTCATTTATATTTAGTGAGTAAGAAAGTGAAATTATTTTTGACGCTTACGACAGCGATCAAATTTTGGCGCCATTGCCGGGGAGGCATACGGCTTGTTATTAAGTTTTTAGTTTCTTTTTATAATTTCTGCTTTTATCTTTGCTTTTCGGTTCTTGTCTTGTTTCTCACTTGTTTGCGAGAATTGTTTTCAGGTACCTAATCCCTGGCTTCTAAAGATTGGAACTATCCAAGGTGCGGGATATCTACTCGAAGAGGCACAATACTCCAACCAAGTCAAGACACAACGTGAAAATCAAGAGTTAGAAGTGGAAAAAGAGTTACAAATAGAAGGAGAACAAGAGGTTCCATTCGTAGACGAACCACAAGTTGAAGAAGAAGAAACAATGGGTGATGCAAATCGTTCACTCAAGGACTTGGCTTCTCATAGGCTTGATACACAACATGGGTGTATTCAAACAAACTCTACTTTTGAGATCAAGCCGGGGTTGCTTAGAGAATTACCAAAGTTCCATGGCATGGTGAATGAAGACCCAAACAAACATCTTATGGACTTCCACACCATTGTCACGGCCATGCTTCCGGCGGATGTTGGCGGATGGTGCAATGTTAAAAGTTTTCCGTTTCTCTTTGATGGATAGTGCTAAGGATTGGTTGTACTATTTACCTCCCGGAAGTGTCACGACATGGAATGGTTGAAGAAACTCTTTTAGAGAGATATTTTCTGCATCAAAGGCTACTCAAATTCGCAAGGAGATTTGTGGGATGAAGCAAAATGTGGGAGAATCCTTATATGAATGTTGGGAAGATACAAGAGATTGGTGGCAAGCTGCCCTCACCACCAATTCAGTGACGCTTTGATCATCCAATACTTCTATGAAGGACTCCAATCAAGTGATAGGAATCTTCTTGCTGCGGGTGGTGGTGCACTAGTGAACAAGACGGTGGCACAAGCTAGAGAGTTGATTGAAAACATGGCAGCAAACTCCCAACAATTCTTGAGTCGTGGTTCGGATGTGCTTCTTAAGAAGAGTGAATGAAGTGAGCGAGGTTGAGAACTTCGTCAACAAATGGGTAACATGTCGGCAATGATGCAACAAGTTGCAGCGGTTATACCAAGTTCCTCTCAAACTTATGAGGAAGAGCAAGCTAATGCGGTCTTTCCAAATCAACAAAACGGTATGATCCCTACTCCAACACTTACAATCGGGATGGAGAGATCACCCCAATTTTAGCTATGCCAACAAGCAAGGGCGGTTCAACAACCTACCTTCAACTTTCAAGTGGATTTCAACCTCAACAACAACAATTCCAGCCGAGACAACAATTTCAGCACCCCACAAGCACAACAATCAATGCAAAATCAAGGTTAGATATTGATTCAAAGCTTCAAACAATGATGCAAGGCATTTCCACCATGTTTAAAGAAAGTCAGCGGGAAACTAAGAGTGCTATCAAGGAGTTGCAAACACAAATGGGCTCCATGGCTATTGAGTTGAACCAATTGAAGGCACAAAATAGTGGGAAACTCCCTTCTCAACCTATTAACCCAAAAGAGGGTGTCAATGCTATTACGTTGAGAAGTGGTACACAACTTGTGCAACCCGAAGTTCTTGATTCGGGCAAGGTGGAAACACCAAGGAGGAACTGTTTTGGAGGAGAAGAATGAGGATTCTCCCCAAACTTCTGAGGTACCTATTCCTAACTCTAAAACTCCGGTTTCTACTTATGTTCCTCCTTTACCTTTTCCTCGCAGATTTGCAAGTTCTAAGAAGGCGGAACTAGAAAAGGAGATTTTAGACGTTCTAAAGAAGATCCATGTGAACATACCACTCATTGATGCTATTAAGCAAGTTCCAAAGTATGCAAAGGTGTTGAAGGACTTGTGTACCAATAAGCAAAGGCTCAAAGGTAATGAAGTGCTTAGTGTGGGGGAGAATGCTTCGGCAATCTTACAACACAAACTCCCACTTAAGTGCAAGGATCCCGGTAGTTTTGACATTCCCGTCACAATTGGTAACACAACATTTAACAAAGCTATGTTGGATTTAGGTGCATCCGTTAATGTTATGCCTGCATCAATGTATAATTCACTTGATCTTGGTCCTCTAAAAAGGCTGAAATTGTATTGCAATTAGCCGATCGCTCTAATGTATACCCAATGGGTATTGTTGAGGATGTTCTTGTGCGGGTTAATCAACTTGTATTTCAGGTGACTTTTGTGTGTTAGAGATGAATGAAGGTTCACGGACTCGTCTCTTCCATTGCTACTTGGGCGTCCCTTCATGAAAGCGGCGAAAACCATAATTGATGTGGACAAGGAACGTTGACCATGGAGTTTGATGGAGAAACAATACGTTTCAACATTTTCGAGACGATGAGATATCCTAGTGATGTCCACTCTTGTTTCTCCATTGATGTTATGGATACATTGGCACAACAAATGTTTGAATTAAATGGTGATGATGCTTTGGAAACCGTGTTAACTACATCCATGGATAATGGTGTAGAGTGTGATAATGAAGTCAAGGAAGCCCTTGGTGATCTAATTTCACTACATGGTATGCTAGGAAACTCAAAATATCTCTTTTATTTCTTTACCATGCAGTGATGAAAAGCTTGTACCTTCAATTATTAAATCTCCAATTTTAGAATTGAAACCTCTTCCCGATCACCTAAAGTACTTGTACTTGGGTGATAATGAAGAGTTACTGTGATTGTTTCTAATGAGCTTAGTGATTTACAGGAGCAAAAACTTCTAAGGGTGCTAAGGAAGTACAAGACGGCCATAGGATGGACAATTGCCGATATCAAGGGTATAAGCCATGCCGTTTGTATGCACAAAATTCGTTTGGAGGACGATGCAAAGCCTACAAGGGAAGCACAACGTCGTTTGAATCCTCCCATGATGGAAGTTGTGAAAAAGGAGATACTCAAGCTTTTGGAAGTGGGTGTTATCTACCCCATATCCGATAGCAAGTGGGTAAGCCCGGTACAAGTAGTACCAAAGAAATCGGGTGTGACGGTGGTGGAGAATGATAAGAATGAACTTGTCCCAACTCGTGTGCAAACCGGTTGGAGGGTTTGTATTGATTATAGAAAATTGAATGCCACCACTAGGAAAGATCATTTTCCATTGCCTTTTATTGATCAAATGCTTGAACGTTTAGCTGGACACTCTTATTGCTTCCTTGATGGCTATTCGGGTTATAATCATATTGTGATAGCGCTAGGAGGATCAAGAGAAAACCACTTTCACTTGTCCTTTCGGTACTTTTGCTTATAGAAGGATGCCTTTTGGCTTATGCAATGCTCCAACTACCTTTCAAAGGTGTATGGTAAGTATCTTTTCAGAATATGTTGAAAACATAATCGAAGTGTTCATGGATGACTTTAGTGTCTTTGGTGATTCATTTGACCTTTGCTTGAACAATTTGTCTCTAATCCTTGAACGATGTGTTGAAACAAACCTTGTCTTTGAATTGGGAGAAGTGTCATTTTATGGTAACTCATGGCATAGTTTTAGGCCATATAATATCTTCTAAAGGCTTGGAAGTCGATAAATCTAAGATAGACCTTATTCGTGCTCTAACCCCTCCCACTACGGTGAGGGGAGATACGTTCTTTTCTTGGTCATGCAGGTTTCTATCGTAGATTCATCAAGGACTTTTCCAAGATAGCATCACCACTTTGTAACTTATTGCAAAAAGATGTGGTTTTTAACTTTGATGAAAAGTGTATGGTGGCATTCAATCGTTTGAAAGAACTTTTGATTTCAGCCCCTATCATTAAACCACCGGATTGGAGCAAGCCTTTTGAGCTCATGTGTGATGCAAGTGACTATGCGGTTGGTGCGGTGCTTGGGCAACGTGTGGGGAAGCTTCCTCATGCTATTTATTATGCTTCTAGAACGTTAAATGAGGCCCAACAAAACTACACAACCACTGAAAAAGAGTTGTTAGCCATTGTTTTTGCTTTAGAAAAGTTTCGCTCTTATCTAATTGGTACAAAAGTTGTTGTCTTTTATGATCATGCAGCGCTTAAGTACTTGCTTACAAAGAAAGAGGCGAAACCGAGGCTCATACGATGGATTTTACTCTTGCAAGAGTTTGATATTGAAATCAAGGACAAGAAAGGGATTGAGAACACCGTTGCGGATCACTTGAGCCGTCTTGTTGTGGACAAGGAGACTATCCCATTGCGTGAAAGTTTCCCGGATGAGCAACTATTCTCAATTGCCTTTGGAGAACCATGGTATCCGATATTGTCAATTATTTAGTTTCTAAACAAATCCCAAAGAACTTGTCTCGTCTTTGAGAGGGACAAACTTAAGAAGTTAGGGAACCAATACATATGGGATGATCCATACTTATGGAAACATGGTAGTGACCAAGTAATACGAAGGTGTGTTCCTGAATCTGAATTTAATTCTATCTTGTCTTTTTGTCACTCCTATGCTTGCGGAGGACATTTTGGGAGTAAGAGAACCGCTCACAAGGTACTTGAAAGTGGTTTCTATTGGCCAACTTTGTTTAAGGATGCACATATATTTTGTACAACTTGTGATAAGTGCCAAAGAACCGGCAATCTAGGTGCCCGAAATCAAATGCCACAAACTTTTATTCAATTTATTGAAGTTTTTGATGTATGGGGTATTGATTTTATGGGGCCTTTTGTCAACTCCATGGGAATTTTTATATCTTACTTGCGGTTGATTATGTCTCGAAATGGGTGGAAGCTAAGGCCACCCCAACTAATGATTCTAAAGTGGTTTCAGATTTTGTGCAAGCTAATATTTTTGCAAGGTTTGGAATTCCAAGAGCCATAATTAGCGATGGGGGTTCTCACTTCAAAAACGAGGATTTTACAAAGCTTGTTGTGAAGTACAATGTGTCGCACAAGATTGCAACACCTTATCATCCCCAAACAAATGGACAAGCCGAGGTGTCTAAGGGAGGTGAAATCCATTCTAGAGAAGACGGTGAACCCAACAAGGAAAGATTGGAGCATGCGACTTAATGATGCTTTGTGGGCTTATAGAACCGCATACAAGACACCTATCGGGATGTCTCCCTTTAGGCTTGTGTATGGTAAACCTTGTCATTTACCCGTTGAAATTGAGCATAAGGCGTTTTGGGCTATTAAACAATGCAACATGGAGATGGATGGGGCTGGAAAGCAAAGGAAGTTACAACTCCAAGAGCTAGAGGAGCTTCGCAATGATGCATTTGAAAGCTCACGCATTTATAAGGAAAAGACGAAAGCATTTCATGATAACATGATTTCTAGAAAACAATTTTGCATTGGGAAGAAAGTGCTTTTGTTTAATTCTCACTTGCATTTATTTAGGGTAAATTAAGGTCACGATGGATCAGACCTTTTATTGTTACTAATGTGTTTTCTCATGGTGCAGCGGAAATTCGTAGCATAGCTACGGGGAAAGAACTTAAAGTTAATGGGCACCGGTTGAAACCATATTATGAGAATTTCACTTCCGAAGTGGTGGAAGGAGTTAACTTTGTGGATGTACTCCCTCTGGAGGAGTTATAGTCGGGATGATGACTTTAAACCAAGCACTAAATGGGAGGCAACCCATCGGATGAGTATTTCTTGTCTTGTATTTATTTCTTGTTTTGTTTTTAGCTTTTTCTTGTCTTGTTTTTATTTTTTCTGATTTTTCTTGTCATATATCTTGTTATAATTTCCCACCTTGACTTACTTTGGACGATTCAATTTACATTGAGGACAATGTAAAGTTTAAGTGTGGGGGAGTGGTTAAGCATTTGCGTTGTAAATTTTTGAAAATTTTCAACTTTTGTGTAAATTAGTGAATAAGAAAACTCCAACTTATGGTTAGTTTAGAGTCACATAGTATACATGTCGCTAAGATTACATCGAGATTCTCATAAGAGTGACTGAACTTAGAGATGACGAGAGAACATGATCGGGTTTCTTAATTGTATGAGAGTTAAAGTTGGATTTAACCATGCCGGTGGCAAATAAGGTGCGAATGAATTCGGTATTAGAGTAGTGACCCCCTATAGTGGAGACTACCCAAGTTACATAATGTGAGGCACCAACCTTTAATTCTTTGTACCTGTCTAAATTTGTGCTTTTAGAGTGTGTGTCACCGTACGTAAATTAGGGTAGAATGGTGAGCTACCCAACCTCCCACCATAGAAGCACTATTTTGATCTCTTGAGTGCTATTTTTATCAACCATGATGGTGACATCGAATTGCTAACTTACATACCACTTGTAATCTTGTTCATGATTAGCACCAACCACCTTATCTCTCTCTACACCAACAGGTCCATAGAAACACCATCATCATCAACAAGAGGAGCATCACAAATTTGAAGGAAAGTTGAACACGTTCAAGGTTTACAAGCAACGGTACAGAAATGGGCAGATTTGATTCAAGTATAGCAACAAGACAAGGAGCGAGAATTTTTACAAGTTGAAGACTATTGTACAAGAGTGAAGATTATCAAGATGAGAGTTCGAGAAGTTTATGATATCAAGACATATAAGTTGTGAAGAATCAAGCGGTAAAGTACTTACACCATGGCCTTTGTACTTACATTTTTATTTTATTTGTATTTTACTTTCTATTGTCTCAAAAAAAAAAAAATGAAAAAAAAAATAGAGACAAGAGAAATTTTTTTAGGTTCATTACTAGTTTTATTGTTTTATTTCGTTTTTATTTTGTATTTGTTTTATTTTTCTTGTCTCATACAAAAAAAATAAAATATATATATATATTTATATATATATTGAAAAAAAAAAAAAGACAAGAAAAATGCATTGTATTATATTTTGGGTTTGTATAGTTCGTTTTTAGTTTTGTATTCTTTCAATAAAGCCAATGGAAGAAGGAATATCTACAAAGAAGTTTCAAGCAATAAGGAATTAGAGGAAAGAGTTACATTGTCAAGATTCTAGAAGTTCAAGAGTTATCATCAAGAGTTGAAGACCGAAGACGAAGATGAAGACACCGATTGAAGATCGAAGACGTTTCTATGGATCTTTGTGAGAGTGGTGCTAGGCTGCACGTCGAACGGATAACGAGGTAAGTAAGCATATTCCCACCTTCTTTAAGTGGTTGATTTCCTTTCTTAGAGATCGTCAGAAAAAAAAAGGGTTTTCAAAAATGAATAAAAGATGTGGGTTTTCAAAACAATTCGGAGGGTTTTGCCTTCCTACCATTCAACGTGTCGCAGGATTCTCTCTTCATTCCTACCTGGACACATGTGTGACCCATAAAAAGTTGTTTATTATTGAGAGCAATTTCATAAAACCCTTTCTTGTGAGGCGAGTCGAGACTTTTGATCACTCGAACCCGAATTTCTTTCGAGAAGGGATGGTTATTTCTCTCTCAACTTTTAAGAATGAGATTGTGTTCATTTATGTGTCTAACTTCTTATGACTAGTGTGCAGAATCTCTATGTCTTCTTAGCGCGTTGGATGCTATCATTACGGAGAACTAGTAAGTTGGAACAAATAGGTTTTGTGGGTATATCTCTAGTAAACCCTCACGAGACTATAACTCGTCCACTAGGGACACCTAGGGGTTTAAAGGCTTGTTATACGTGCTAAGTGTGACCGTAGCCTCGACGACACGGAGTTGTATGTATGTTTTTGGATTGTTTTATTTGATTTTCTCGAGGACTAGCAAAGTCTAAGTGTGGGGGAATTTGATAGGTGTAGAATACACCTAATTTACTATCTAGTAGTTACGCTTTCTTTGCTATTTTTCTTGTGAATTTTTTATTTTACGTTTGTTTTTGAGTTTATAGCTACTTTGGAGTCATGCAGAGGAAAGGAAGAAGAAATTACCCAATTTGAGCCAAAAGGACAAAATTGTCATTTCATGGGCGAACATCATCTGGAGCCGAGTCACGGTTAAGGGGCACCTCTATGTGGAAGAACACTAAAGACAGGCCAGCTGATGGTTAAGGGGTTGCCAATCAAGATGACCCTTATCTAATGAGTGCGGTGGTCCCTATCACCGGGGTGCAAATATCCGCCCCAATACTTATACCTTAATTCAGTTGAGAAGATATTATCTTCTCATCTTTCCTCTCTTTCATCAGAAATTGAAATCAAATTGAGGAAGATGATATTGATGGAAATCAGAGAAGGAGAAGGTGGAAAAGGGGTCTTGTAATTTAGGTGCTGTCGAATTAGTGAGACAGAGAAAAGAATGAAGATGATGTTGTTAGATCGAAGGAGGAATTGATATGGGGTTTGTGGTTTGAAGCAAGAAAAGGGGATCTCATGTGTTGAGAGTGGTTTTGATACTGAGAAAAACGAGAAGATTTAGATGGGGGTTTCGATCGAATCTGGTTGTTACAATGGATTTGGGCGAAATGATGGTGGTGCTGTTGAATCTATGGGTTTTGAGGTGTTGTGATGAGACGAAGAAGGAATTGAAGTAGGGAGTCGATCTAGATATGTAATTTAAGGTTTACAGTCAACTGGAGAGATGGGTTTCGATTGAACAGAGAGAAAATGAATCTGGTGATATAAGCGGTAATGGAAATTTGGGTCTGAACTAGTTTTAGCAACCGAAAGGAGCAAGTGATTCAACTCCAACCGAGAATTGAGATTTGAGAGTGTTGTTGAAGACCTGATTCAACAAAGAACTGATGTTAATGCTGGGGTCTGTTGAAGCCATGAAGGTGATGTTGTGTGGCAGGAATACATGGAGCTGTGTAAGATAGAGGGAGCTAAGAAACCAAATAAGAGGTTATGGATTGAGAAGGTCCGCAAGAAGTGATGCAGTGTGCAACTGGTGTTTTGGATGAAGTAAAGCTGCAGATTCTCAGTAGATGGGTTTGAATCAGAAGCTAAGAATGTGTAGCTGTTAGTTAATGGCAGAGAAGCGGGTACAATTTATGTTTGAGGCTTACAGGTGCAGGTGATGATGGGTTGAGCTGAAGGGTTAAGAGCTCATTGAGCTGACAGTAATGCAGCAGTGGTGGTAGAATTGAAGAATTGGTATTGTTGCTTTGAGTTGGAAGTAGATACAGTGGTCTAGTGGTGAAGCTGAAGCAATGGGATAGTGGTTTGAGGCTTTTGAGTTGTTGCAGGTGCAGTGGAGGTCTTGGTGGTACACGAGAAGACTGAGTCGATGCTGTTAGTTTCGGCAGAGATGAATCAGAGAGTTGCAATGGGAGTTGGTGTTGATCATAACAGGTTTGGGTTGAGTTGTTATTTAAGGCTGAATCGGTGATTTTGCTGGGGATTGAGGCTGTTGTCAGATGATGATGAACAGAGGTGATTCTGAGCAGTTCAGACGAGCTTGTGGTGTTATTTCAGTTGCGAACAAGGGAGATGAGATTTGGTGTCTACAACAAATAAATGGTGAGCTGCGAGGAATGGATATGCGCTCTGATACGCAGGGAGCAGTGAAGGTATGAAATGGTGCTGAGTTCATGTATTTGATTGCTTGGCGGCGAAATGAATAAGTTGCAGGCGAGATGGAAGCAAGGATGGGTTTGAGCAGCTGGATTATAGCTCAAACCAGATGGGTATCTGGTGGTGTTAGTCTACAGTGGAGCTGTTGATGAGTACTGAGCTGCTAAAGAAATGTTGAATGGCGGAGCTTCAGGAAAGAAGAAAGAAGGGAACGTTGTTACAAGATATTTGCAAGAGCCTGTGCAGCATTGGAAGCCACAGAATGGCTGTGACTGAGACTGAGACTTGGTGGAATGAGGTGCCGAAGCAGCTGCAGTTGCAGGAGATAACAAGGAGCTGAGTAGTGAACTAAATGAAGAGATGAATGAATGGAGCAGTTGTGGTCGCAATTTAGTATAGAAATGGTACAGTGAAGCTCAGGGAAGAAATGGATTTCTACAGGGCCATCATGGTTGGAAGCACAAGGATTGTGCATCACAAGAATTAGCCAGTGCAAATGGCTTAGGCCAATGTGAATCAGACTGAGCCAGACCTGACTCGTCTGAATTGGAACTGACTCATGATCTGACCCGATTTGACTCACTAACCCGGTTTGACTCGGTTGACCTGACCAAGTTGACCGGTGACCGGGCGGACTTTGCCGGTCACCTGAGATATATTTTCCGGCCATAATACCAGATTTCCGGCGATCACTTTTGGGGTATATTTTCTACATGGGTATTTCTCACACATGGGCTTGGTGGACTTTCATCTATTGGACCTTTGAGATTAGACCTAATTTTGGAAACAAGAGAGCTATTTAAAGGAAAGTCTTCTACAACTTTGACATCATATATTATTCTTGGAATTTTGGAGAGTAGTTTTGTTTTACGCTTCTAGGGTTTGCTTTTGTTCATCTTCTTCTTTTCAATTTATATTTTTATGATGAACTCCATAGCTATGAGTAGCTAAACAATTATTATTGGTTATGGGATAAAGTTGATTTCTCAATATGTTATATGATTCAATGAATTAGTTTTGTCTCAATATTTTATTGTTTGTGATTTATAATTAATAGTGTTATATGATTTGATTGTTTGTTTGGTTGAGTCCAGAATCAATCCGATTTACTTTCATCTCTATTGCTAGATTAGGGTTTTCAATACGAAATAGTTGTTTATCTATGATTCTAAGTAGCATAATTGTGGGTAGTGCTTGTAGTGATATATCCTACTAGTCACAAGTGAATCATAACTTTTGTTAAAACGGATTAGTGATTTTACACGTTCGTTTGCATTGATTAGTCTTATTCCATAGAACTTATTGCTTTGAGGGAGTTAAACTTAATTGTGCTTTTACACTTTAGGTTGCTTTCTAGGAAGAATTCACATATGCATCTTTTAATGTGGTTGTGATGAAATCAGGGAATTAGCGGGATATACTTGCGATCAAGGTATCCAAGGACTTATAGTAAATGAGAGATTAAAATACCAATTCTAATCATTGATGAAAATACATGTTTGTGAATGATACTATCCCGTGACCAATATCTTATCCTTATTGATTATTCCAATTATTTGCTTTGCTCTATTTTATTTTTACTTTAGTATTTCGCTAAAACAACAAACATCCCCCCTTGGCTACCTTAGAAACTAAAAATCGCATAACAACAATTGCCTCTATGTGGAAACGAACTCTTCCTTACCTTGTACTTCATTTATATTTAGTGAGTAAGAAAGTGAAATTATTTTTGACGCTTACGACAGCGATCAAATTTTGGCGCCGTTGCCGGGGAAGCATACGACTTGTTATTAAGTTTTTAGTTTCTTTTTATAATTTCTGCGTTTATCTTTGCCTTTCGGTTCTTGTCTTGTTTCTCACTTGTTTGCGAGAATTGTTTTCAGGTACCTAATACCTGGCTTCTAAAGATTGGAACTATCCAAGGTGCGGCATATCTACTCGAAGAGGCACAATACTCCAACCAAGTCAAGACACAACAGAAAATCAAGAGTTAGAAGTGGAAAAAGAGTTACAAATAGAAGGAGAAAAAGAGGTTCCATTCGTAGACGAACCACAAGTTGAAGAAGAAGAAACAATGGGTGATGCAAATCGTACACTCAAGGACTTGGCTTCTCATAGGCTTGATACACAACATGGGTGTATTCAAACAAACTCTACTTTTGGGATCAAGCTGGGGTTGCTTAGAGAATTACCAAATTTCCATGGCATGGTGAATGAAGACCCAAACAAGCATCTTATGGACTTCCACACCATTGTCACGGCCATGCTTCCAGCGGATGTTGAGGCGGATGGTGCAATGTTGAAAGTTTTCCGTTTCTCTTTGATGGATAGTGCTAAGGATTGGTTGTACTATTTACCTTAGGAAGTGTCACTACATGGAATGGGTGAAGAAACTCTTTTAGAGAGATATTTTCGTGCATCAAAGGCTACTCAAATTCGCAAGGAGATTTGTGGGATGAAGCAAAATGTGGGAGAATCCTTATATGAATGTTGGGAACGATACAAGAGATTGGTGGCGAGCTGCCCTCACCACCAATTCAGTGACGCTATGATCATCCAATACTTCTATGAAGGACTTCAATCAAGTGATAGGAATCTTATTGACGCTGCGGGTGGTGGTGCACTAGTGAACAAGACGGTGGCACAAGCTAGGGAATTGATTGAAAACATGGCAGCAAACTCCCAACAGTTTTTGAGTCGTGGTTCGGATGTTCTTCTTAGGAAAGTGAATGAAGTGAGCGAGGTTGAGGAACTTCGTCAACAAATGGGTAACATGACCGCAATGATGCAACAAGTTGCAGCCGCGGTGATACCAAGTTCCTCTCAAGCTTATGAGGACGAGCAAGCTAATGCGGTCTTTCCAAATCAACAAAGACGGTATGATCCCTACTCCAACACTTACAATCCGGGATGGAGAGATCACCCTAATTTTAGCTATGCCAACAAGCAAGGTGCAATCCAACAACCTACTTTCAACTCTCCGAGTGGATTTCAACCTCAACAACAACAATTCCAGCCGAGACAACAATTTCAACAACCACAAGCACAACAATCAATGCAAAATCAAGGTTCTGATATTGATTCAAAGCTTTAAACAATGATGCAAGGCATTTCCACCATGTTTAAAGAAAATCAGCTGGAAACTAAGAGTGCTATCAAGGAGTTGCAAACACAAATGGGCTCCATGGCTATTGAGTTGAACCAATTGAAGGCATAAAATAGTGGGAAACTCCCTTCTCAACCTATTAATCCAAAAGAGGCTGTCAATGCTATTACGTTGAGAAGTGGTACACAACTTGTGCAACCCTAAGTTACTGATTCGGGCAAGGTGGAAACACCGAGAGGAACCTGTTTTGGAGGAGAAAAATGAGGATTCTCCCCAAACTTCTGAGGTACCTATTCCTAACTCTAAAACTTTGGTTTCTACTTATGTTCCTAATCTCGCAGATTTGCAAGTTCTAAGAAGGCGGAACTAGAAAAGGAAATTTTAGACGTTCTAAAGAAGATCCATGTGAACATACCACTCATTGATGCTATTAAGCAAGTTCCAAAGTATGCAAAAGTGTTGAAGGACTTGTGTACCAATAAACAAAGACTCAAAGGTAAGGAAGTTCTTAGTGTGAGGGAGAATGCTTCGGCAATCTTACAACACAAACTCCCACTTAAGTGCAAGGACCCCGGTAGTTTTGACATTCCCGTCACAATTGGTAACAAAACATTTAACAAAGCTATGTTGGATTAAGGTGCATCCGTTAATGTTATGCCTGCATCAATGTATCATTCACTTGATCTTGGTCCTCTTAAAAAGGCTGAAATTGTATTGCAATTAGCCGATCGCTCTAATATCTACCCAATGGGTATTGTTGAGGATGTTCTTGTGCAGGTTAATCAACTTGTATTTCCAGCTGACTTTTGTGTGTTAGAGATGAATGAAGGTTCACCGGACTCGTCTCTTCCATTGCTACTTGGCGTCCCTTCATGAAAACGGCGAAAACCATAATTGATGTGGACAAGGGAACGCTAACCATGGAGTTTGATGGAGAAACAATACGTTTCAACATTTTCGAGACGATGAGATATCCTAGTGATGTCCACTCTTGTTTCTCCATTGATGTTATGGATACATTGGCACAACAAATGTTTGAATTAAATGGTGATGATGCTTTGGAAACAGTGTTAACTACATCCATGGATAATGGTGTAGAGTGTGATAATGAAGTCAAGGAAGCCCTTGGTGATCTTAATTCACTACAAGGATGCCCGGAAACTCATAATATTTCTTTTATTTCTTTACCATGCAGTGATGAAAAGCTTGTAACTTCTATTATTAAATCTCCAATTTTAGAATTAAAACCTCTTCCCGATCACCTAAAATACTTGTACTCGGGTGATAATGAAGAGTTACCTGTGATTGTTTCTAATGAGCTTAGTGATTTACGGGAGCAAAAACTTCTAAGGGTGCTAATGAAGTACAAGACGGCCATAGGATGGACAATTGCCGATATCAAGGGTATAAGCCCTGCCGTTTGTATGCACAAAATTTGTTTGGAGGACGATGCAAAGCCTACAAGGGAAGCACAACGTCGTTTGAATCCTCCCATGATGGAAGTTGTGAAAAAGGAGATACTCAAGCTTTTGGAAGTGGGTGTTATCTACCCCATATCCGATAGCAAGTGGGTAAGCCCGGTACAAGTAGTACCAAAGAATTCAGGTGTGACAGTGGTGGAGAATGATAAGAATGAACTTGTCCCAACTCGTGTGCAAACCGGTTGGAGGGTTTGTATTGATTTTAGAAAATTCAATGCCACCACTAGGAAAGATCATTTTCCATTGCCTTTTATTGATCAAATGCTTGAACGTTTAGATGGACACTCTTATTCCTTGATGGCTATTCAGGTTACAATCAGATTGTGATAGCGCCGGAGGACCAAGAGAAAACCACTTTCACTTGTCGGTACTTTTGCTTATAGAAGGATGCCTTTTGGCTTATGCAATGCTCCAACTACTTTTCAAAGGTGTATGGTAAGTATCTTTTCAGAATATGTTGAAAACATAATCGAAGTGTTCATGGATGACTTTAGTGTCTTTGGTGATTCATTTGACCTTTGCTTGAACAATTTGTCTCTAATCCTTGAACGATGTGTTGAAACAAACCTTGTCTTTGAATTGGGAGAAGTGCCATTTTATGGTAATTCATGGCATAGTTTTAGGCCATATAATATCTTCTAAAGGCTTGGAAGTCGATAAATCTAAGATAGACCTTATTCGTGCTCTTACCCCTCCCACTACGGTGAGGGAGATACGTTCTTTTATTGGTCATGCAGGTTTCTATCGTAGATTCATCAAGGACTTTCCAAGATAGCATCACCACTTTGTAACTTATTGCAAAAAGATGTGGTTTTTAACTTTGATGAAAAGTGTATGGTGGCATTCAATCGTTTGAAAGAAATTTTGATTTCAGCCCCTATCATTAAACCACCGGATTGGAGCAAGCCTTTTGAGCTCATGTGTGATGCAAGTGACTATGCGGTTGGTGCGGTGCTTGGGCAACGTGTGGGGAAGCTTCCTCATGCTATTTATTATGCTTCTAGAACGTTAACTGAGGCCCAACAAAACTACACAACCACTGAAAAAGAGTTGTTAGCCATTGTTTTTGCTTTAGAAAAGTTTCGCTCTTATCTAATTGGTACAAAAGTTGTTGTCTTTTCTGATCATGCAGCGCTTAAGTACTTGCTTACAAAGAAAGATGCGAAACCGAGGCTCATACGATGGATTTTACTCTTGCAAGAGTTTGATATTGAAATCAAGGACAAGAAAGGGATTGAGAACACCGTTGCGGATCACTTGAGCCGTCTTGTTGTGGAAAAGGAGACTATCCCATTGCGTGAAAGTTTCCCGGATGAGCAACTATTCTCAATTGCCTTTGGAGAACCATGGTATGCCGATATTGTCAATTATTTAGTTTCCAAACAAATCCCAAAGAACTTGTCTCGTGCTGAGAGGGACAAACTTAAGAAATTGGGGAAACAATACATATGGGATGATCCATACTTATGGAAACATGGTAGTGACCAAGTAATACGTAGGTGTGTTCCCGAATCAGAATTTAATTCTATCTTGTCTTTTTGTCACTCTTATGCTTGCGGAGGACATTTTGGGAGTAAGAGAACCACTCACAAGGTACTTGAAAGTGGTTTCTATTGGCCAACTTTGTTTAAGGATGCACATATATTTTGTACAACTTGTGATAGGTGCCAAAGAACCGGCAATCTAGGTTCCCGAAATCAAATGCCACAAACTTTTATTCAATTTATTGAAGTTTTTGATGTATGGGGTATTGATTTTATGGGGCCTTTTGTCAACTCCCATGGGAATTTTTATATCTTACTTGCGGTTGATTATGTCTCGAAATGGGTGGAAGCTAAGGCCACCCCAACTAATGATTCTAAAGTGGTTTCAGATTTTGTGCAAGCTAATATTTTTGCAATGTTTGGAATTCCAAGAGCCATAATTAGCGATGGGGTTCTCACTTCAAAAACGAGGATTTTACAAAGCTTGTTGATGAAGTACAATGTGTCGCACAAGATTGCAACACCTTATCATCCCCAAACAAATGGACAAGCCGAGGTGTCTAACCGGGAGGTGAAATCCATTCTAGAGAAGACGGTGAACCCAACAAGGAAGGATTGGAGCATGCGACTTAATGATGCTTTGTGGGCTTATAGAACCGCATACAAGACACCTATCGGGATGTCACCCTTTAGGCTTGTGTATGGTAAACCTTGTCATTTACCCGTTGAAATTGAGCATAAGGCTTTTTGGGCTATTAAACAATGCAACATGGAGATGGATGGGGCTGGAAAGCAAAGGAAGTTACAACTCCAAGAGCTAGAGGAGCTTCGCAATGATGCATTTGAAAGCTCACGCATTTATAAGGAAAAGACGAAAGCATTTCATGATAACATGATTTCTAGAAAACAATTTTGCATTGGGCAGAAAGTGCTTTTGTTTAATTCTCACTTGCAATTATTTCCGGATAAATTAAGGTCACGATGGATCGGACCTTTTATTGTTACTAATGTGTTTTCTCATGGTGCAGTGGAAATTCGTAGCATAGCTACAGGGAAAGAATTTAAAGTTAATGGGCACCGGTTGAAACCATATTATGAGAATTTCAATTCCGAAGTGGTGGAAGGAGTTAACTTTGTGGATGTACTCCCTCTGGAGGAGTCATAGAAAGCAAGGAGATAGTCGGGATGACGACTTTAAACCAAGCGCTAAATGGGAGGCAACCCATCGGATGTGTATTTCTTATCTTGTATTTATTTCTTGTTTTGTTTTTAGCTTTTTCTTGTCTTGTTTTTATTTTTTCTGATTTTTCTTGTCATATATCTTGTTAGAATTTCCCACATTGACTTACTTTGGACGATTCAATTTACATTGAGGACAATGTAAAGTTTAAGTGTGGGGGAGTGGTTGCGTTGTAAATTTTTGAAAATTTTCAACTTTTGTGTAAATTAGTGAATAAGAAAACTCCAACTTATGGTTAGTTTAGAGTCACATAGTATACATGTCGCTAAGATTACATCGAGAATCTCATAAGAGTGACTGAACTTAGAGATGACAGAGAACATGATCGGGTTTCTTAATTGTATGAGAGTTAAAGTTGGATTTAACCATGCCAGTGGCAAATAAGGTGCAGACTGAATTCGATATTAGAGTAGTGATCCCCTATAGTGGAGACTACCCATGTTACATAATGTGAGGCACCAACCTTTAATTCTTTGTACCTGTCTAAATTTGTGCTTTTAGAGTGTGTGTCACCGTACGTAAATTCCGGGTAGAATGGTGAGCTACCCAACCTCCCACATAGAAGCACTATTTTAATCTCTTGAGTGCTATTTTTTATCAACCATGATGGTGACATCGAATTGCTAACTTACATGCCACTTGTAATCTTGTTCGCAGTTAGCACCATCCACCTTATCTCTCTCTACACCAACAAGTCCAAAGAAACACCATCATCATCAACAAGAGGAGCATCACAAATTTGAAGGAAAATTGAACACGTTCGAGGTTTACAAGCAACGGTACATAAATGGGCAAATTTCAGATTCAACTATAGCAACAAGACAAGGAGCAGAATTTTTACGAGTTGAAGACTATTGTACAAGAGTGAAGATTATCAAGATGAGAGTTCGAGAAGTTTATGATATCAAGACATATAAGTTGTGAAGAATCAAGCGGTAAAGTACTTACACCATGGCCTTTGTACTTACATTTTTATTTTATTTGTATTTTACTTTCTCTTGTCTCAAAAAAAAAAAAAAAAAGAAGAAAAAAAAAGAAAAAAAAATAGAGACAAGAGAAAAGTTTTTTAGGTTCATTACTAGTTTTATTGTTTTATTTCGTTTTTATTTTGTATTTGTTTTATTTTTCTTGTCTCGTACAAAAAAATAAATAAAAATATATATATATATATTGAAAAAAAAAAGATACAAGAAAAAGAAGAATATCTATGGATGCTGTGAGAGTGGTGCTAGGCCCACTTAGAAGGATAACGAGGTAAGTAAGCGATTCCCACCTTCGTTAAGTGGTTGATTTCCTTTCTTAGAGATCGTCGAGGAAAAAAAGGGTTTTCAAAAATGAATAAAAGATGTGGGTTTTCAAAACAATTCGGAGGGTTTTGCCTTCCTACCATTCAACGTGTCGCAGATTCTCTCTTCATTCCTACTGGACACATGTGTGACCCATAAAAAGTTGTTTATTATTGAGAGCAATTTCATAAAACCCTTTCTTGTGGCGAGTCGAGACTTTTGATCACTCCGAACCCGAATTTCTTTCGAGAAGGGATGGTTATTTCTCTCTCAACTTTTAAGAATGAGATTCTGTTCATTTATGTGTCTAACTTCTTATGACTAGTGTGCGAGAATCTCTATGTCTTCTTAGCGCGTTGGATGCTATCATTACGGAGAACTAGTAAGTTGGAACAAATAGGTTTTGTGGGTATATCTCTAGTAAACCCTCACGAGACTATAACTCGTCCACTAGGGACACCTAGGGGTTTAAAGGCTTGTTATACGTGCTAAGTGTGACCGTAGCCTCGACGACACGGAGTTGTATGTATGTTTTGGATTGTTTTATTTGATTTGCTCGAGGACTAGCAAAGTCTAAGTGTGGGGGAATTTGATAGGTGTAGAATACACCTAATTTACTATATAGTAGTTACGCTTTCTTTGCTATTTTTCGTGTGAATTTTGTATTTTACGTTTGTTTTTGAGTTTATAGCTACTTTGGAGTCATGCGGAGGAAAGGAAGAAGAAATTACCCAATTTGAGCCAAAAGGACAAAATTGTCATTTCATGGGCGAACATCATCTGGAGCCGAGTCACGGTTAAGGGGCACCTCTATGTGGAAGAACACTAAAGACAGACCAGCTGATGGTTAAGGGGTTTCCAATCAAGATGACCCTTATCTAATGAGTGGGGTGGTCCCTATCACTGGGGTGCAAATATCCGCCCCAATACTTATACCTTAATTCAGTTGAGAAGATATTATCTTCTCCTCTTTCCTCTCTTTCATCAGAAATTGAAATCAAATTGAGGAAGATGATATTGATGGAAATCAGAGAAGGAGAAGGTGGAAAAGGGGTCTTGTGATTTAGGTGCTGTCGAATTTGTGAGACAGAGAAAAGAATGAAGATGATGTTGTTGGATCGAAGGAGGAATTGATGTGGGGTTTGTGGTTTGAAGCAAGAAAAGGGGATCTCATGTGTTGAGAGTGGTTTTGATACTGAGAAAAACGAGAAGATTTAGATGGGGGTTTCGATCGAATCTGGTTGTTACAATGGATTTGGGCGAAATGATGGTGGTGCTGTTGAATCTATGGGTTTTGAGGTGCTGTGATGAGACGAAGAAGGAATTGAAGTAGGGAGTCGATCTAGACATGTAATTTAAGGTTTACAGTCAACTGGAGAGATGGGTTTCGATTGAACAGAGAGAAAATGAATCTGGTGATACAAGCGGTAATGGAAATTTGGGTCTGAACTAGTTTTAGCAACCGAAAGGAGCAAGTGATTCAACTCCAACCGAGAACTGAGATTTGAGAGTGTTGTTGAAGACCTGATTCAACAAAGAACTGATGTTAATGTTGGGGTCTGTTGAATCCATGAAGGTGATGTTGTGTGGCAGGAATACATGGAGCTCTGTAAGATAGAGGGAGCTAAGAAACCAAATGAGAGGTTATGGCTTGAGAAGGTCTGCAAGAAGTGATGCAGTGTGCAACTGGTGTTGTGGATGACGTAAAGCTACAGATTCTCAGTAGATGGGTTTGAATCAGAAGCTAAGAATGTGTAGCTGTTAGTTAATGGCAGAGAAGCGGATACATTTGATGTTTGAGGCTTACAGGTGCAGGTGATGATGGGTTGAGCTGAAGGGTTAAGAGCTCATTGAGCTGACAGTGATGCAGCAGTGGTGGTAGAATTGAAGAATTGGTGCTGTTGCATTGAGTTGGAAGTAGATACAGTGGTCTAGTGGTGAAGCTGAAGCAATGGGATAGTGGTTTGAGGCTTTTGAGTTATTGCAGGTGCAGTGGAGGTCTTGGTGGTGCACGAGAAGACTGAGTCGATGCTGTTAGTTTCGGCAGAGATGAATCCGAGAGTTGCAATAGGAGTTGGTGTTGGTCATGACAGGTTTGGGTTGAGTTGTTATTTAAGGCTGAATCGGTGATTTTGCTGGGGATTGAGGCTGTTGTCAGATGCTGATGAACAGAGGTGATTCTGAGCAGTTCAGACGAGCTTGTTGTGTTATGTCAGTTGCGAACAAGGGAGATGAGATTTGGTGTCTACAGCAAATAAATGGTGAGCTGCGAGGAATGGAGATGCGCTCCCGATACGCGAGGGAGCGGTGAAGGTATGAAATGGTCTTTGAGTTCATGTATTTGATTGCTTGGCTGCGAAATGAATAAGTTGCGAGGAGATGGAAGCAAGGATGGGTTTGAGCGGCTGGATTATAGCTCAAACCAGGATGGGTATCTGGTGGTGTTAGTCTGATGGAGTTTGTTGATGAGTCTTGAGCTGCTAAATAAATGTTGAATGGCGGAGCTTCGGGAAAGAAGAAAGAAGGGAACGTTGTTACAAGATATTTGCAAGAGCACATGCAGCATTGGAAGCCACAGAATGGCTGTGGTAGACCCAGAGACTTGGTGGAATGAGGTGCGGCATTTGCGAGTTGCGGGGAGAGAACAAGGAGCTGAGTAGTGAACTAAATGAAGAGATGAATGAATGCAGCAGTTGTGGTCGCAATTGAGTATAAAAATGGTACAGTGAAGCTCATGGAAGAAATGGATTTCTACAAGGCCATCATGGCTGGAAGCACAAGGATTGTGCATCACAAGAATTATCCAGTGCAAATGGCTTAGGCCAATGTGAATCAGACTGAGCCAGACCTGACTCGTCTGAATTGGAACTGACTCATGATCTGACCCGATTTGACTCACTAACCCGGTTTGACTCGGTTGACCTGACCGAGCTGACCCAGTTGACCGGTGACCGGGCGTACTTTTCCAGTCAACTGAGATATATTTTCCGGCCAACTTCCGGCCATAATACCAGATTTCCGGCGATCACTTTTGGGGTATATTTTCTACATGGGTATTTCTCACACATGGGCTTGGTGGACTTTCATCTATTGGACCTTTGAGATTAGACCTAATTTTGGAAACAAGAGAGCTATTTAAAGGAAAGTCTTCTACAACTTTGACATCATATATTATTCTTGGAATTTTGGAGAGCCGGTTTTGTTTACGCTTCTAGGGTTTGCTTGTGTTCATCTTCTTCTTTTCAATTTATATTTTTATGATGAACTCCATAGCTATGAGTAGCTAAACAATTATTATTGGTTATGGGATAAAGTTGATTTCTCAATATGTTATATGATTCAATGAATTAGTTTTGTCTCAATATTTTATTGTTTGTGATTCATAATTAATAGTGTTATATGATTTGATTGTTTGTTTGGTTGAGTCCGGAATCAATCCGATTTACTTTCATCTCTATTGCTAGATTAGGGTTTTCAATACGAAATAGTTGTTTATCTTTGATTCTAAGTAGCATAATTGTGGGTAGTGCTTGTAGTGATATATCTTACTAGTCACAAGTGAATCATAACTTTTGTTAAAACGGAATAGTGCTTTTACACGTTCGTTTACATTGATTAGTCTTATTCCATAGAACTTATTGCTTTGAGGGAGTTAAACTTAATTGTGCTTTTACACTTTAGGTTGCTTTCTAGGAAGAATTCACATATGCATCTTTTAATGTGGTTGTGATGAAATCAGGGAATTAGCGGGATATACTTGCGATCAAAGTATCCTAGGACTTATAGTAAATGAGAGATTAAAATACCAATTCTAATCATTGATGAAAATACATGTTTGTGAATGATACTATCCCGTGACCAATATCTTCTCCTTATTGCTTATTCCAATTATTTGCTTTGCTCTATTTTATTTTTACTTTAGTATTTCGCTAAAACAACAAACATCCCCCCTTGGTTACCTTAGAAACTAAAAATCGCATAACAACAATTGCCTCTATGTGGAAACGAACTCTTCCTTACCTTGTACTTCATTTATATTTAGTGAGTAAGAAAGTGAAATTAGTTTTGACGCTTACGACAGCGATCAAATTTTGGCGCCGTTGCCGGGGAGGCATACGGCTTGTTATTAAGTTTTTAGTTTTTTTTTTATAATTTCTGTGTTTATCTTTGCCTTTCGGTTCTTGTCTTGTTTCTCACTTGTTTGCGAGAATTTTTTTCAGGTACCTAATCCCTGGCTTCTAAAGATTGAAACTATCCAAGGTGCGGGATATCTACTCGAAGAGGCACAATACTCCAACCAAGTCAAGATACAACAGAAAATCAAGAGTTAGAAGTGGAAAAAGAGTTACAAATAGAAGGAGAAAAAGGGGTTCCATTCGTAGACGAACCACAAGTTGAAGAAGAAGAAACAATGGGTGATCCAAATCGTACCTTCAAGGACTTGGCTTCTCATAGGCTTGATACACAACATGGGTGTATTCAAACAAACTCTACTTTTGAGATCAAGCCAGGGTTGCTTAGAGAATTACTAAAGTTCCATGGCATGGTGAATGAAGACCCAAACAAGCATCTTATGGACTTCTACACCATTGTCACGGCCATGCTTCCAGCGGATGTTGAGGCGGATGGTGCAATGTTGAAAGTTTTCCGTTTCTCTTTGATGGATAGTGCTAAGGATTGGTTGTACTATTTACCTTCCGGAAGTGTCACTACATGGAATGGGCTGAAGAAACTCTTTTTAGAGAGATATTTTCCTGCATCAAAGGCTACTCAAATTCGCAAGGAGATTTGTGGGATGAAGCAAAATGTGGGAGAATCCTTATATGAATGTTGGGAACGATACAAGAGATTGGTGGTGAGCTTCCCTCGCCACCAATTCAGTGACGCTATGATCATCCAATACTTCTATGAAGGACTTCAATCAAGTGATAGGAATCTTATTGACGCTGCGGGTGGTGGTGCACTAGTGAACAAGACGGTGGCACAAGCTAGGGAATTGATTGAAAACATGGCAGCAAACTCCCAACAGTTTTTAAGTCGTGGTTCGGATGTGCTTCTTAGGAAAGTGAATGAAGTGAGCGAGGTTGAGGAACTTCGTCAACAAATGGGTAACATGACCGCAATGATGCAACAAGTTGCAGCCGCGGTGATACCAAGTTCCTCTCAAGCTTATGAGGACGAGCAAGCTAATGCGGTCTTTCCAAATCAACAAAGACGGTATGATCCCTACTCCAACACTTACAATCCGGGATGGAGAGATCACCCCAATTTTAGCTATGCCAACAAGCAAGGTGCAATCCAACAACCTACTTTCAACTCTCCGAGTGGATTTCAACCTCAACAACAACAATTCTAGCCGAGACAACAATTTCAGCAACCACAAGCACAACAATCAATGCAAAATCAAGGTTCTGATATTGATTCAAAGCTTCAAACAATGATGCAAGGCATTTCCACCATGTTTAAAGAAAGTCAGCTGGAAACTAAGAGTGCTATCAAGGAGTTGCAAACACAAATGGGATCCATGGCTATTGAGTTGAACCAATTGAAGGCACAAAATAGTGGGAAACTCCCTTCTCAACCTATTAATCCAAAAGAGGGTGTCAATGCTATTACGTTGAGAAGTGGTACACAACTTGTGCATTCCGAAGTTACTGTTTCGGGCAAGGTGGAAACACCAAAGGAACCTGTTTTGGAGGAGAAAAATGAGGATTCTCCCCAAACTTCTGAGGTACCTATTCCTAACTTTAAAACTCTGGTTTCTACTTATGTTCCTCCTTTACCTTTTCCTCGTAGATTTGCAAGTTCTAAGAAGGCGGAACTAGAAAAGGAGATTTTAGACGTTCTAAAGAAGATCCATGTGAACATACCACTCATTAATGCTATTAAGCAAGTTCCAAAGTATGCAAAAGTGTTGAAGGACTTGTGTACCAATAAGCAAAGGCTCAAAGGTAAGGAAGTTCTTAGTGTGGGGGAGAATGCTTCAGCAATCTTACAACACAAACTCCCACTTAAGTGCAAGGACCCCGGTAGTTTTGACATTCCCGTCACAATTGGTAACACAACATTTAACAAAGCTATGTTGGATTAAGGTGCATCCGTTAATGTTATGCCTGCATCAATGTATCATTCACTTGATCTTGGTCCTCTTAAAAAGGCTGAAATTGTATTGCAATTAGCCGATCGCTCTAATGTCTACCCAATGGGTATTGTTGAGGATGTTCTTGTGCAGGTTAATCAACATGTATTTCCAGCTGACTTTTGTGTGTTAGAGATGAATGAAGGTTCACCGGACTCGTCTCTTCCATTGCTACTTGGGCGTCCCTTCATGAAAACGGCGAAAACCATAATTGATGTGGACAAGGGAACGCTAACCATGGAGTTTGATGGAGAAACAATACGTTTCAACATTTTCGAGACGATGAGATATCCTAGTGATGTCCACTCTTGTTTCTCCATTGATGTTATGGATACATTGGCACAACAAATGTTTGAATTAAATGGTGATGATGCTTTGGAAACCGTGTTAACTACATCCATGGATAATGGTGTAGAGTGTGATAATGAAGTCAAGGAAGCCCTTGGTGATCTTAATTCACTACAAGGATGCCCGGAAACTCATAATATTTCTTTTATTTCTTTACCATGCAGTGATGAAAAGCTTGTACCTTCAATTATTAAATCTCCAATTTTAGAATTAAAACCTCTTCCCGATCACATAAAGTACTTGTACTTGGGTGATAATGAAGAGTTACCTGTGATTGTTTCTAATGAGCTTAGTGATTTACAGGAGCAAAAACTTCTAAGGGTGCTAATGAAGTACAAGACGGCCATAGGATGGACAATTGCCGATATCAAGGGTATAAGCCCTGCCGTTTGTATGCACAAAATTCGTTTGGAGGACGATGCAAAGCCTACAAGGGAAGCACAACGTCGTTTGAATCCTCCCATGATGGAAGTTGTGAAAAAGGAGATACTCAAGCTTTTGGAAGTGGGTGTTATCTACCCCATATCCGATAGCAAGTGGGTAAGCCCGGTACAAGTAGTACCAAAGAAATCAGGTGTGACAGTGGTGGAGAATGATAAGAATGAACTTGTCCCAACTCGTGTGCAAACCGGTTGGAGGGTTTGTATTGATTATAGAAAATTGAATGCCACCACTAGGAAAGATCATTTTCCATTGCCTTTTATTGATCAAATGCTTGAACGTTTAGATGGATAATCTTATTCCTTGATGGCTATTCAGGTTACAATCAGATTGTGATAGCGCCGGAGGACCAAGAGAAAACCACTTTCACTTGTCCTTTCGGTACTTTTGCTTATAGAAGGATGCCTTTTGGCTTATGCAATGCTCCAGCTACTTTTCAAAGGTGTATGGTAAGTATCTTTTCAGAATATGTTGAAAACATAATCGAAGTGTTCATGGATGACTTTAGTGTCTTTGGTGATTCATTTGACCTTTGCTTGAACAATTTGTCTCTAATCCTTGAACGATGTGTTGAAACAAACCTTGTGCTGAATTGGGAGAAGTGCCATTTTATGGTAACTCATGGCATAGTTTTAGGCCATATAATATCTTCTAAAGGTTTGGAAGTCGATAAATCTAAGATATACCTTATTCGTGCTCTTAACCCTCCCACTACGGTGAGGGAGATACGTTCTTTTCTTGGTCATGCAGGTTTCTATCGTAGATTCATCAAGGACTTTTCCAAGATAGCATCACCACTTTGTAACTTATTGCAAAAAGATGTGGTTTTTAACTTTGATGAAAAGTGTATGGTGGCATTCAATCGTTTGAAAGAACTTTTGATTTCAGCCCCTATCATTAAACCACCGGATTGGAGCAAGCCTTTTGAGCTCATGTGTGATGCAAGTGACTATGCGGTTGGTGCGGTGCTTGGGCAACGTGTGGGGAAGCTTCCTCATGCTATTTATTATGCTTCTAGAACGTTAAATGAGGCCCAACAAAACTACACAACCACTGAAAAAGAGTTGTTAGCCATTATTTTTGCTTTAGAAAAGTTTTGCTCTTATCTAATTGGTACAAAAGTTGTTGTCTTTTCTGATCATGCAGCGCTTAAGTACTTGCTTACAAAGAAAGAGGCGAAACCGAGGCTCATACGATGGATTTTACTCTTGCAAGAGTTTGATATTGAAATCAAGGACAAGAAAGGGATTGAGAACACCGTTGCGGATCACTTGAGCCGTCTTGTTGTGGACAAGGAGACTATCCTATTGCGTGAAAGTTTCCCGGATGAGCAACTATTCTCAATTGCCTTTGGAGAACCATGGTATGCCGATATTGTCAATTATTTAGTTTCCAAACAAATCCCAAAGAACTTGTCTCGTGCTGAGAGGGACAAACTTAAGAAATTGGGGAACCAATACATATGGGATGATCCATACTTATGGAAACATGGTAGTGACCAAGTAATACGTAGGTGTGTTCCCAAATCAGAATTTAATTCTATCTTGTCTTTTTGTCACTCCTATGCTTGCGGAGGACATTTTGGGAGTAAGAGAACCGCTCACAAGGTACTTGAAAGTGGTTTCTATTGGCCAACTTTGTTTAAGGATGCACATATATTTTGTACAACTTGTGATAGGTGCCAAAGAACCAGCAATCTAGGTGCCCGAAATCAAATGCCACAAACTTTTATTCAATTTATTGAAGTTTTTGATGTATGGGGTATTGATTTTATGGGGCCTTTTGTCAAATCCATGGGAATTTTTATATCTTACTTGCGGTTGATTATGTCTCGAAATAGGTGGAAGCTAAGGCCACCCCAACTAATGATTCTAAAGTGGTTTCAGATTTTGTGCAAGCTAATATTTTTGCAAGGTTTGGAATTCCAAGAGCCATAATTAGCGATGGGGGTTCTCACTTCAAAAACAAGATTTTACAAATCTTTTTGACGAAGTACAATGTGTCGCACAAGATTGCAACACCTTATCATCCCCAAACAAATGGACAAGCCGAGGTGTCTAACCGGGAGGTGAAATCCATTCTAGAGAAGACAGTGAACCCAACAAGGAAGGATTGGAGCATGCGACTTAATGATGCTTTGTGGGCTTATAGAACCGCATACAAGACACCTATCGGGATGTCTCCCTTTAGGCTTGTGTATGGTAAACCTTGTCATTTACCCGTTGAAATTGAGCATAAGGCTTTTTGGGCTATTAAACAATGCAACATGGAGATGGATGGGGCTGGAAAGCAAAGGAAGTTACAACTCCAAGAGCTAGAGGAGCTTCGCAATGATGCATTTGAAAGCTCACCCATTTATAAGGAAAAGACGAAAGCATTTCATGATAACATGATTTCTAGAAAACAATTTTGCATTGGGCAGAAAGTGCTTTTGTTTAATTCTCACTTGCAATTATTTCCGGGTAAATTAAGGTCACGATGGATCGGACCTTTTATTGTTACTAATGTGTTTTCTCATGGTGCAGTGGAAATTCGTAGCATAGCTACAGGGAAAGAACTTAAAGTTAATGGGCACCGGTTGAAAAAGTACTTACACCATGGCCTTTGTACTTACATTTTTATTTTATTTGTATTTTACTTTCTCTTGTCTCAAAAAAAAAAAATAAAAAAAATAAAAAAAAAATAGAGACAAGAGAAAAGTTTTTTAGGTTCATTACTAGTTTTATTGTTTTATTTCGTTTTTATTTTGTATTTGTTTTATTTTTCTTGTCTCATACAAAAAAATAAATAAAATATATATATATATATTGAATAAAAAAAAAGAGACAAGAAAAATGCATTGTATTATATTTTGGGTTTGTATAGTTCGTTTTTAGTTTTGTATTCTTTCAATAAAGCCAATGGAAGAAAGAATATCTACAAAGAAGTTTCAAGCAATAAGGAATTAGAGGAAAGAGTTACATTGTCAAGATTCTACGAAGTTCAAGAGTTATCATCAAGAGTTGAAGACCGAAGACGAAGATGAAGACACCGATTGAAGACCAGAAGACGTTTCTATGTATCTCTGTGAGAGTGGTGCTAGCTGCACGCCGAACAGATAACGAGGTAAGTAAGCATATTCCCACCTTCGTTAAGTGGTTGATTTCCTTTCTTAGAGATCGTCAGAAAAAAAAAAGGGTTTTCAAAAATGAATAAAAGATGTGGGTTTTCAAAACAATTCGGAGGGTTTTGCCTTCCTACCATTCAACGTGTCGCAGGATTCTCTCTTCATTCCTACCTGGACACATGTGTGACCCATAAAAAGCTGTTTATTATTGAGAGCAATTTCATAAAACCCTTTCTTGTGAGGCAGAGTCGAGACTTTTGATCACTCCAAACCCGAATTTTTTTCGAGAAGGGATGGTTATTTCTCTCTCAACTTTTAAGAATGAGATTGTGTTCATTTATGTGTCTAACTTCTTATGACTAGTGTGCAGAATCTCTATGTCTTCTTAGCGCGTTGGATGCTATCATTACGGAGAACTAGTAAGTTGGAACAAATAGGTTTTGTGGGTATATCTCTAGTAAACCCTCACGAGACTATAACTTGTCCACTAGGGACACCTAGGGGTTTAAAGGCTTGTTATACGTGCTAAGTGTGACCGTAGCCTCGACGACACGGAGTTGTATGTATGTTTTGGATTGTTTTATTTGATTTGCTCGAGGACTAGCAAAGTCTAAGTGTGGGGGAATTTGATAGGTGTAGAATACACCTAATTTACTATCTAGTAGTTACGCTTTCTTTGCTATTTTTCGTGTGAATTTTGTATTTTACGTTTGTTTTTGAGTTTATAGCTACTTAGAGTCATGCGAAGGAAAGGAAAAAGAAATTACCCAATTTGAGCCAAAGGACAAAATTGTCATTTCATGGGCGAACATCATCTGGAGCCGAGTCACGGTTAAGGAGCACCTCTATGTGGAAGAACACTAAAGACAGGCCAGCTGATGGTTAAGGGGTTTCCAATCAAGATGACCCTTATCTAATGAGTGGGGTGGTCCCTATCACTGGGGTGCAAATATCCGCCCCAATACTTATACCTTAATTCAGTTGAGAAGATATTATCTTCTCCTCTTTCCTCTCTTTCATCAGAAATTGAAATCAAATTGAGGAAGATGATATTGATGGAAATCAGAGAAGGTGGAAAAGGGGTCTTGTGATTTAGGTGCTGTCGAATTTGTGAGACAGAGAAAAGAATGAAGATGATGTTGTTGGATCGAAGGAGGAATTGATGTGGGGTTTGTGGTTTGAAGCAAGAAAAGGGGATCTCATGTGTTGAGAGTGGTTTTGATACTGAGAAAAACGAGAAGATTTAGATGGGGGTTTCGATCGAATCTGGTTGTTACAATGGATTTGGGCGAAATGATGGTGGTCTTTATTGAATCTATGGGTTTTGAGGTCTTGTGATGAGACGAAGAAGGAATTGAAGTAGGGAGTCGATCTAGACATGTAATTTAAGGTTCTGATCAATTTGGAGAGATGGGTTTCGATTGAGCAGAGAGAAAATGAATGCAGTGATACAAGCGGTAATGGAAATTTGGAGTCGAACTAGTTTTAGCAACAGAAAGGAGCAAGTGATTCAACTCAGTAGAAGCGAGATTTGAGAGTGTTGTTGAAGACTGATTCAACAAAAAAGCGATGTTAATCTTGGGGTCTGTTGAATCCATGAAGGTGATGTTGTGTGGCAGGAATTCATGGAGCTCTGTAAGATAGAGGGAGCTAAGAAACCAAATGAGAGGTTATGGATTGAGAAGGTCTGCAAGAAGTGATGCAGTGTGCAACTGGTGTTGTGGATGAAGTAAAGCTGCAGATTCTCAGTAGATGGGTTTGAATCAGAAGCTAAGAATGTGTAGCTGTTAGTTAATGGCAGAGAAGCCGGTACAATTGATGTTTGAGGCTTACAGGTACAGGTGATGATGGTTTGAGCTGAAGGGTTAAGAGCTCATTGAGCTGACAGTGATGCAGCAGTGGTGGTAGAATTGAAGAATTGGTGCTGTTGCTTTGAGTTGGAAGTAGATACAGTGGTCTAGTGGTGAAGCTGAAGCAATGGGATAGTGGTTTGAGGCTTTTGAGTTGTTGCAGGTGCAGTGGAGGTCTTGGTGGTGCACGAGAAGGCGGAGTCGATCTTTGTTAGTTTCGGCGAGAGATGAATCAAAGGGAGTTGCAATGGGAGTTGGTGTTGATCATGACAGGTTTGGGTTGAGTTGTTATTTAAATTTGAATCGGTGATTTCTTTGGGGATTGAGGCTGTTGTCGAATCTTTGATGAACGAGAGGTGATTCGGCGATTCGAACGAGCTTGTGGTGCTATGTCAGTTGCGAACAAGGGAGATGAGATTTGGTGTCTACATCAAATAAATGGTGAGCTGCGAGGAATGAAAATGCGCTCTGATACGCAGGGAGCAGTGAAGGTATGAAATGGTGCTGAATTCATGTATTTGATTGCTTGGGCTGAAATGAATAAGTTGCGGGGAGATGGAAGCAAGGATGGGTTTGAGCGGTTGGATTATAGATCAAACCGAGATGGGTATCTGGTGGTGTTAGTCTGATGGAATTTGTTGATGAGTCTTGAGCTGCTAAAGAAATGTTGAATGGCGGAGCTTCGGAAAAGAAGAAAAGAAGGGAACGTTGTTACAAGATATTTGCAAGAGCCTATGCAGCATTGGAAGCTCTGAGAATGGCTGTGGCGGGGCGAGACTTGGTGGAATGAGGTGCGAAGCATTGCGGTTGCGAGAGAGAACAAGGAGGCTGAGTAGTGAACTAAATGAAGAGATGAATGAATGGAGCAGTTGTGGTCGCAATTGAGTATATAAATGGTACAATGAAGCTCAGGGAAGAAATGGATTTCTACAGGGCCATCATGGCTGGAAGCACAAGGATTGTGCATCACAAGAATTAGCCAGTGCAAATGGCTTAGGCCAATGTGAATCAGTGAGCCAGGCAGGACTCGTCGAAATTGGGCCCGACTC
Organism: Papaver armeniacum; assembly: GCA_023531295.1. Lineage (NCBI taxonomy): Eukaryota > Viridiplantae > Streptophyta > Magnoliopsida > Ranunculales > Papaveraceae > Papaver > Papaver armeniacum. The sequence goes on from JAJJWW010010702.1 coordinate 75,360, forward strand.
ATGATCGACCCGATTTGACTCACTAACCCGGTTTGACTCGGTTGACCTGACCAAGGTTGGCCAGTGACAGAGGCGGACTTTTTGCCGTGGCGAGATATATTTTCCGGCCAACTTCCGGCCATAATACCATATTTCCGGCGATCATTTTTGGGGTATATTTTCTACATGGGTATTTCTCACACATGGGCTTGGTGGACTTTCGTATTGGAACTTTGAGATTAGACCTAATTTTGGAAACAAGAGAGCTATTTAAAGGAAAGTCTTCTACAACTTTGACATCATATATTATTCTTGGAATTTTGGAGAGCCGGTTTTGTTTACGCTTCTAGGGTTTGCTTTTGTTCATCTTCTTCTTTTCAATTTATATTTTTATGATGAACTCCATAGCTATGAGTAGCTAAACAATTATTATTGGTTATGGGATAAAGTTGATTTCTCAATATGTTATATGATTCAATGAATTAGTTTTGTCTCAATAATTTATTGTTTGTGATTCATAATTAATAGTGTTATATGATCTGATTGTTTGTTTGGTTGAGTGGAATCAATCAGGATTTACTTTCATCTCTATTGCTAGATTAGGGTTTTCAATACGAAATAGTTGTTTATCCACGATTCTAAGTAGCATAATTGTGGGTAGTGCTTGTAGTGATATATCCTACTAGTCACAAGTGAATCATAACTTTTGTTAAAACGGATTAGTGCTTTTACATGTTCGTTTGCATTGATTAGTCTTATTCCATAGAATTTACTTAACTAATCCATTTGAAGATGATTAACTACAAATTTTATTGATTATTTTCTTGAAATGTTTACAAAGGAAGATAGAACAGAGCAGAAGAAATTATAATCACTCCAAATTTTCTCTCTCCTAATGACTTGCTTAACAATTCAAAAACAGAACCCTCTCTACAACAGACTTACTCACCCCTTTATATAGGGTAGTACACAGTGGATGACGACTGTTTGTCCTTTATTTTCAGGGAATAACTCATGAAGTGTCGCAAGTGTATAAGTGTTCATCCTCGCGACACTCTTAACTTTCGCCAGATTTTCATATCTTCCTCGTGTTCTGGCTGTCGTCATTCATTGCGTCATTTATTTTACTTCCTTGCGACTCCCTCGCAATGTCGTCATTGATTAATCTCGCGAAGTATTGATGTCGCGATATTCTGATCCTACATCTTGCCTCTTCTCATGTCTACTCTGCGAAGGAGAGAATATCATGAGAACCAATATTTTGAGATGCCGCAATTGCTCATCTTTATCTCGCAATTGTTCATTTTTATTCGTTTTATTCATGTACGGAATTTATTACAGGTATTTCTTCTTCCACTCTTTTCTTGACACTTCTCTTTCAACCGTTTAATCTTGACCATTCACGTCCCATCTCGCATTAAATGCATTTGTTTTCTCGAGGATTCTCCTCTCTATATATAGTTTTCTTACCCTTCTCTTCTTCTCTTTTTATTTTCCTTACTGTGACTTTCCTTCAACTTTCTTCCTCCGCAATTTGCGCTTACGCTCTTGTAAACCTTCCCTTTTTCTTTCTCTCAATCTTCAATTCTCTATTCATTCCCATTACTCTAATAATGGCTTCACTTGGTCGTACATATAAACCCCCTTTTGAGGAAACTCAAAAGAAATTTCAAAGAAAGGTTTCATCTTATCGACCATTTCTGATCAAAAGTCTTCATCTATACTTTCGCAAAACTATTTTCGATCATCGGTGTGATGATCGAGAAAATCATAGTCTCGCTAGGTCAACTCGTCGTAGGCCTTCCCATTCCTCTATACAATCCCGAGATACCTTTATTCTGAAATTCTTGCTCATAAGAAATTCTCGCGAGCTATTTACCAAGCTGGGCGGCAATTGCATCCGCCTAATGCTTGAGTCGCCAATCGTGGCGCTGGTAAGATCTTTATATCTGATGATGTCAAAGATCCTAGATTCGCGGATTTACCAATAGTCATTTGAGAGATATCTAGTAGAAAATTTCTTTGCGAATTATGCGGTAATAAATATGAGAAATGATAAATCTCATTTGGGGTGCTCGATTAAAGAGAAAAGATAACATTGATCTTTGATAAGGCGATAATGCAAGATATTGGTAGCACTCGGGCAAAAATAATGTTCCTCGGCACTCCAAAGATGAGAAGTGGTGGGTTGTTCCTTTATTCTGAGTGGACCCTATATCGCGGGTTCACATGTACTCTCTGCGAATCTCGCATGAGACTATCATCCTTGGGAATTTAAATGGCCCGAAAAGGCAAACGAGGTATACTTCCTATTTGATTTGCTTTTGCGATATTTCTTTCCTTTTATATTTACTAGATTTACAAAATCTTGATTACCAAATTGAAAAAGAGTTATAGTAGACGCCCAAGCGAGTACTCGCGATACTCAGATCGATCACGGATGAAGTAAGAAATACTTTCTCTTGTTATTTTTAACAATATTGTTGCCTCTGTTTCTTATCTTCATTCGTGTGCGAAGGTTATTGAAGAAATAGACATTCCTGAAGCTGCGAAGGTTAAGGGCAAGGATAAAATCACCCTTCGCAAAGATAAATCTTCTGCTCCATTCTCTAAAAAAACGGAAAACCCATCCCTCTTCTCATTCTAATTCTCAAACCAGCGAGAGCTCTGATGAGGATGAAAATGAAGTTGGTACTTCCTCTGCGAGGAAGAATCACTCAACTACTTATGTTATGGCGCAATTGTCTGGTGTTTTATCCGATTCTATGCAAGGATTAGGAGATGACCATTTATCTGCTACTTGCGAAGCTCTCACTAAAATTTGCGATGCCCCGCTGTTAGAAGATAATGAATCTTTTCGCGGAGTTTCCCGAACGTTGACTTCCAGTTTCTTAAATGCTCTCAATGCTTTGGTATGTTCATATTCCTTTGCTTCTCTGTAATTTCGATTATAAGCTTTATCTTAACAATTTCTTTACTTTCCTTTATAGTGCGGGAGAGCTTCCTTTGTTGTTGCCTAGGATCTCGAGAAAAGACGCGACAACCTTGAAAAGAAAAATCTCCAACTAAAGAGAAGATCCAAGAACTAGAAAGCGAAGTTGCGATGTCTCGCAAGAAAGATGAAAGAATTCAACAGTTGGAAGTTGAGTGCAGTGCGCTTCTCGAGAAGACTAAAATATCCACTCTTCAAAGTGCAAATCAACAACTTTATGGTATAAAATTTTTACTCTTCAAGTCGTCTTTGTTTTGTCATCTGCTTTTCTTTGCACGATTTATTATTTTCACGAGACATATATAATCTCTCCGAAGAAGCCATTCTTCTCCATTCATTTCAGGAGCCTATGGACAATGACGTTCTTCTCACTCATCTCAACGAATCTTTAAGCGATTCGTCAAACAAAATTGATTCCCTTCCGTTAAATGAACTTCAATCAAATAACGTCTCTTAGACATTGAGCATAGATCTAGTTTAGGTTTAGCCAACCGATTTAAACAAATGTATCTTTATTCCCATAAGAAAACCAAAACTTTAAGGAAGAAAATTAGTGGTCTCATAGATGACAAAGACCGTATTGCTAATAAAGGTGCACGAGGCATTAGCAAAATTTCAAAAATCTCTTCTCGAAGTACAAATTGAGCAGAGGCGAATCTCTTCGTCGAGAATGCCATACTTAATGGCGAGAAGATCAAATTCGTTAAGCTTCTCGTTATAAATAATGATGATGAATTCGCTTGGGCTGCGAAGGTTCTAGATAATGCCAGGAATAACTTAGGTGTTGATGTTAGTCTTGATGCCGAGCATCTTGCCTTGGTTAAAGACATGATATCGACGAGAGAAGGTTGTTTATTATACTTTCTTTGCTCCTTATTTACGTAGTATTGTTATTATGTTGTTAATTCATTGTCATATGTTTTGCGAGAATCCAGAAGAGATTTCAAACAAGGATTGATGAACTTGAGTACGAAAAAGGGGAACTCATGAAAGCCTTTCTCTTCGCAATAACAAGTATTCTAAGTTGAAGAAACAGCGCAAGCTACGTGGCGAATTTCAACAATGATCTTTGTTCGTTTTCGCAATCAAACTATTGAAACGGTTTGCAATGATCACCGCATTCCTATTAGTTCATATCCTTGTCTTCGCGATGATATTCCTGAAGATATACCTTTCTCGGATGTCTCTGATAGTGAAGCTAGCGAAGAAGAAGAATCTGGCGAAAAGAATGATGGAATTGAAGAATCTGACCAAGAAGAAGAATCCTCAAAGAAATAACTTCTTTTTCTTCTTTCGCTTCTTGTAACATCTGTATATATACTCTTTTAATCTTCTATTTCTATAACCCCTCATTGTAAATTTCTTGGATTGCTAAATATGAATTCAATCTTTATTTTCTTTAATTGCACATATTAATCAAGCAATTCTTCTTTATAATTCAAGCCCGACCCGACATTATGAATACATAAATCCATCATGTGGAAATGAATAACAAGATTTTATCTATTCATTCACATACTTGCCTATGTTATTTATTTTCACATGAGAGATTTGATCAATTATCTATGAGTAATGAAATCTCGACTTTGGCCTTTATTGTTGGTAACTTTATGATGGAATATAATCGTTTCGCAAGCTTATTTGCTTCCTCAATTTTATGTATGGCTATATCTTTATTTATGTTGAAGTTCATCATTGCGACAAGATCGCAGGATGTCTTCACAAATGAAGAAATCTATTGATCTTGCGTTATCATTCTTGTGTGGTCTTATTTTGCCTTCCTAATTAAAGGTCTTATTTTGCCACCCCTCATTGCGACAAAATCGCAGGACGTCTTTACATTTTCATGTAATGACCCATTGACCTTGTCTTATCATTTCTTAAGCATTTTTGCCTATGCAGGATATTTTATTTGCGACAATATGACGGGCTTAAATACTCTTGCGAATGTAAAATCCCATGATATTGCCGTCTTCGCGACGAGATCGCAGGACGTTTTTACATTTTCATGCAAAAACCCATTGATCTTGTCTTATCCTTGCGTTAGTATTATTGCCTCTACAGGATCATCGCACAAATATGATAAGCCTAAATTTCCTTGCGAAAATAAAGCCTCATGACATTTACGTCTTTTGACACTTATCAGCTCCCTAATGGAGGGTGTCGCCCTTATCTTCTCCCTGGTTGCCCCTTGAGGAGGCGTACATCGGTCATACAAGACTAGCTCCTCCCATCCGGTCTTAACAACAACCGGTTGTTTTATGACCTCTTATCCCTTATACCTATATGGTTTATGGTTACGAGACTGCACCCTAAGTGGAGTTTTCTTCGGGCCCGAGTGCGGATATACCAAGACTTGCCAAGAATGGCCGAGACACTTCAAATGCCCCAGGCACTCTTGGCTCAACCGTGTACCCCTGCGCCTTGAGCATACACTGACTCCTTGGAAGAGACCCTCGGGCGTCCAACCAGGTTATAACCTTATATATATAGTTGGAAGTCCAAGGTATCTCTCCCGGATAGGCTTTCATGGGCCCAAAATCTCCATGACTCAGGTTCTAGGAGCGGTGTAACCTTTTCACTGAGCCATGTCAAGAGATACCCCCTTATATAGCGCACTTTAGGTCTTACATTTGCCTCTTGCGAAATATCATTCGCGAACTAGGGTGTACGCCATAAAGGTTCGTCCCATTCACTCACTCTTTCATTTTGTTAATTCATTCAATCATTCATTTTGTTTGCGAAGCTATCGCCCAATCTTACATTGTTTAATCATTTTTGATTTTCAATTCTTCAATCAAATTATCATACACTCTTGATGGCGAGACCCTCGCATATTTCTTCTTCAATTATTTTTTTTTCCTCTTACCCTTAACAAGCTTTTGTTATTGCTTTTTGATGATTATTCACTTCTTACACTTTTTGCTCCTGCTGCTCTCTGCCTCTGCATCATTCAAATCTCTTAACGATTCCTTTCCATCATAATTTTCAACTGTTTTCATGCACTCGTTTCGCAATGTATATTCTCCTCTTACATCAATAGCATCCACCATCAATCTTTGTCTTCTTTGTTCATCTTTTGCATGTTGCTTCCAACCCTTTCTTTTCGCGGCTCTCTCTTCGCAACTCTCCACGTCGATCTCATAGCATTTTTGTCCTTCTGTCCAATCTCCCTTTATAATTCCGACACCGCTAGGATGAGGAAATTTTATACATTGATGATAAGTTGATGCTACGCCCAGAATTTCGTGCAACCATGGCCTTCCGATCAATGCATTATAAGGGGACTCCACATCAACTAAACAGAACAAAATCCCCGTTGATAGTCCTTGCAAGGGTATTCTCATATGAACTTCTCCTTTAGGCTTATTCGCTGTTCCATTGAAACCATATATCTTATATGTCGAAGGTATCAATTCTTCATCCTTCCCCCCATAGTCTTGTAAGTATGGTAGAAAAGAATATTCTTGACCTCCCGTATCAATCAAGATTCTATTGATCGTGACAATTCTACGCCGTCGTCTTCGCCATCTACGGGTTTTGGATTAATTTCCAATTTTACAACCAATGGGTTGTCATGCGTCTCTTTGCCTTCAGGAATCTCTTCTGCGGTGAAAGAAATAATCTGCATTTGCCATTCTTTTAACCGCGACGTCTTCGCAATGTTCATCACTTCTTTATTATTAGTATCCCTCGCAAAAACCCTACTGAGAACATTATCATGAAAATCTTCAATTGTTCGGTAAGAGTGTACAATTGAGTTGCAAAACAAATTTTTAGCTTTCGATCCAACTTCTATTACGAATGTTTCTTTCCCCTTTCTTTGAATTTGTTCTGTGCATTTACAGTGGTGGTGGTAATGGCTGAACCTTGTCTTCACTTTTTAGAAAATGACTCGGCTTTCCTTGGTCAATCATTCGAGGATGATTCTTTTTATATTCTGCAGTCATTTGTTAAGTGTCCATGAAAGCGGTGGTAGAGCAGAACTCGTGACTTCTATCACTTGGTAGTGGCTCATTCCCCATATTCCATGGCGCAGGTATTTTTTCCATCAAGAGTATAGCTTCCCATATTTTTTCAACGCTAGCATTTAATGGTGGCATTTTGATTTCCTCCCATACTACTACGTGACTTACTTTTGCCCTCCATGATAATTACGCCTTCGACCTCCATAAGTTTCTTGCGAATGATCAAGTCTTTGAATTTTGTTATTACCGTCACGGTTGTAGTAGTTCCTTTCTCTCTCAAATTCTTCTTGATCACGGCTTCCCATGGCTACTATCTTTGGCTGTCCATCATCTATTATCCTTTCTTGTTGACCTTGCGAAGTGCTCGCTACTGTATTTATCAATTTGGGTAATAAGCTTGCATTCGCAGCATTTGGATTTGTATTCGCAACTGGGTATGATTCCATCTCATTTTGTCTTTCCTCTAGAGCAATATATTCCTCTTGAAGTTCTCGCAGCTCCGTCATCGTGATTGTATTTTTGACTCTAAAAATTTGAATATATAGCAAATTGGTTGTGAACATAACGTTTATAAATGATAAAATGAGATATCTTTCATCCACTCTTCCAGCCATCTCGCTACACATCGTCTTCCATCTCACAGTTAAGTGTCTTAAACTTTCGCCAACTCTTTGTTTCAGCCCAATACATCTTCAATTCCTGGTCGCGAGGAGTTGTTACTTATGTATGCCCCTAAAAATATAGCTTGTAAATGGTTGAATGACGTGATGGTGTTTCTTGGTAAACCCTCAAACCATTTGAGTGCTTCTCTGTTAAACTTGATGCGAAATATTTGCACAATATAGCGTCATGATTTTCCCACTTGTAACATACATCTTACATACGCTTTGATGTGTTGTATTGCGCAAGTTGTTCCATCAAAAATGCTGGTTAATGCGGGTAAATTGCACTTTGGGGTATTCCTCCCTAACTGCACCTCTAGTGTAAAGGGATTTTTCAGAGCTTCTTCGATTGCCTCATCCAATTGTCTTCTTCCTCCTCCTCTTCTATTGTTCAACATTCCTCTCATCTCTGCCAACTCTCTTAAGATTTGTTCATTTACATCAGGGTTCGAATTTATTGGTCTTTTTAACTCTGCCTCTCTCCTTCTGCGTTCATGTCTATCTTGATTTTCTTGTTCAGCATTTTCTTCTCTTCTTTCTCTGCGACTTTCTCCTCCATCTCGTTCATGGATTCGCACACCATTGTATCTATCATTTTATCTTCTTGGTTGTCTATCAGCTCTCCTTTGTATTCTTTCATAATCTTCATTGATATTTCCATTGTTGCGATTTTGCTCGCGCCTTCTTTCTCGATTATCATGATTATTCTGCCGAATTGCTTCCTCCAATTCCCGTTCTTCCATTTCTACTCTTAATCTTTCCTTTTCGCAAGCTAGACGCGCTTGTTCAATATAATGCTTTTCGATGTCACCTTCAATCTCCTTTTGTTTCCTCTGTGTTTCTCTCCCATGCAGTATTCTTCTTCCTTCTTCTTGATTTTCTTCATCAATTGGACTATTCTGCTGCCTATTTCCTTGATTTCCATTATTTTGGTCATTCTGTAAAATCTATGGATGTGGAATACACACCACTTCCCTTCTTTCGCAGTATCCTTCACCGAGATTTAGCTCTCTTTCTAGATTTTCTTCATTAACATTTTCCACAGGTAATATTCTCCACCTATCATCTCTAACCGATCCTGGTCTTGATCTGGTATTACTTCTCGACCTCCTATTCTGCAACCTCATATTTTCCCTTCTTAACTCATGGTTTTGCCTTGTTAAATTTGCGCGTTATTCCGCTTCTAATCGCCTTTCTTCATGTATTGCTTGTCTCAACGTTTCTAATGCTACGATTTCTTCATTTCTATGAGCTGTTTCTCCCATTTCTTCGTGATTTCTCTCCTCTTGTCCATTATTTATCAATTGTTGCACTTCTTCTCTTTCTTCCATAGAATCTGATCTCCATGTATGCACGCTCACTCTATCATAATCTATTACTCTATTCGGTGCTGGTTGAATTGGATCTTCTTCTCTATCTCTTGCGTTCATTCTTGATGGTTCACCTACTTCATTTCTCTTTTCTCCAGCTAATCTCCTGCTTCTCCTTACAATTGTTGGTTGTTCTGATGCATTCCTTCTTCTACCCATTTCTCAATTTTAGTAAATAGTTGAAAATTATTCGAAACTTCTTTCTTGTCACTCCGAATTCTTTCAATTCACAAGGTTGATCTTCTACTTAGTCCCTGTTTCTAGCGCATATGTAGTTGCAGGAAATCCCACAATACACCCCTCATTAGAATTTACTTAACTAATCCATTTGAAGATGATTAACTACAAATTTTATTGATTATTTTCTTGAAATGTTTACAAAGGAAGATAGAACAGAGCAGAAGAAATTACAATCACTCCAAATTTTCTCTCTCCTAATGACTTGCTTAACAATTCAAAAACAGAACCCTCTCTACAACAGACTTACTCACCCCTTTATATAGGGTAGTACACCGGTGGATGACAGCTAAATTTGTCCTTTATTTTCAGGAATAACTCGCGAAGTGTCGCAAGTGTATAAGTGTTTATCCTCGCGACACTCTTAACTTTCGCTTGATTTTCATATCTTCCTCGTGTTAAGGTGTCGTCATTCATTGCGTCATTTATTTTACTTCCTTGCGACTCCCTCGCAATGTCGTCATTGATTAATCTCGCGAAGTATTGATGTCGCGATATTCTGATCCTACAATGCTCTAACAATCTCCCCCTTTGTATATTTTAGTGACAAAACTATCAATACATATGGAATACAAAAATAAATAAATTAACTTTTGTAGCTCCCATTCCACATGCCTAATCTTCAATATTACTCGTAATCTTTGTAACTTCCAAGTACTCCAATGATTCCAAAGGTTGTAAGTTCATCATCATCGTTGTTGAAAATCCGTAGCTATAACAACGAGAAAACAAGAATTCTCAATCATTGTTATACAGTGTCATAGTATCATTATATAGTATCAAAGTTCAATTGTATCACAACTTCGACAAAAATACTATGGTGATATGTATCACTCCCCCTTAGTCAATACTCCATCTTAACCGGTTGTCAGCCGAGCAAAAATAATTTCACTTTCTCACTCTACTAAATATAAATGAAGTGCGTGATAATAAAGAGTTCGTATCCACAGAGAGGCAATTGTTGTTATAAAATTTCAGTTTCTAAAGTAACGAAGGGGGATTTTTGTTTTATCTAAGCAATAAAAAATAATTGAAAGCAATAAAATAATTTGAATAATCAATAAGGAGAAGATATTGGTCATGGGATAGTATCATTCACAAACATGTATTTTCATCATTGATTAGAATTGATAATTTAATCTCTCATTTACTAAAAGTCCTAGGATACCTTGATCGCAAGTATATCCAGCTAATTCCACGATTTCATCACAACCACATTAAAAGATGCATATGTGAATTCTTCTAGAAAGCAACCTAAAGTGTAAAAGCACAATTAGATTTAACTCCCTCAAAGCACAAAGTTTTTACGGAATAAGACTAATCAAGGCAATCAAACGTGTAAAAGCACTAATTCAATTTAACCAAGGTTATGATTCATATGCAATTATAAAGATGTATCACTACAAGTAATAAGCACACTATGCTACTTAGAATCAGGGATAAACAACTATTTCGTATTGAAAACCCTAATCTAGCAATAGAGATGAATGTAAATCGGATTGATTTCGGACTCAACCAAACAAACAATCAAATCATATGACAATATTAATAATGAATCATAAACAATAAAGTATTGAGACAAAACTAATTCATAGAGTCAAATAACATGTTGAGAAATCAACTTTATCCCATAACCAATAATATGTGTTTAGCTACTCATAGCTATGGAGTTCATCATGAAAATATTAATTGAATAGAAGAAGATGAATAAAAGCAAACCCTAGAAGCGTAAACAAAAACGGCTCTCTCCAAGTTCCAAGAATAAAACGTGATTCCCAAAGTTGTAGAAGACTTTCCTTTAAATAGCTCTCTTGTTTCCAAAATTAGGTCTAATCTCAAAGGTCCAATAGATAGAAGTCCACCAAGCCCATATGTGAGAAAAACCCATGTAGAAAATATGCCCCAAAAACGGTCGCCGGAAAACTGGTATAAAGTCCACCCGGTCACCGGTCAACGAGTTAGCTCGGTCGGGTCAAATCGGTCAACTCAGTCAAGATCACTGAGTCAGGTGAGTCTATCCTAACTGGGTGACTAGGCTGAGTTGGGTTCTTGGCCAAAGCCATTTTTCAAAGGCCAAAGTTGTGTTGCACCAGGATGGTGCATCACTGCTTCTCTTCCAGCCATAATGGCCTGCACACTTCTCTGCCACTTCCACAAATTAGCTGCAACATTTGATCTCTCGAACTCAACACTACTACCCACTGCAATTGACTGCAATCTCTCCCGTGACTTCAAGCATTTGCTCAAGCTCACAAATGGTTCACCATCTCAACTAATCTCAAGAACCGACTTATACCGCCAGGTTCTTCCTTGCTCTTATTTGCAGTTGCAGCTGCAATCACCTCAGCAATAACAACACCAGCAATACAACCTCTCTCACTGCCACCTGAGACTCAGCCTGTAACATCTTCTTATCTGGTTTTTTCTCTGAGCTTAAATCCCAGCAGTTCCTTATTGCAATGACCACAGCTGTACCTGTCTTTCCGCCAACACCACCAGTTCCTGGCACTAAGCTATATCAACTTAACCAGTTGATATTCGCAACATCTCAGTCCCTACAATTGCACTGCCATATTTCAGCACCACAGTTTCGAGTCATTTCCCTGTAACATTACAGCTGCAACCTAAACATTCATCTACTTGAGCAACACCATCAGTTCAGCCTGCCATCAACCATTAGAAGTTCCCATCATCTCAAGCCAACATCCTAGCCTTCAAAAACAACACTTACTCTGTCTTGTACTCGGCCCCATCTATCTTGCAGGCCTCCATTGCAGTTACAATGCTTCCTAATCCACACAAACCACCTGCAACACAGTCCCTCATTACATCCATTTCCATTCAATTACCACCACCAGAACCAGCTTCAACTTCTATGGCCTAAGTATCAGCTCTGATATCCTCTATTGTTTCACAGACTCCACCAATTCCTCAGCACTTGCATTTGATTCACAAAACTAACACCACCAGACTTATTTCCTCAGACCATTTCTCATACATTCATTTAACACCAATTATTGCAACTCTTTACAGCCTCTGTAACTCCACGGTAGCAACACCTGCACCTGCAATTCACTCTCCTTGTTCTTATGTTCTTGCCATCACCGGCTTGAGCTGCAAAACTGAATTCATACATACACACACACACCATTGCAATATCATAGCAGCAAACCATCAATTCCTCCATATCTGTGTAATTCATTTCCTGTCCAAAACAAACATCAGTAGCAGTAACATCAATTCTTCCAGCAAACTCTGCCATCACCTGCAAATATGAACCAACAGTACCACTTCCTTCATTCAACTCAAGACCCTTCTCGATCATTGACTGCAACAGATAGCAGTAACCTCCCCATCAGCTCATCTCTTGATTTGAAATCTTAATTTTTACATCCACAAACTCCAACAACACCCAAATCATCCATCAAAACCCCAAATCTGAGACTAATTTATCAAGCACAACCCTTGGAATTTTATCAACAGGGCCCATGAATATCAGCACCATCCTCTCGATCTTGTTGCAGCCGCTACCAGATTCCAAACCCATGACTCTCTTCATCAATCTTCTCGTGAACCCATTAACTCAGATATGGGATCCTCTATTTCTGATTCTTATTTCAACTCGATTAGTTCACAGCAAAACCCTAAGTTTTTCGTTCCTTAAACTCCACCAGCAGACACATCCTCTTCTCTGAATTCCTCTTGAATTTAATCGATCCCACGAATTTCTGCTCCTGCTTTGAGTCGCTCCATCCCGATCTCCCCTGTCCTCTCTCAATTTTCAGGTCGAAGAAGAAGAAATAATGAGAAACTGATTTCTCACTGAATTCTAGGGCCTGTGTAGGAAATAAAGGTGGATACAGCCACCTAGGTCCGTCAGATAAGGGGTAACCAGCTTATTCACGACTTGTCGGTTTCGAAGGACTGACAGCCTAATTCCTTGCTCAACTCAACCGTCAGTTTTGCGGAACCGACTGCCTATTCACTTCCTTGCTGCTCATATTCTTAGCCGACTCCAAGTCTCACCCGCTTGTGAATCAATCTTTGTGTCCTTTACTCTCCCGATAGATGATTTCTCCTTCTTTTGCTCATAATGACTCCATTGTACCTAATTACTCAAAAGTAAGCATAAGATACATATTTTACAAGAAAACTCGCAGAGAAAGCATAAACAATAGATAATAATTAAGATGTTTATAACACCTATCACATCTCACATGGAAACCACTCCCCCTTACATAATGATCCAAAAACCATATGTATTTGTAGTGTGAACTACATATTAATTCTCCCCCTTTTTGTCAATAAAATTGGCAAAGGTAGAAACGGGATCCTAATGAAATTTAGAAAGAGACATTTCATGACCAAAAGAAAGCACATATCATCTTATTTAGATGCAATCATATAGCCGAAGCTAAATGCATTCATCAAGGAGTTTATAAAGATACAAGATAACCCCTATAATATTCCACAGCCGCACTCCCCACAAAGATTTGGCAATTAAGCACACGTTCAATTAAGAACTCTCCCCCATAATATGTCATTCCCGAGGGAACAACAAGAGCGACCTTAATTTCAAAAGAAAAGAAGGATTTCTTTGGACATAACAAATCACATACAAGTATGAATTTGAATCCAAAATACTCAATTAAATTAACCACAAGAGAACCCATGATCAATTTAATCGGAAATGCTCAACATAAGTGATCTTATGGAGACTCAAAAATTATTAACTAGATTAATCACAAAAGAACCCATAATTAATCTAATCGGAAATACACAACCAAATTAACCACAAAAAGTAATCAATTTAATTGGTCATGCTCGACATAAGAGAACTTATGGAGCAACAACTAAATAACCAAACAAGGATGATTAATTTAGTTGACCATGCTCGACATAAAGTATCTCAGGGAGAAACAACTAAGCCAAACAATTACTTAGTCGATAGAGCTCAACATAAGAAACCTTATGGAACAACACAGTATATACACAAATTGTGGATCGGAGATCGACCTTATACCATGGAATAAGCAAGGATTCATTCTATTTTCCATCACCATTTGCACAATGACATACAATAGACATAATCATTATAAACAAAAGATTTTAACCTATCTTCCATCAATAATTGACATAATAGGCTTAAATTTTTTATTTGTCAAAAGTTCATTCCTTATTTTATCAACACATGCATATCGACATATAAAGGACTTAACTTTTGACAAGGTATGGGACAATCTTAGTTCACAGACGCAAACACGTATATCCCATAACAAATTGCAATATTTAAAACCATAAAGATTAATACTGCAAAAATCATCTTCCAAACAATTTTAGAATTTAAACCAATAAATCTAAAACATGAAGATGAAGAACGTTGGACATAGCTATGTGTAGTCACAATAATGGCTATTCCAATCTCTAGTTATTCTTCTAAACAAAACAAGAAAATAGAAGATTTACTAGGCATATAAAGGAAAAATCAGAGTTCATTGAGAACCTCATATCTTTCAATGAATCCATCAAAGAAGGTATCACTGATTTCCTTTATTCTCTTGACCGTAGACACACCATGTTCGTGATTTAGAACACTAACTTTGCGATCAACAACCCGAGCAAGCTGTCTAGCTTTGACGCAGTCCATGATGAGCTTCTTTTGATTCCTTATCAGAATATTCTGATTAGCAAGGATTCTGTCTTGACCATCTAGAAGTTGGTTTATTTGCAATTGAAGATTTGCAAACTCGACCTTTGAATCATTTTAAAACAAGTTAAATCCTTGACAGAATCATCAATCCAGGAGTTGTGATCCTTTCTTTCAAGCATATTCTTTAGAACTAGCTCCTGAATTGACTCATGTCCCTGATTGTCTTCCTCCATATCAAGATGCACAATCTCTTGAGATTTTGCAGAGTTCTCCATGTATACCCCCTTTTTTTTTGTTAGGGAAGGAGAAACACAATATAGTACAAGTATTTATGTGTTTGTAAACATGAGTCGGAAACTCTTGTTACGAAAACCCTAAGAACTCACGAGAGGAGGACGCGGATGTTTGTGGACCGTCAATAAAAAAACTCAAACAGAAATAATATACAACATACTTGAGTATTTCTCAATTATTATCCTTGCACCTCTCAAGTTAGAAACAAGGAAAAGTATACCTGGAATCAGGTGGTAGGGTGCAAATTAATCCCACTATGATCATCGAGAAAGGAGTTGTACATATCATCTGACAGTTTGATCTTTGTGTTCTTCGCCTTTCTTCGGTTAACCTTCATCCCATAAGGGTAAGACACAGTGTGATTAACATATCCATCAGAAGGTTTTTTCTGAGGACTAAATCTAGGACCTCTCGCAATTGGTTCAAGAGGATCAGAATAGAGAGGAACCCATTTTCTAGACTTAGATTTACTAGACTCATCCTTATAAGCACAAGGAATGTGTTCATTAGTGTTACAAGAGTTTATACCATTCAGATGAACTTGTTTCTGTGATGATTTCTAGAATAAAGATCATTTTTATAAGGTTTACGGTTTTCTATGGGCACGAGATTCATTTGAAGTTTCCAGGACTATTTACTCTATTGATAGTAGACATAAGCAAATTATGAAGATTTGGGATTTGTTTCCTTCTGGCAAGGCAATGGATAGCATAATGATTCTTTTTCCCACAGAATGTACAGGTTCGTGGAGGAGAACCAAAAACTGGCACCTGTTTTAACTTCATAGCCATATGAGAGGGTTGTAAGTCACGTAACTCCTTCTTGACACAACCTTCTTCTGGAGAACATTTCTTCATGTGCTGTAATTCACAAGAATTAATTGGTACGGAAGAATTTCTCCTTAAGAAAGAGTTTTCCTTTTCCAAGGATCTGCACTGTTCATGGGCTAGAACAAGAGATGCACCTAGTTTCTCTTTTTCAATACGAAGTCTGTTTAGATCTGATGAATGCGTCTCGATCATTTGTTTTTCTCTAATTGAGTCTTCCTTGACAATATCCTCAAGAACACTAATCTTTTCACGCTGTAGAGTAGTTTCTTGGATAAGTTTTTCAATATTTTTAGAGAAAGACTCAATGATGTTATAGAGTTCACGTTCTCGATCAAGAGACTTTTCAAATTCATCAATAAGCTGAGCATGATCCTGAAAATCAATAAATTCAGTGGAATTTTTCGAAATTCTGGTGAGTTCTATTTCAGCTTTTGCCAAAGTGTCACATGCCTCATGAGAGGGAGAGATGTCAACATCTGATGGAACAATCTTTCTACATCGGGATTCGGAAGAATCAACTAAGGATTAATCCTTTGAGGTGTTTCCAAGACACTTGGTATAATTAAAAGCTTTAGGATACATCTTGGTATGCGTAAATGCTAGAGAAAAGATTTTGTCCTCAGACTCAGATTGCCACAAACACAGACTTGTAAGGTCTTTAAACGTGTTTGCATGCTCTGATACCAATTGAAAAAGCGGGGGTACAACAACCACACATAATATTTCGCTTAGCAATCTGTATGGACAAACTCTAATATACTTTTAAGAGAATCAACAAGACTCAATCTATAAAAATTATATCAAGGAGTTTTATCTCTCTTTCTTGATTCAATTCTTTCTCAAGCAAATAGAAATCTGCAAATCTTATTGAATACAAGAGAAATCACTTGAATGGTACCAAAGACCAATGTTCAAGGATCAATCAATTTCCAATCAACAACCAAAGGTCGGATTTCCAATTGATTGATTCAAACGCACAACCTGTGATATTTCAATTATATAACATAACAAAATATAATGCGGAATAGAAATAACACAGACACCATAATTTTGTTAACGAGGAAACCGTAAATGTAGAAAAACCCCAGGACCTAGTCCAGATTGAACACCACACTTTGTATTAGGCTACTTCTGAGACACCAGCCCTAATACAAACTAATTTCGATCTGGACTGTAGTTGAACCCCAATCAATCTCACACTGATTCAAGGTGCAGTTGCGCTCCTTACATCTCTGATCCCAGCAGGATACTACGCACTTAATTCCCTTAGATTATCTCACCCATAACTAAGAGTTGCTACGACCCAAAGTCGAAGACTTTAATAAACAAATCTGTATCACACAGAAAAGTCTATGGAATAGATAAATTTGTCTCCTACAGAAATACCTACAAGTTTTTTTCTGTCTTTTGATAAATCAAGGTGAACAGGAACCAATTGATAACCCATACTTATATTCCCGAAGAACAGCCTAGTATTATCAATCACCTCACAATAATCTTAATCGACGCGGCGAAAGAAGATATTGTGGAATCACAAATGATAAGACAAAGATGTTTGTGACTACTTTTATATCTTGCCTATCGAAGATATTAATCTCAATCCAATCATTACGATTGTACTCAAAACGATAGAATCAGCAAGATCAGATCGCACAACTACGAGAAAGTAGTATCGGTTTTGCTTCATAATCCCAATGAAGTCTTTAAGTCGTTAACCTGGTTTTCAAGAAGAAACCTTAGGTTAAAGGAGAATCGACTCTAGCTAATACAACTAGTATCACACAGAAGGTGTGGGGATTAGGTTTCCCAGTTGCTAGAGTTCTCCCTTATATAGTCTTTCAAATCAGGGTTTGCAATCAATGTAAGCTTAGTAACAAAGCATTCATTATTCACCGTTAGATGAAAACCTAATTAAATTCAAGCTAATATGTTTCAACCGTTGGATAGAAAACTTAGCTTGTTACACACAAATGAAATGCATAATTTTAGGTTTGTGTAACCGTACCCAAACATGTACATTTGTTGGTTCAACAATAGTTAACCAAATGGTTAGCCATATGAGCACTTTCATATCAACCATATTCTTCTTCACCATAACTAGTTCAAATGACTCAAATGAACTAGTTAGAGAGTTGTTCAATTGCAAGGAAATCTTATGTAACTACACAAGACACAATCGAAGCAAAAACGATTTGATTCACTTGAATCGGTTCATGAACTTTATAGCCACGGTTTGCATTTAGCATTCCTTAGTTAATATGAATGAGTTCACAAAAAATCGTTTTTAGATATAACCAACTTAAGTTCGCAGACTTAGTTCGCGGAATTAAGTTCCCGGAAGGAGTTCTCAAACTCCAAAGAGAATTTCTCGGGTCGAGAACTTACGCGATTCGCGGACTGAGTTCGCAGCTCTTATTCCGGTTCTCTTGATCAACAAAGTTCGCAAACTTCGGTTCAAGGAAAAAGGACTTATACATATATGTGTTGCCACGCAATGCTATATCCACCATTTTTTATATAATCTAAACTCTCATTTCAATCATTGAAACATTCTTAGAGGACGTTATATAGTTGTTATTCACAAACCATTTTTCGTCAAAGCAATTTTCAAAGTGATTGAAACATAACATGACTTTCGGTCACTAGGTAAAGATGAACTTGGCCAAAGTTTAAAGCTTACCAACACATATTTCGAGAAATAGATAGGCGAGATAAACTCAGCTCGAAATAGCAAATGTGTATAATCAAAGTCTATATAGCAAAACGACTTTTGTCTCAAAATAGGAGATAGAGTAGATAGACTTTTGAGTGATAGATAAGTTCAAGTCTCCACATACCTTTTAGTCGATGAGGTTCCACCAGTTCCTTGAGTAGTCCTTCGTCTTGTATGATGATTGCCATGGAGTTCTTGAGCTCAACTA
This sequence comes from Papaver armeniacum, assembly GCA_023531295.1. Lineage (NCBI taxonomy): Eukaryota > Viridiplantae > Streptophyta > Magnoliopsida > Ranunculales > Papaveraceae > Papaver > Papaver armeniacum. Next base: position 94,263 of record JAJJWW010010702.1, read on the forward strand.
GATTTTCTATCCTAGTCCGAGACTTAGCTATAGTAGACTAGAAATCAAGACTTATAGTTTTGATCACTAACATTGACAAATATGATTGAGATAGCAACGCATGCGAGTTCGACCGAGCAATGCTCTAACAAGAAGACCGGTTGGTTTACACCCACTACTTCTCTGCCTCCACTAACTGTCCTCCTTTCCTAACACTTTCTTATAATGGGCGTGTTGCACACCGCACACTGTAAACCGCCAGACCAATACCCTGATGAACATCCCCCAGTTTGTGACATGTTTGATGTCTCGAGTATTTTCGTGGAAAATATGCAACAAGTTGCTGAGTAGGTCTTGTTTGCAATACCTAGCTATTTTGACCAATCACGCGCAAGCTAGGCGGCGGGCGGTCATATGTTACTAGTCAAGCCATGAGACTTGCCGCAAGAAATATCATGTAATGCCTTTAGGTCAAATAATTACTTTATTTGTAGAAATCGATGTTTGTAAAATATCGTTTGTAATCGATGCATATAAAGCATCGCTTTTAAGCAAGCAACTCAAAATAATCGATGCTCATGAAGCATCGTTGTATAAATCTTGCCTAAATTGGCCGGGAAGCTTAATGTCTTAAAAGGAGCATGACCGGCCATCTTCAGGAAGCTGCCAGGAGTTGTTCATGCACTCCAAAGGTGACTCGGTCGTTCCTTATAGGAGAGTGATGGTTGGTAGCCATTTTGACATCCTATTGGTTGGCCCAAGTTAAATCTAGACCGGTTAAATTGGCTAGCCAAATTGGATGGCCGAGATGATTTGCGACAGTTATTGGTTGCCGCTAAATTTATTTAAGACTTCTATAAGAAGCGCGGCCAGCCATCTTTGGGAGATCGCTTAGGAGCCATGTGGGCAGGCCGCGGCTTGGCCGATTGCAACTTATGGAAAGGAGGTGGCCGTTGATCATGGCCACATCTTGTTGGCTGCCAAAAATATGAGTTAGGCCGGATAATTCATCTGGCAAGGTTGGGCGGCCGAGATGATTTGCGGCAGTTAATAGCTGTCGTTGATTCAATTTAGGTTTTAAAAGGCGGTGTGGCCAATCCATTTTGGGCCAACATTTTTTGGTGTTAGCGGGTACTGGGAGCTGTTCGATCGGCCAGCACAATAGTCGGGCCGCTGGTGAACGTATCCGCTCCTCGCACGTTGATTAAGGTTGAATCTAGGCCGGTCAATCCATTTTGGCGAAGTTGAGCGGCCAAGATCGTTTTGCGGCAATAATATACTACTGCTAACAAAATTAGGGTTTTGTAACCCGCGCGGCTATCCTACTTTGAGTAAGTTTGGTGTACTCCTAACCTGTCGTGGGCAGTTCGACTAGCAAGGGATGGGGATGGGTTGTTAGAGAGCATGTCGGCACCTCGTTGGCAGTCCAGAACAAAATCTAAGCCATCCAATTTGGCTGGCGAAGTTGGACGGATGCGATAAGTTTGAGACTGTCATGGCCAGTCTTAACTCGTTGAACTTATTTTCAACAGCGCGACTAGCCTAGCTCCGGCTAGCGATCAGGGATGTTGCTGGCGGGTGATTGTATTTTCAATGATGTTGTAGTAAGATGATTCTTTCAAGACTTGTGAAAGCAGATTTTTTATATTTAATTTTTATAAATAAAAATATAACAAACTCAAAATATAAAGTGTTGTGAAAATTATGGAGAGACTGGGGCTTGGGTTCCGCTATTTACGAATTCCAAAGTGATACTAATTATAACCTTGCAATTTCACACGTTCAATTTGATTCTCAACTCTTGCAAAAGTAGATTTTTAGAAACAACAAATGTTAATCCAAAGCATGAGACATCAAAACCCTAGGCTAAGCATGTTCCATCGATAGAAAATACAATTGTTTAACAAAAATCATAAAATCTATTTTCAATCTAGGCAAATAACCATAAATAAAAATTGCACAAATTAAATAATTAAGAATTACCACTTTTTCATTGGCAAGATAGATTCCTCCGTCGCCCCAAGGGTTGGGTTTAACTCATCATATTGGAAACACACTCAAAAGTTGATTTCATTGCTCAAGAAGTGCTTACAAAGATGAAATTATGATAAAAACAAGGATTTGTAACAGTGTACTGGCGTTACAGATGACTGTTACAAATGGATTGACTATTACAATGAAAACAATACTCAGAAACTGTCGTAAAGAACAGTCGCATAGAGGGAATTAGATCACATTTGCAAAACGACAGACACAGAGTGTGGTCTGTGTTAGAGCATAGCTCGGTTGAACCCACCAAGCGTTGGTATGTCAAGTTTGGTTGTCATATTTTAGTGAATAAAACTCATTTTAAGAGTCGCTTGATTATGTACTAGAGTCAACTTTGTATAGTTTAGCTTGAAAGTATTAGGATATGAGACATTACAAGTATTGTGAAGACTTGAAGAAGTGAGGAAGTAAGAAGCTACAACGACAACATCATCCTTCCACTTGAGGTTAGTGATATTTGACTTGAACTGTTTGATTCCCTAACGTATCTTTCAAGTCGTGCATATTGAAAACAAAACTGCGAATCATGAACACTCTAGATAGACATAGTATTAAGGAATACAATATGAGGTTTATTGCTTAACCATTAAACTTTGTAGATAAGACATCGACATAATCGTTTGAATGCTATTGTGATTATGTATGGGTATGAGGTGAGGATTTCATCCTAGGAAACAATGTTTATACATGTGTTTTAAGGAAGTAAGTTCATAAACTTGTTTATGAATCGAAAAGGAAATCGCCAGGCGTTATTGGTATTGTTATTCATCGTATCTTGTGAACAACCAATATGTGTGATTTAATATAAGCGCTCATGACTTGTTTGTGTTCTTGGTAAAACTATTCACAAAAGCCTGACTTATGTATTGGCATGACTTTTATTAGTGAAACGGATCTTAAGTAATCACCTGAGATGGTATGATCGAGTTTGTGATTTGTGCATGACCAACTCTGGGTAAAGGGGAACCGATCCTATGAAGAGGTGCAACACATCACAAAGGGGAATCGATCCTTGTATGAGGTGAAATAACTTTTTAGCAGAAAGGGGAACCGATCCTATGGACATGTGCAACACGTTTTTAGGCAAAGGGGAACCGATCCTATGGACATGTTCAACACATATAAGTTAGATACCATATATATGTGGGGAACCGATCCTAGTACCTAGTCAACCGAATTTTGGGAATCTAGTGTGACTATGCACAGTACTCACATGGAGGTAGAACCCAAACTTGTTTTGGTAGAACCGTTAAACCCATGATTTGTGATTGAGTGTTACTTGATCAATCACATAGTTCTTGAAAGTCAGATGAACCAATTCTAAACTTTTTTGGAAGTGTGGCAAATCGGTTTCAAGGTTGTAAGTATGAAAGAGGACTTACAAAGTAAGGATGTCGGCATACTTTGAACACGTACAGTAATGTTTATCTTTTATTGTTCAAACTTATTCCTTAATAGCTAAAGGAAGGAAATCCCAGGATCGAAACATAAATAAGTTAAGAATCTCTTATTTAAGGTTTTTAATTTTATTTTAGGAAAACGAGAATTAGTAATGTGCATTTACTAGTTGAGTTTTTCCAAAGAGATTTTCGGTCAATATTTTGGACAGAGAATTTCCAGGAATTATGGAAATCGAATTTGGAATATATTAAATATATTTGAGAATATTTTCGGTTTTGGAAATTCCTTGGTGTCCAAACTTCCTTGTCTATAAATACTTGAAGTTTGCATTTCTAGCAAACTAATCCTTCGTAATAGCAAAATTCCTCGGTTGTGTTGTTACTGGTGAAGCCGCCTATTTGGAGAGGAGAGTAACCTAATTAGGAGAAATCTCTTACGGCCGCTCAGTTTAAAGTCTTCTTTGGGATTGAGAAGCTCTATTAGTAACGTTGGTGGGAAACTAGATAATTGCATTTTATCTTGTGTTTTCGATTGATTTGATTGACTAACGGTGGTTGAACTTTGATTGCACCTAGTTTGTTTATGCTTGAGAATCTTCTCTTCTGATATAAGATTCACTCAAACTATATCGAAGTTTCGACATGGATCTTTAGACTGTTGTTAGTTCTAAATACGATCTTGTGATAATCCATTGTTAACCGACTCCGTTCTGTGCATGATTGATCACAAGAGATTCAAGTTGTTGTGTGCAGGTGTTTATTGAAGATCTAAGAAGATTTGAAGTGAAAGAAGATATTGAAGATTTCTGATTTGGGGTTCATAATCTTTGGTGTGCACAATACTTGTTTCGGTATAAGAGGATCCAACTATAATCGATTTATCCTTGTGATAGATTGGATTGATTAGTTGTGTAGATCGGCATCAATACAATTCTTTGTGATTAAAAGTATTGATTGCAAAATCTTAACAATTACCTTTGGTAGTTGAACATAAGATAGATCTAAGAACCTGATGAAGGAGTTTATTGAGATAAATGAGAAGAGCCTTTGTCGAACTCACATCACTTGGTTGAAGAGAGTTGATACCAAACAGATTTGTTGTTCCTTTACTGTTTGGAATACGAACCAAAGGAATTGTTCCAAGTACGTGACTTATTCATAAGTTGGAGGCGTGGGAATACAGGCGAAACTAGGTGAACTATAAGTTTAGTTGCTTGGTCTCAACTATACGAAGTTGGTTTAATTTTGTGTAGCGGCTTAATCCTGAGAGTATTCAATTCTAGACAAGGTCCTGGGATTTTTCTGCATTTGCGGTTTCCTCGTTAACAAAATCTTGTTGTGTCATTTAATTTTATTTTTCGCATTATAATTAAAGTAAATTACACAAACGTTAATTCATGTTTACTTGATAAGCAATCCTATTGTGTTTGGTTAAGTCCGAACCTTTTTATCAAGTAAACATACTTCTTTGTTGTATTGTCTCGATCTCGTATCCATAGACGATCACACGAAGTGTGAACCGATTAGTTGCATTATCTCGACTCAGTCCATAGACAATCACTTTCGGAGAAAGAACTTATAGGTAGGAAATTTTTTAGCTTGAGGTATTGTTGATGGTGGTTTTTAGACAAAGGATAAAATCGTAAAAACCCATGACCTAGTGTTACCCACAACACATTAACTAAGAGCATTTAACTCAGGTGTAAACAATTAATAGGGGTATTTTTTCAAAATGCAGTTAGGTTTTCGACGCAGTAACCCTAATTCCAAAACAAAGCCGCATCTTTAGCACCATGGCAACAATGCCAAACCAAGCCGCATATCTGCGCGCACCATGGCAACAATGCCAAACCAAGCCGCATCTGCGCACCATGGCAACAATGCCAAACCAAGCCGCATACTGCGCACCATGGCAACAATGCCAAACCAAGCCGCATACTGCGCACCATGGCAGCAATGCCAAACCAAGCCGCATACTGCGCACCATGGAAACAATGCCAAACCAAGCCGCATACTGCGCACCATGGCAGCAATGCCAAACCAAGCCGCATACTGCGCACCATGGCAGCAATGCCAAACCAAGCCGCATACTGCGCACCATGGCAACAATGCCAAACCAAGCCGCATATTGCACACCATGGCAACAATGCCAAACCAAGCGCATCTTTGCGCACCATGGCAAAGCAATGCCAAACCAAGCCGCATCTGCACACCATGGCAGCAATGCCAAACCAAGCCGCACCCGCGCACCATGGCAACAATGCCAAGCCGCTATGCCTTTGGCCCACGCCAACATAGCGCCCTAGGTTTGCAAGACTTGCAACTAGGTCAACATGGCCGCACGTGCCATTGGCACATGCCAACACGTGCCGCAAGCCATATTTCTAAACCGCTATGCCTTTGGCCCACGCCAAATATAGCGCCCTAGGCTTGCAAGACTTACAACTAGGTCAACATGGCCGCACGTGCCATTGGCACATGCCAACACGTGCCGCAAGCCATATTTCTAAGCCGCTATGCCTTTGGCCCACGCCAAATATAGCGCCCTAGGCTTGCAAGACTTGCAACTAGGTCAACATGGCCGCACGTGCCATTGGCACATGCCAACACGTGTCGCAAGCCATACTTCCAAGCCGCTATGCCTTTGGCCCACGCCAAACATAGCGCCCTAGGCTTGCAAGACTTGCAACTAGGTCAACATGGCCGCACGTGCCATTGGCACATGCCAACACGTGTCGCAAGCCATACTTCCAAGCCGATGTGCCTTTGGCCCACGCCAAACATAGCGCCCTAGGCTTGCAAGACTTGCAACTAGGTCAACATGGCCGCACGTGCCATTGGCACATGCCAATACGTGCCGCAAGCCATATTTCTAAGCCGCTATGCCTTTGGCCCACGCCAAATATAGCGCCCTAGGCTTGCAAGACTTGCAACTAGGTCAACATGGCCGCACGTGCCATTGGCACATGCCAACACGTGTCGCAAGCCATACTTCCAAGCCGCTATGCCTTTGGCCCACCCCAAACATAGCGCCCTAGGCTTGCAAGACTTGCAACTAGGTCAACATGGCCGCACGAGCCATTGGCACATGCCAAACACACACGCTGGTAGCCTAACTTGCAAACCGTGCAACCTACCACCAAGGCATTCCGCACATGCCATTGTCACATGCCAAACACACACGCTGGTAACCTAACTTGCAAACCGTGCAACCTACCACCAAGGCATTCCGCACATGCCACACGTGCCACTAGCAGCACCACTTGCACCCAAGATGCAACCAACACTCGAGACATCGACACAAACTGGGGGATGCTTCTTTAGGGTTTTGGTTTGGCGGTCACAGCATGTAGCGTACACTACGCTCACATTAAAAAAGCGTGAAAAGGAATAAAGCGGTCAAATAAAAGAGGAAATAATGGTGAAAAACGTTTTCGCCCATTAAACCATGCGGTTACCACCTCCTACCATTATTTCACCCTTTACTCTCTTCCTTCATGAGGCCAGGGTACGTTTCATCTCGACTTGTATAAATAGGTCTTACCTATTTCCACCAGACAACAAGTCTCGGTCAGGAGAAAAATACCACACTCTCAGAAAGGAAACTTTGCAAGCTCTCCCAAAAGCTTCCATCTCTTGCAAGCTTCCTAAGCTTTCACTTTCTGATACAAGTCGAGATACTACTCTCCTCAACACCTTTCTTTGCTTCCCTCCCCAAATCAACCCTTCTCCTCCACTTTGTGACCGAGGCAAGTCTGGAACGGCCATTTCTTGGTTTAGGCCGGACTTGTACAGATCGATCTCTCTAATCTATAAAGTGCTCACGTGCAGCATATTTGTTTAGGGTTTGAACCAGTTTCTCACTCACCCACCGAAATTACCGAAATCAGCAGAAACGATTTTTACCCATAAACAGGTATATTTGGGTACCCTCGCCTTTTCAGTCTGTTTGTCTTCTTCCTCTCCTCTCTGCTGGTGATGAATCAATCACTGTAACTCTTGTTTCTCACTCTCTACTACTCCCAAACTCTCTGTCCCCCATTATGTGATGCCATAAGCCTATTTATACACCTTTGGACCAAGAATAACTCCTCATAACTCTAAATAATCTCGTCATAACTCATATTATTCTTCACGACATGTTAAGGGAATAATTCCTGATTCTTCCATTTCTCACGCGCCTGAATGTGTCAAATCACTCCAAATCGTGAAAAAACCTCCCTGAAGATGAATTGCACGCTACAGCCTCACACAAACTTTCCAGATACAGCATGGAATATCTCGAATAACTCACGTAGTATGCTTGCCCTGTTTCACGAAATCTCCCTTTCTTATGGAAACTAACACAACTATATCCCCTGTTTGACTGAAACATGTCATTACCAAACAATATCAAAGAATAAATCAAACAAAATCTCTCGCAAATCTCTTCCAGGAAATACGCAGGTGAACTGCCAAAAACCCGTGAACACTGTTTTCCTTAAATCCGATTATCCAGCCAAGCTTGATCGATTATAACAACTGTAACAACCCTGTATTTACATGAGAAGTTTATTCCATCAAAATATCTTATTGAATCTCCTTAGAACAGCCCCAAATCTGGAACCTTAAATCTGCACCAATTTTCCCGCCAATTTTGAATTTTGAAAGGTAAGGGATGACCTCCCCCTAACAGAGATAGGGGGTGCGAATAGCATTTGGCTCCCTGTGGGCAAATAGTAAAGAAGGTTCCCCTTAGTAATTGAGGTGCCCCTTATCCAAATATGGGGTCCTTTTAGCAACTGTCCTCCTGGGGTGCCCCGAGTAATTTTCTTGTCGAATTTTCCAAAAATGTTTATTTCCCAAAAATACCTACAAACACATAAAACACCATAATAAGTACAAAAATCGAGCACTAACAATTCAAACATTGAGGACAATTTAGACACAAAAATGTGTCTATCAGCGGGCTAAGAGGATTTTGATTGGCTGGAATGGTGGTGGGCCCGCCGGTGGACATCATGAAGTTTGCTTGGTCTCGTTGGGAGGAGGCCAAGCTCATTGAGTTGGCCGGCCAAATCGTGTGGCCGTGATTGTTTTAAGACCGTCATGGGCAGCCTATGTTCAATTCCTTAAGGAATTAAATGTGCGCTTAGCCAACTTCCAATTTTACTCAAAAGTGTGTGTTGCGCATTTAAAGCGGTTTGATTGGTTGATGAGAAAGAGGGGCCAGTTGATGTGATTTTTAAGTTGTTTGTAAAGTGGTAAGAAAGATTCGTTCAACTCGGGCTTGTAAAGGTTTGATTTAAGAAAACTCTAAAAACAAAGAAAATATATACACAAGTTTGTCACAAAAATCGAGAGATTACTGAGACTTAGGATTCCACCAAACTCATAACACAAGGTTCAAATATTAATTCTTTTAACAATTATAGCTCAATAAATAAAGACATGGGCTCTAATTTTTGCCAAGGTTGATTCTCAAAATATTAGATGTAAATCATAAGCATAGCGCATCAAGAGTTCTTAGACTAAGCATACGCTATCAGACAAAATCACAACTAATCAAGAAAAATCATAAATCAATTAAAACAAGTGCAAAAGTCATAAAGAATCAATTATAAGCTGAGAATATATGTGATCTATTAAAACAAGCTGAGAATATATGTGATCTATTATTGCTGAACATATGTGATCTATTATTGCTGAGAATATATGTGATCTATTAAAGCAAAAGTCATAAAGAATCAATTAAAACAAGCTGAGAATATATGTGATCTATTATTGCTGAACATCGATACTTCTGTTGTGCTGTTTAAATAAGACTGCCTTTGCGACTGTCCAACAGGGTTTTATGTTCTTCAGCTCTTCTTCTTCCTCCTGCTGCTGCTACGACTCTGCAACTCCACCTGCAGCTACCCAATCACCTTTGTTCGGTCACCCCCAACTCTCTCCATTCTCCTCTCTGAGTCAGACCCTCTATATTTATACACCACAGGCACTTCCAATATCTCGAGTTCATCTTTTCTTTCCCCGCAGGTCATGGGATTTCTTTCTCTCTTGATACGAGTCTTCTGCAAGAATACAACATCTATTCAAAGTATAAAATCGATCCTAGACAAGTATATCTTCTCCCGTTCTTCACACAACTCCCTTAGTTAACAGAAAATTCCGAAAATAACATGTCTTCCCCTGTTTTGAAACAACCACCGAATACCACGAGATATGTTCCTCCTTTTAGTTCTAAAACACGTAACCAATACGTATATATGGTAGTAAGATAAATCATGTCCGAATCCTCGAGAATATCCTCAACAGAATCTTCCAAAAGCAATCCAAAGCCAACCCCGTGAAATATCTCTCACTGTTTCGAGAAATCAACGTGGACATCCCTGTTTTCTTCGAATCAAAGCCCATACCAACTCCAGTTCACCCAAACATGCCCAAGTATATCCAAATCCACGAAGAAAATCCAAGAAAAACTCGCCCTAAATTTCACCTGAAAATCTCGCAGGAAATTAAATTTTGAAGTTAGTTTTCCCGCAAACTTCTGGGTAAGGAGATGGAGTCCCCCTATCAACTCCTGGGGTGTGATTAGCAGTGGAGTGCCCTTATCCAACTGAGGGGTGTAAATAGCATTTTCTCTGGGGTGTAAATATAACTTTCTTGGGGCTTCTCTAACACACTTCCGAGGTGCCTTTAACACTTCTTCTGAGTGCCTTTATAAATTCCGTCTGACGGTCAAAATGTCACTTTTCGAACCAATTTCTCCACAAGAGTTTATTTTCCAAAAAACACCTACAAAGACATAAAATACCAAAATAAGCGCAAAATCGAGTACTAACAATATATACAATTGAGATTATATCAGACACAAAAATGTGTCTATCAAATACCCCCAAACTTATTATTTGCTAGTCCTCGAGCAAATCAAATCTAGAAAATAAAATCCTAACTCATTTATCGCAGGCATCGTCGGTTGCATTTAGCGTATGCAACAAGCCTTAAAACCCCCAGGTGGCCTTAGTGGCCGAGTTATAGTCTCGGGAGGGCTTACAAGAGATATACCCACAAAACCTTTACGCTCCAGACCTTAGCTATCTACGCAGAACCTTGGAAGGCACTAAAAAATCTCCTTGGTTTACATACTTATTGACTACAGGAAGAAGTACCCTGATGCGAAATTCTAATTGCTGTACACGAGTTTGCACTCAAGCATAATAAAATTCATATATAAGTGACAGAGCTCTACTCAGATAGTTTCTAGACATCATAACCGGAGTCAACCAATCACATGGATAGATTATGAGATGGATATAGAAAAACATAGATGGTTTTGATGTTGACTAAGGTGAATGGTGTTTCCCATATCTGTCTGAAGGCCACTGCCAAAACGAACCTATCCTAATTGAATGAGATCGGTTCGGACTAATATCAACACACTGGCATATACAAGGGTACCAGTGGTCGATAATCCTAACTCTACATCAACACAACTGGCATATACAAGGGTTCCAGTGGTCGACTTTATTGAATTTATTCTGGTTGGTCTGATGGTCTGGTCTCAAATTTTTTTTTCTTCTTTTTTTTTCTCTCTTTTTTATTTTTTCATTATATTATTTTTTTCTTTCTTTTTCACTATTTTTTTTTTTGTTTTTTTTGTTTGTTTTTTTTTTTTTGTTTTTTGGGTATCTCAATGACTCTATTTCACCCTAGCAGTGGTAACAACTTGAATCGTGTGCCCCACCTAGTCACTTAGACAAACATATTTTAAAGAAAACAAAATAAAAATAGAAGTGAAAAGGATTCAACGAGATATGGCGAAACTACCATGTTTTTTCTTTAATTCTAACACTCCGAGCTCGTGCTTTTATGAATAGACTCTTTAGATGTTTCCATCTAATCAGATTGGTTCCTCAACTCCTACAACCAAAATGGTTCCATCCACTTAGATTGGTTAGTGCCATCCTTAATAAGCATAAATTTCTAGGCTCTGGAGTTTAACAATGCAACTAAAATGTTTCTCCCATACCCCGAAACTTAAATCTAACGTTGTCCTCAATGTTCTAAAGATAAAATTAAAAGCATGAACAAGGAGAAACTGTTACCATTTGAAGCAAAAGAGATAAGGAAAGATATTACCGTGTCGCATGAATATTGGGTTACCTCCTAAGAAGTGCTAAGTTTAAAGTCTTCATCCAGACTAAGAAAGGATTAGTCACCTTATAAAATCATAAAGTAATAGCCGGAATTTCTGTGGATCATCAAAACCAAATAAAGCTACCACAAATAAAAGGAATCTGCAACATGCCAAGAAAATTAACAAATAAGGCACACCGTTGTCTAGTTTCCTGTTTAAGACAACTACATCTAGCTGTGGTTCGAGTTCGGAGTTCTATAACCTGGGTCCAAATAAAATATTTTCATGTGCTGGAATTCCTTAAAGCCAAGATCCGGTTCAGGTTGTAAAGTCTGTAAAAACTCAAATAAGAACTTAGAAGCACATAATAATAACCTGAATAATTGCGGATCCTTAAAGTCAATCAGTTTTGACTCACACAATTGACCACGATGAAAGCGCACGGTCAATCATAAGAAAATGTGTCGATACTAATTTCCTAAAGTATTTAGGCTCAGTCTCAAAACTTAATAATTGACACATCTGAAACTTATACGTTCCCACTGGTTGAAAAATATTTAGTGGGAAAACAAAGTCAATCTGGGTATCATAGCCTGAATAAACCACATCAACCAGAGGATGGGTTTCTAATAACTGAACTTCCTTATGGACATCACTAGGTTCGGAAAACGTGTATGAAGATAATCTTTTAAAATGGTTGAGGCACATATGTCAAGTCCCAAGTGAGGGACCTTTCTAAGAGTTAAAGCACATGGAGAATGATAATCACCCCCAAACTTAGAGTTTTCGGTGTCTCTAGAAAGACTAGTCACAACTTCCCTAATTTCAAGGTCATGATTCACGAAAATGGTCAATTGATTCTTCTAAGTCATGTTCATCCTCACTCATCTCTACGAGTTCATTTTCTTTGTCTAAGACTAATGTTTCTAAATCGCTAGACTCTAAAACAATATTCTCAGAATAAACTCGTTCCTCAAAACTATCATCAGCTTCGTAATCATAAGGAAATACTACATCGTCTAAAACGGGGGTATGTTTAGTCAAATCCTCGTCCTTTTGAATAGGTGAATAATTATTAAAATTATTTGGATTTGAACTAGAAACATTATCATTATTAAGCTCAATTGGAGTAACAAATTCCTGATCACTATGCCTACTTATTTAAATTCTTCATCAACACTATCCTCATCATAATCATCATTATAATAACATGAAAATGGTTGAACCTCATCTAAACAAGTAGTGTTACCAATTTTATCCTCGTCGTCTTTTTTATGCAAATAACTATCCTCATTTTCAAAGGTACTATTGGAAACACTATATTGGAAATTAAGACTATCTTGAGCAGTTCTTTCCTGGGCCTCTAACAATATTTTTTGAGTCGACTCACATGACTTCCTGATTTTATCTAGGAAAGAAGGTTCACATGTTGCATTGCTTTCGTCCAAAACTAAGTTATTCATCTCAAATTGAACTACGTGTCGACTCGAAGTAACTTTTGTCTTGACTCGGCTAACTTACGTGCGGACTCTAGTAGAGAGGAATTTTGCTCGTATGACTGGTGCGTGTGTGGATAATAATTGGGCTCATCATGGTATGAACCATAACCTTGAAAAGGCTGATGTTCCCAACCACTTTTCACACTATGGTCAAAGTAGTAACGTCCATTTTGAAACTCAATCGGATATTCGTTGTATTGGCTATTGTAATACCAGTTCGACATTCTATCGCATGGGTGTGAGTTGTTACACAAAATAAAACCCACTGACAGGGGATTCGTGGGTGGATAGAGTCTTACCTCCCGTACCAGACAGGCGATGAACCGTTGAAGTCGGCTCGGTGCCAAACTCCTATGTCGGTGTACGAATCCGAGAGGGGCCGAGACAAGATATTAGCTGCGTCCTTCCCGCAAACAGTTTTATTTAATTTTTAACCCTTCCTTAGGGTTATTTAAAAAAAAATGTCCAGTCCAAAAAGTGTCCAAAAAGAAAAAGAAAAATTACAAAAATACAACCCTATTTACAATTTCTAAAAATAAAACAAAATAGCTATATACAAAATCTTCTTCTTCACTCCTTTTGAATTCCTCTTTTCTTTCCTTCTTTGGAAGATGCTTTCCTTTTATAGAACTTTTTCTTTCCTTGTAGCTTCGCTCCAAATCTGAAAAGAATCGAAAAATACCAAAGGCGTAAAAGAGATCAAAAAATATAAAAAATAAAAATAGAAATAACTCTAAAACCTAAAACCTAAATACAAGTCCGCGTGTAAGCGCTTGAAAAAATGATGTGATTTTTAAGTTGTTTGTAAAGTGGTAAGAAGGATTCGTTCAACTCGGGCTTGTAAAGGTTTGATTTAAGAAAACTCTAAAAGCAAAGAAAATATATACACAAGTTTGTCACAAAAATCGAGAGATTACTGAGACTTAGGATTCCACCAAACTCATAACACAAGGTTCAAATATTAATTCTTTTAACAATTATAGCTCAATAAATAAAGACATGGGCTCTAATTTTTGCCAAGGTTGATTCTCAAAATATTTGTAGTTGCAGGAAATCCTACACTACACCCCTCACTAGAATACACTCAATTAAGTCATTTTAAGATGAACGATTATAATTCTTATTGATTGAATACTTGAATCTTTACAATATGAAATAGAAATGAGTTATAGAATTACAATCACTCTAAAACTTTCTCTCTCCTAAAGACTTGCTTAACAATTCAAAAGAACTCTCTCCTACAACAGACTTACTCAACCCTTTATATAGGGTAGTACACATTGGATGACAGCTAATCAGTCCTTTATTTTTCGGGAATGACCTGCGAAGTATCGCAAGTGTACATATATTAAATCTCGCGACACTCCTAAATCTCGCTAAATCTTCACACCTTCTTCATGTTCTGGCTGTCGTCATCCATTGCGTCATTTATTTTACTTCCCTGCGACTCCCTCGCAATGTTGTTATTTATTAATCTCGCGAAGTATTGATGTCGCGATATTCTGATCCTACATCTTGCCTCTTCTCATGTCTTCTCTGCGAAGGAGAGAATGTTATGAGAACCAATATTTTGAAGTGCCGCAATCGTTGATTTTCAATCGATTTTCTGCCGACAAGATTCCGTGAATTCAGGAATGACTGTTTACACGTGTCTAAAATTTCCCTTTTTACCGGCACATTTAGTGTTATCCGGTTACTCTTTTCTCGTCTATTTAAAGGAGGATTCCTTGTGAAAGCATTTCTTTTCTTCTACTTCGTCTTCTTCATTGTCTGCAACTATTTTCTGCTGCTTTTCTTCATCATCCTCTTCATCGTTTTCCTGCTATTATTTTTCTGCTACTGTTTCTATGGCATCAAGGTTTGTTAATTTTGCTGAATTTGATCATTTTATGATTGATCTCTCTTATTGAAGTTGTTTTATCTTGATATTGTTCTTCTTTTAACGACTCTTCTGCCATTTTTGTTTTAGCAAGAACAAACCTAGCACCAAGTTCACCATTCGAATCCCAATATCTCTAGGCTCGCAATCGAAGCCCACTGTTTCTAAAAGAAAGCTGCGAGTAACAAGGTATTTAAGAAACACTTATTTCTTAATAACAATATTGTTGCCTCTGTTTCTTATTTAGCTTGTAATTCGCAGGATGACAAAAATGCTGATAAGTCCCCCAAGAAGCCTCGCCATTCTAAACCCGTTGCGCCTTCTGTCACATTTCCTACATTCAAACTTACAACTCCCTCTTTGCGACATCTTCGCAAGAGATCCCTACTGTTTCTTCCAAAGATAACATTTCTATGCCTGAATTTCTCATAGATCAACTCCCCCATAACAGCCCCATTGCGAATGAACCTATTTCTTCTTCTATCGTTAATGCCTCTACCATTCCTCCAGTCATTAACCTTCATGAGATTTCTCCCTCTCGTGATATTCCTTTAACACAAGATGATTCATCTCTCCCTTCTTCTATCACTATTACTTCCTCTTCTGAGCAAATCCCACTTACTAAAGAAAATTTAGAAGGAATAAATGTGGCCTTCAAAGTCCTATCGAGATATTGTGAGCGATGCTAAGAAGACTTATCGATCCTATCAAATACGATATTTGCGAGATTTTGAGCAAACACCTTGCAGTCTGATAAATTTCGCAAAACATCCTTGGAGCAAGAAATTAACACTTTGAAGAATGATCTCCAAGCCATGACTGCAAAATGTAATATTCTCCATCTTGTGAATCAAAAACTTCAAAATATTTCGCTGGATCGTGATAATCTTCGCAAGAAGAATGAAGAACTAAAAGGTAAACTCTTGCCTCTGTATTGTCCATTTTTTTTTTTTAAACTCAAGCCCTTGTTCGCCCTTCAAGCTTTAAACCAGAAACGAAAAATGGAGATATATCGATTGGAATCTCTTGTTGAAGAAGTTCTAGTTGATAGAGATGCTTGGATGGAGCAATATAATCAATTAGATAATCTTCATACATATTCGTTGATCAAATAGATAATCTTTCTAAAGAAAATGCTTGATTTAGCTCGAAACAAGATTCATTAAGTAATGACTTATCTCATCTGTCTTACTCTTTGACTAAAGCTAATTTGGAGTTGGAAACTTTATCGGATGAGAATGGATCTCTTTCTCAAGAGAAGCGAACTCGTTAAACAAGGTGGCGATTTACTCGCAACAAAATGATATTTGTCAAAAATTATGTAAAAAGCAAGAACAATCTCTTTGTTTTGAGAAGTCAACTGGAAGAAGTTCTTGCTGAGAAGGATAAAGCGATTCAGGGGTAGAATAAACTTAAGTGTAAAAGTAAACCAATTCAAGGATCAATGTTCCGAACTAGAAAAGTCCAATTCTTCCCTTACAAAAGAGAATGCTTTACTTGTTTCCAATGAAAAAAGTTGGCGATCACGCCTTAAAGGTTTAATTGGAGATAATTTTGACAATGCCATGGATCATTTGGAGAATAGTTGTTCGGCTATGATCCAACATCTTACCTCGCGAGAAGGAAGGTAGTCATAGAAGTTGACCGCCTCATCTATTCTTTCTTTATCAAGCCTTTATATTTTTGTTTGTATAATTCCTTTTACTTTTTATTTTGCGAGTCTGAGAAAAACTTCACTCCTCCATTCCGCTTTGAAATCGACTACTCAAAAATTCGCAAAGAGAATGGAATACTCGCTGCTTCTCTTGCACGTTCTCGCGATAGGGCAGAAAGAAAATTCGACTATATGCGTGACTGTAAAGATATAGAGAGTAAAAATCAACAGAAAGCACTCCTTCGTCAATTTCATCTTAGAGCCGAAGTTCCTGTGAATAATGTTTTACTATCTAAATCTCTTGATCCTGTATCTGTTGAACCTCTGGAAGTAAGTGATGATGAAGTTCCTAATCCTCCTGATAGCGATTATGATTATAACACTGGCGAAGAACTCGAAGATGAAGAAACTGTCTCTCCCAATAAAGTTCAATGATGATGTCACAAATGAAGAAGAAGGATCTGCTGGAAATATATTAATTAGCGAATTTTCGATAAAATCGTCGAAGAAAACCCAGCATCTCCTTCTGGTGAAAAAGCTACTATTTGAGAGATGATTTTCTCTTGTAATCTTCCTTCTTGTGTTATTGTTTCTTTATGTACTTCAATCATCTTTTTTGATGTATGCACTAAATCTGCGTTACTCTTCTTTCTTTCAACAAGTATAATTTTTGGTTTTTAATGATTGCTATTCTATTATCTTCACTTATTTGAAATTCATTTGTTGCGACAAGATCGCGAGGTGTTTTTACATTTTCATGTATTGACCCATTGATCTTGCCTTATCATTGTTTTTGTGTGGTCTTATTTTGCCTTCCTAGTTAAAGGTCTTATTTTTCCACCCCTCATTTTGCATCAATATGACAGGTCTAAATATTCTTGCGAACATATTGACGTCTTGCGACAAGATCGCAGGACGTCCTTACACTTTCATGTAATGACCCATTGATCTTGTCTTATCATTTCTTTAGTATTTTTGCCTCTGCAGGTATTTCATTTGCGATAATATGACAGGTCTAAATGTTCTTGCGAATATAAAGCCCCATGACATTGCCGTCTTGTGACACTTATCAGCTCCCTAATGGAGGGTGCCGCCATTATCATCTCCCTGGTTGCCCCTTCAAGGAGGCGTACATCGGCCATACAAGACTAGCTCCTCCTATCCGGTCTTAACAACAACCAGTTATTTTATGACCTCTTATCCCTTATACCTATAGGGTTTATGGTTACGAGACTGCACCCTAAGTGGAGTTTTCTTCGGGCCGAGTGCAGCATGTGCCAAGACTTGCCAAGAATGGCCGGGACACTTCAAATGTCCCAGGCACTCTTGGCTCAACCGTGTACCTCGGCGCCTTGAGCATACACTGACTCCTTGGAAGAGACCCTCGGGCGTCCAACCAGGGTATAACCTTATATATATAGTTGGAAATCCAAGGTATCTCTCCCGGATAGGCTTTCATGGGCCCCAAATCTCCATGACTCAGGTTTCAGGAGCGGTGTAACCTTTTCCCTGAGCCATGTCAAGAGATACCCCCTTATATGACGTACTTTAGGTCTTACATTTGCCTCTTGCGAAATATCATTCGCGAACTAGGGTGTACGCCATAAAGGTTCGTCCCATTCACTCACTCTATCATTTTGTAAATTCGTCAATCATTAATTTTTGGTTATGTATTTTCGCGAGATATTCGCACAATCTTTCTTCATTCATTTTTTTTTTTTCAACTTCGCAATCATTCCGTCGCAAAAACATTTCATCCGAATTCATTTCATTTCATCCATCTTCTATGGGTAATATTTCTTGAGATATAACCTATTCCATGGTCTATTCAATCTTTGTCCTACATCTTTGCATTCAGGATCCATTAATCTATATGCCACCTGTTCCAACTATTTCCTTGATGATATAAGGTCCATTCAATTTTCTTGCCAACTTGCCACCACTTTTCATTGATATCCGGTGTTTCTCGCAAAGACCAAATCTCTGGTTGAAATTCACGTATCTTGACACGTTTGTTATATTATCTGGCCAATCTTCGCTGATAATTTTCCATATGTTGTAATGCTCTCTCTCTTTTTTCTTCTAATTCATCTAATTTGATTAGAATGTTACCCGCACTAAGATTTTTCTCCCAAGCTTCTTTCTTTGTTGTTGGAATCATAACTTCTGTTGGGAGTACGGCTTCAACCCATATGTTAAACAAAAAGGTGACATTCCTGTAGCTTCTCTCCTGGTTGTATTATAAGCCCATACTGCATTATGCACTTGTTCGCACCATCCTTTATTGTGTCCTTCTAACTTCTTCTTCAATATGTCTGCAATTGTTTTGTTTGTTGCTTCCCGCACGGCCATTAGCTCGCGGATATAGAGGAGTTGATTTTCCACATCGTATCGAAATGCATTAAGCGACAGTTCTATATTTTTCCTTCAAACTGTTTCCCATTGTCGATACCAACTGTGCGGGAATCCCAAATCTGCATATAATATTCTCAAATATGAAAGTAAAGACATCTTTATCGCGAATGTGTTGTACCGCTTTCACCTCTGCCCATTTTGTGAAATAATCAGTAGCAATAATTAGATATCTTCTCTGTCCTGTTCCTGGTAAGAATGGTCCCACAATGTCTAAGCCCCCATTTTCCAAAAGGCCACACACTTGTTGAAGAATTTAATGGCGCTCCTGGTGCATGTATCTTCTTCCCATGCCTTTGGCAATCTTCGCAACGCCTTGATATTTGCTTCGCGTCCTCATGCATATACGGCCAGTAATAGCCTTGCATTTTTGCCTTATGTGCTAAAGATCTTCCGCCACTATGATTACCAGCATCCCCACTGTGCAACATATTCAATATGGTTTCTCCTTCCTTCCTTGTTAAACATCTGAATGAAGGTCCATTAAAAGATCGTCGGTATAGTACTCCATCTCTTAATTCATAATTTGTTGCACGGCTTTTTAATTTGTGTGCCTCTAATCTATTTCTTGGTGTTTCCCCTTTCGCCAGATATGCATGAAGTTCTGCTCTCCAATCTTCTTCGCAAAGTGTTTGTGTTCCATCTTCTATTAGCATTACATCCGTTTCCTGCTCTTCCTCTTTATTAATTGACGGTGTTAGAAGTGTTTGTATTTTTATGTTTCTCGCAGTCGGATCTGTCATCATACTTGATATAAAGGCAAAAGCATCTGCGAGTCTATTATTTTTCCTTGATATATGTCTCCATTTTATTCTCGGTATCTGCATCGATAACTTCTCAACAAGTTTCTTGTACTTTTGCAAAGATGGTTCATTTGTAGTATATTCCTCTTTTATATGGCGAATAGCCAATTGTGAATCACTGGTAATTCTCACATTTTCCAATTTCATTTCTATTGCGAATCGCGAGCATGTATTATAGCTTCATATTTGTTTCATTATTGGTTGATGTAAACTCCAATCTCGAAAGAAAAGCTATTTTATTGCCTTCTCGCGAAATCATAACAATTCCAACTCCGTTACCTTCTCCATTTGATGATCCATCTACTAATATTTCCCATCTATTTGGCTCAGTTAACATGTCTTTTGGATCTTCGTGTTCTTCTTCTACATCCATCATTTCTTCCACTGCTTCATCCTCTTCCAAAGGAAATTCTGCTAAAAAGTATGCGACAACTTGTGATTTTGGTGAAGACAATATTTCATATTTGAGCTTGCAATGACTTATTTGAGCATTCCATCTCTCAACTCTTCCCGATCTTTTTGAATTTTTCATTACCGATTCGATTGGTATTTTTGTCACTACCTTAACAGTATGCGGTTGAAAGTATATGCGAAGTTTAAATGTTGCTAAACTAATGCCAAGATCAGTTTTTCAATTTTTGAGTAATTCTTTTCTGCAGCATTGAAAGTTTTACTGAGGTAATAGATTGGTTTCTCTACCCCTGCGTCCATTCGCAGTAATACTGCACTTAATGCATGCGAGGTTGTCGCAAGATAGATTAATAATTTTTCTCCTGGTTTTGCTTTTTGCAAAATTGATATATCCATTAAATGTTCCTTTATTCCTTGTAAAGCCTTCTCGCATTCATCTGTCCATCTAAACTTCGTCCCCTTTTTGAGGATGTTGAAAAAATGCTTGCATTTATCGGATGATCGCGAGATGAATCTTCCTAGCGAAGCTAATAGTCCATTTAACTTCTGAACATCTTTTCTTGTCATTTGGTGTTGGAATATCGCGAATTGCTTGTACTTTCTCTGGGTCGACCTGTATTCCTTTAAAATTTTCTAGATGCAACCCCAAAGGTGCATTTTTCTGGATTTACTTTGATGTTGAAATGTCTCATTTGTTCAAAAATTTCTTTCAGATCCTGTATGTGGTCTTTTGCTTTTTTACTTTTTATTAACATATCATCCACATATACCTCTAGTGTTTTGTGTATCCACTTCGCGAACACCTTTTCTACCATTCTTTGGTATGTTGCTCCGGCATTTCGCAAACCAAACGGCATTTTTGTATAATAGTATAATCCTCTTGGGGCGAAGAAAGCAGTATGTTCTTGATCTTCTTCAGCGAGAGGAATCTGATTGTAGCCTTTGTATCCATCAAGAGATGATATCCTTTCATTTCCGCCGCCGATTCAACCAATTACTAATATCGAGTAACGGAAAACTATCTTTAGGACAAGCTTTGTTTAGATCGGTAAAATCTATGCAAATTCTTATCCCTTTTTTCTTCTTTGGGACTACGACCATATTTGCTATCCATTCGGGATATTTTGCTTGTCTAATGATTCCTGCATCTAGCATCTTCTGCAATTCTTCTCCTATTTGGGGATGATATGTTGTTGCGATTTTTCTAATTCTTTGTTTGAATGGTCTTATATTTCTGTCAATTTCCAATTTATGACATGCCACAGACGGATCTATACCAGGCATTTCATCCATATCCCATGCGAAGATATCTTTGTAATCTCGCAACAAATAAACAGTTCTTCTTTCTTCATCCGCTTCCATCTTAGTCCCAATTTTTAATATCTTAGGCTCTTCTTCAGTTCCAACATTCACTTCTTTTGTTTGTTCTGCTGCGATATAACTAGCCTTCGGTTCTCCCATAGGGGTTGGTCCTTTCATTTGCTTCGCAAGCTCATTCTCTTCTCCCGAGATTTCGCTAGGTATTCCTTTTCCTTCTTTTGCTCTTATCATGTAAATTCTAAATTCTTCTTCTTTTTTAGATGCTTTTGCCATCTTTTTGCGATCTTTTCGCTTCTTCACTTGTTCTTCATAATGTTTTACTTCGACTTGATAATACATTTTTCCTTTATCAATATCTCCTCTGATCTCGCCAATTCCAGTTGGCGTAGGAAATTTGATACATTGATGAAATGTTGACGCTACAGCCTTAATTGTATGTACCCATGGTCTCCCTAAAAACATGTTGTATGGCGATTCCATATCCACTACACACAATGTCACCTGTGTTTCAATTTCTCCAAGCAGAATTCGTAATTTTATCTCTCCTTTAGGTTTCGTTATAGTTTTACCAAAACCATGGATATGATACGTTGGGGAAATCATTTCTTCATCTTTGTATCCTAATTTTTTGTAGGCATGGTAAAACATGATGCTTACTAAGATCCCTGTATCCACCAAAGTTCTATTTATCACCCATTCTTCCGCTGCTTTTGCTAATTCTCTTCCTTCTTTGCATGCATTTATCGTGACCACTAGTGGAGATGTGTGATTCAAACTCTCTCTTGGTATCTCTGCTGCTGTGAATGTTATTTTCTGCTTTTCCCAATCTTTCAAAGACAATGTCTTCTCCATGTTTGTAATCTTCCTTCCTTCAAAATCTCGTTTATGTATTCTTCCTCTGATGTTTTCATGAAATTCATTAATCATCTCTTTTGTAATCGAACTGTACTCCGTATTTTCATCATATTCCTTGTTTTTTAACTTCTCTACTTCATCTGATTTAACATTTTTCTTCCTCATTTTCTTAATTCGAATGATTTTAGCTGCAATCTTTTATCTTCAATCTTCCATCATCCCTATTTCTAGCGCCATTATGTAGTTGCAGGAAATCCTACACTACACCCCTCACTAGAATACACTCAATTAAGTCATTTTAAGATGAACGATTATAATTCTTATTGATTGAATACTTGAATCTTTACAATATGAAATAATGAGTTATAGAATTACAATCACTCTAAAACTTTCTCTCTCCTAAAGACTTGCTTAACAATTCAAAAGAACTCTCTCCTACAACAGTCTTACTCAACCCTTTATATAGGGTAGTACACAGTGGATGACAGCTAATCAGTCCTTTATTTTCGGGAATGACCTGCGAAGTATCGCAAGTGTACATATATTAAATCTCGCGACACTCCTAAAACTCGCTAAATCTTCACACCTTCTTCATGTTCTGGCTGTCGTCATCCATTGCGTCATTTATTTTACTTCCCTGCGACTCCCTCGCAATGTCGTTATTTATTAATCTCGCGAAGTATTGATGTCGCGATATTCTGATCCTACAATATTAGATGTAAATCATAAGCATAGCGCATCATGAGTTCTTAGACTAAGCATACGCTATCAGAAAAAATCACAACTAATCAAGAAAAATCATAAATCAATTAAAAAAAGTGCAAAAGTCATAAAGAATCAATTATAATCACCAAACAATTGTGATAAGGCTTCCTCCGTCATCCCAGTGATGGGGTTTAGCTACTCATATCAAAAACACGCACCAAATAATAATCCATAGCTCAAAAAGGTGTTTTATTGAAGAAATTGTATACAACAGAGATTTGCAACGCTGTATTGGCGTTACAAACAGATCTTGCAACGGGTGTTGAACTGTTACGGAGAAAAGATGACAAGCCGAGAATATATGTGATCTATTATTCCGAACAATGATACGCACGTTGTCTTTGTTTAAATAAGACTGCCTCTGCGACTGTCCAACAGGGTCTTTTGTTCTTCAGCTCTTCTTCTTCCTCCTGCTGCTGCTAGGACTCTGCAACTCCACCTGCAGCTACCCAATCACCTCCGTTCGGTTACCCCCAACTCTCTCCATTCTCCTCTCTGAGTCAGACCCTCTCTATTTATACACCACAGGCACTTCCAATATCTCGAGTTCATCTTTTCTTTCCCCGCAGGTCATGGGATTTCTTTCTCTCTTGATACAAGTCTTCTGCTAGAATACAACATCTATTCAAAGTATAAAATCGATCCAAGACAAGTATATCTTCTCCCGTTCTTCACACAACTCCCTTAGTTAACAGAAAATTCTGAAAATAACATGTCTTCCCCTGTTTTGAAACAACCACCGAATACCACGAGATTTGTTCCTCCTTTTAGTTCTAAAACACGTAACCAATACGTATATATGGTAGTCAGATAAATCATGTCCGAATCCTCGAGAATATCCTCAACAGAATCTTCCAAAAGCAATCCAAAACCAACCCCGTGAAATATCTCTCCCTGTTTCGAGAAATCAACATGGACATCCCTGTTTTCTTCGAATCAAATCCCATACCAACTCCAGTTCATCCAAACAGGCCCAAATATATCCAAATCCACGAAGAAAATCCAAGAAAAACTCGCCCTAAATTTCACCTGAAAATCTCGCAGGAAACTAAATTTTGAAGTTAGTTTTCCCGCAAAATTCTGGGTAAGGAGATGGAGTCCCCCTATCAACTCCTGGGGTGTGATTAGCAGTGGAGTGCCCTTATCCAAATGAGGGTTGTAATAGCATTTTCTCTGGGGTGTAAATATAACTTTCTTGGGGCTTCTCTAACACACTTCCGAGGTGCCTTTAACACTTCTTCTGAGTGCCTTTATAAATTCCGTCTGACGGTCAAAATGTCACTTTTCGAACCAATTTCTCCACAAGAGTTTATTTTCCAAAAAACACCTACAAAGACATAAAATACCAAAATAAGCGCAAAATTGAGTACTAACAATATATACCATTGAGATTATATCAGACACAAAAATGTGTCTATCAAATACCCCCAAACTTATTATTTGCTAGTCCTCGAGCAAATCAAATCTAGAAAATAAAATCCTAACTCACTGTCGCAGGCATCGTTGGTTGCATTTAGCGTATGCAACAAGCCTTTAAACCCCCAGGTGGCCTTAGTGGTCGAGTTATAGTCTCGGGAGGGCTTACAAGAGATATACCCACAAAACCTTTACACTCCAGACCTTAGCTATCTACGCAGAACCTTGGAAGGCACTAAAAAATCTCATTGGTTGGCATACTTATTGACTACGGGAGGAAGTACCACGATGCGAAATTCCAATTCTTTGTACACGAGTTTGCACTAAAGCATAATAAAATTCATATATAAGTGACAGAGCTCTACTCAGATAGTTTCTGGACATCATAACCGGAGTCAACCAATCACATGGATAGATTATGAGATGGATATAGAAAAACATAGATGGTTTTGATGTTGACTAAGGTGAATGGTGTTTCCCATATCTGTCTGAAGGCCACTGCCAAAACGAACCTATCCTAATTGAATGAGATACTGGTATAGACTAATATCAACACACTGGCATATACAAGGGTACCAGTGGTCGATAATCCTAACTCTAGGTCAACACAACTGGCATATACAAGGGTTCCAGTGGTCGACTTTATTGAATTTATTCCGATTGGTCTGATGGTCTGGTCTCAAATTTTTTTTTTCTCTTTTTTTTTTCATAATATTATTTTTTTCTTTCTTTTTCTTTTTTCTTTTTCACTTTTTGTTTTGTTTTGTTTTGTTTTTTGGGTATCTCAATCACTCTATTTCACCCTAGCAGTGGTAACAACTTGAATCGTGAGCCCCACCTAATCACTTAGACAAACATATTTTAAAGAAAACAAAATAAAAATAGAAGTGAAAAGGATTCAACGAGATATGGCGAAACTACCATGTTTTTTCTATAATTTTAACACCTGAGCTCTGTGCTTTTATGAATAGACTCTTTAGATGTTTCCATCTAATCAGATTGGTTCCTCAACTCCTACAACCAAAATGCTTCCATCCACTTAGATTGGTTAGTGCCATCCTTAATAAGCATAAATTTCTAGGATCCGGAGTTTAACAATGCAACTAAAATGTTTCTCCCATACCTCCAAACTTATATCTAACATTGTCCTCAATGTTCTAAAGATAAAATTAAATGCATGAACAAGGAGAAACTGTTACCATTTGAAGCAAAAGAGATAAGGAAAGATATTACCGTGTCGCATGAATATTGGGTTACCTCCCAAGAAGTGCTAAGTTTAAAGTCTTGCCGGACTAAGAAAGGATTAGTCACCTTATAAAATCATAAAGTAATAATAGGAATTTTCTGTGGATCATCAAAACCAAATAAAGCTAACACAAATAAAAGGAATCTGCAACATGCCAAGAAAATTAACAAATAAGGCACACCCTTGTCTAGTTTCCTATTTAAGACAACTACATCTAGCTGCGGTTCAGGTTTAGGTTCTATAACTGGGTCCAAATAAAATATTTTCATGTGCTGGAATTCCTCAAAGCCAAGATCCGGTTCAGGTTGTAAAGTCTGTAAAAACTCAAATAAGAACTTAGAAGCACATAATAATAACCTAAATAATTGCGGATCCTTAAAGTCAATCAGTTTTGACTCACACAATTGACCACGATGAAACTGTCGGTCAATCATAAGAAAATGTGTCGATACTAATTTCCTAAAGTACTTAGGCGCAGTCTCAAAACTTAATAATTGACACATCTGAAACTTATACGTTCCCACTGGTTGAAAAATATTTGGTGGGAAAACAAAGTCAATCTGGGTATCATAGCCTGAATAAACCACATCAACCAGAGGATGGGTTTCTAATAACTGAACTTCCTTATGGACATCACTAGGTTCAGGAAAACGTGTATGAAGATAATCTTTTAAAATGGTTGAGGCACATATGTCAAGTCCCAAGTGAGGGACCTTTCTAAGAGTTAAAGCACATGGAGAATGATAATCACCCCCAAACTTAGAGTTTTCAGTGTCTCTAGAAAGACTAGTCACAACTTCCCTAATTTCAAGGTCATCGATTCTCGAAAATGGTCAATTGATTCTTCTAAGTCAGGTTCATCCTCACTCATCTCTAGGAGTTCATTTTCTTTGTCTAAGACTAATGTTTCTAAATCGCTAGACTCTAAAACAATATTCTCAGAATAAACTCGTTCCTAAAAACTATCATCAGCTTCGTAATCATAAGGAAATACTACATCGTCTAAAACGGGGGTATCTTTAGTCAAATCCTCGTCCTTTTGAATAGGTGAATAATTATTAAAATAATTTGGATTTGAACTAGAAACATTATCATTATCAAGTTCAATTGGAGTAACAAATTCCTGATCACTATGCCTACTTATTTCAAATTCTTCATCAACACTATCCTCATCATAATCATCATTATAATAACATGAAAATGGTTGAACCTCATCTAAACAAGTAGTGTTACCAATTTTATCCTCGTCATCTTGATTATGCAAATAACTATCCTCATTTTCAAAGGTACTATTGGAAACACTATATTGGAAATTAAGACTATCTTGAGCGAGTTCTTTCCGGGCCTCTAACAACATTTTCTCGAGTCGACTCACATGACTTCCCGATTTTATCTAGGAAAGAAGGTTCACACGTTGCATTGCTTTCGTCCAAAACTAAGTTATTCATCTCAAATTTGAACTACGTGTCGACTCAAGTAACTTTTGTGCTGACTCAGCTAACTTACGTGCGGACTCTAGAGAGGAATTTTGCTCGTATGACTGGTGCGTGTGTGGATAGTAATTGGGCTCATCATGGTATGAGCCATAACCTTTAAAAGGCTGATGTTCCCAACCACTATTCACACTATGGTCAAAGTAGTAACGTCCATTTTGAAACTCAGTCGGATATTCGTTGTATTGGCAATTGTAATACCAATTCGACATTCTATCGCGAGGTGTGAGTTTTTACACAAAATAAAACCCACTGACGAGGATTCGTGGGTGGATAGAGTCTTACCTCCGTACTGGACGGGCGATGAACCGTTGAAGTCGACTCAGGCCACCGACTCCTATGTCAGTGTACGAACCCGAGGGGCCGAGACAGTATCGTAACTGTCGTCCTTCCCTGCAAACAGTTTTATTTAATTTTTAACCCTTCCTTAGGGTTTTAAAAAAAAATGTCCAGTCCAAAAAGTGTCCAAAAAGAAAAAGAAAAATTACAAAAATACAACCCTATTTACAATTTCTAAAAATAAAACAAAATAGCTAAATACAAAATCTTCTTCTTCACTCCATTTGAATTCCTGTTTTCTTTCCTTCTTTGGAAGATGCTTTCCTTTTATAGCACTTTTTTTTCCTTGTAGCTTCGCTCCAAATCTGAAAAGAATCGAAAAATACCAAAGGCGTAAAAGAGAACAAAAAATATAAAAAATAAAAATAGAAATAACTCTAAAACCTAAAACCTAAATACAAGTCCGCGTCGGCGGCGCCAAAAATTGATGTGATTTTTAAGTTGTTTGTAAAGTGGTAAGAAAGATTCGTTCAACTCGGGCTTGTAAAGGTTTGATTTAAGAAAACTCTAAAAACAAAGAAAATATATACACAAGTTTGTCACAAAAATCGAGAGATTACTGAGACTTAGGATTCCACCAAACTCATAACACAAGGTTCTAATATTAATTCTTTAACAATTATAGCTCAATAAATAAAGACATGGACTCTAATTTTTGCCAAGGTTGATTCTCAAAATATTAGATGTAAATCATAAGCATAGCGCATCAAGAGTTCTTAGACTAAGCATACGCTATCAGACAAAATCACAACTAATCAAGAAAAATCATAAATCAATTAAAACAAGTGCAAAAGTCATAAAGAATCAATTATAATCACCAAACAATTGTGATAAGGCTTCCTCTGTCATCCCAGTGATGGGGTTTAGCTCCTCATATCAAAAACACGCACAAAATAATAATCCATAGCTCAAAAAAGGTGTTTTATTGAAGAAATTGTATAAAACAGAGATTTGCAACGCTGTATTGGCGTTACAAACAGATCTTGCAACGGGTGTTGAACTGTTACAGAGAAAAGATGACAAGCTGAGAATATATGTGATCTATTATTGCTGAACATCGATACTTACATTGTCTTTGTTTAAATAAGACTGCCTCTGCGACTGTCCAACAGGGTCTTATGTTCTTCAGCCATTCTTCTTCCTCCTGCTACTGCTACGACTCTGCAACTCCACCTGCAGTTACCCAATCACCTCCGTTCGGTTACCCCCAACTCTCTCCATTCTCCTCTCTGAGTCAGACCCTCTCTATTTATACACCACAGGCACTTCCAATATCTCGAGTTCATATTTTCTTTCCCCGCAGGTCATGGGATTTCTTTCTCTCTTGATACGAGTCTTCTGCTAGAATACAACATCTATTCAAAGTATAAAATCGATCCTAGACAAGTATATTCTCTCCCGTTCTTCACACAACTCCCTTAGTTAATAGAAAATTCCGAAAATAACATGTCTTCCCCTGTTTTGAAACAACCACCGAATACCACGAGATTTGTTCCTCCTTTTAGTTCTAAAACACGTAACCAATACGTATATATGGTAATAAGATAAATCATGTCCGAATCCTCGAGAATATCCTCAACAGAATCTTCCAAAGCAATCTAAAACCAACCCCGTGAAATATCTCTCCCCGTTTCGAGAAATCAACGTGGACATCCCTGTTTTCTTCGAATCAAAGCCCATACCAACTCCTGTTCATCCAAACAGGCCCAAATATATCCAAATCCACGAAGAAAATCCAAGAAAAACTCGCCCTAAATTTCACCTGAAAATCTCGCATGAAACTAAATTTTGAAGTTAGTTTTCCCGCCAAATTCTGGGTAAGGAGATGGAGTCCCCCTATCAACAACTGGGGTGTGATTAGCAGTGGAGTGCCCTTATCCAACTGAGGGGTGTAAATAGCATTTTCTCTGGGGTGTAAATATAACTTTCTTGGGGCTTCTCTAACACACTTCCGAGGTGCCTTTAACACTTCTTCTGAGTGCCTTTATAAATTCCGTCTGAGGGTCAAAATGTCACTTTTCGAACCAATTTCTCCACAAGAGTTTATTTTCCAAAAAACACCTACAAAGACATAAAATACCAAAATAAGCGCAAAATCGAGTACTAACAATATATACAATTGAGATTATATCATACGCAAAAATGTGTCTATCACCAATATGCAATAATGTGGGGCATGGCCGATCGGCCACGGGCTGCGCCTGCTAGGGAAAACTGGCCGGCCAAGTGGTGTGGCCGCGCCTCTTTTGCTGCTACCTTTATTTGCCTCAGTTTCTCTTTGTTTCTTGGTAGGATCTTGCTCATACTAGTCCATGGAGGATCAATTTCCTAGCTTGCCTAGGTTTAGTTTCGACCAATGGGGTTCGAGATATTGCGCAAGCCGCAAAAGACCTATCTTTTGTAAATTAATAAAATTAGGTTAAAGAACTGAATTTTGCTGGTTTCCGCAAAATTTATCGATTTTTTGGTGAATTTCGCGTATTGATACAAAAATCACTAATTTAATATCAAAGGGCAGCATAAATTTGCATGCCTCTGATTGAGTACTTCTACACACATCTTAATCATGACACTTCGGGAGATTCATGCTACTCAGCTGCGAGCGAACATTAGTCGTCATGTCATGTCAGTATTAAGAGTTCAAATGGGGAACATGGCATAGAATAAATACTCAGAAATTTACAGAATATTTGGGATTGTTGCTGCACACACCATTCTGGATAAATTTCATATAAATATATACCGAGTTGCTCAATACATATGTGAGTAAAGAGGCCTAGGCACTCGTTACTTTTAAATGGCTCTGTTTCTTTGCAGAACGACGGCACATTAAATACATGGTCTTACAATTATTAGCGCTGAACTAAAAACCACCATCAACATTAAGTCCCCTGCTTAGTACGTAACATTGACATTGTTGCGTTGTAAGCATTAGATGGTGACATTCGAAAATAAAACCGAAAAGACGAAGCAGGTAGATATTACCAGGAAAATTCCAATCGGCCTTCACCAGCGGGATCGCGCGGCCAGTGGACTTCGTAGCAGCGTGTTGCTAGCTCAGCTATGGGTTATGAGTGCGATGCGAGTAAAAACAAAACTAACACTTCGTACAACAAAATTCAAATTTCAGAAAACACACGATTTTTGAAAATGGCAAGTCTATATGCACCGCCCGAGTAAATCGGAACCGTGCTCTGATACCAACTTTTCACACCCCGCTAATTCTGTGGCTAGAACCTAGCCCAGAATCCGGAGCGCGACTATCGTAGGTCCATATTTTTCCTTTTTAAAAATAATAACAATTTAGAACTGCGAAGGAAATTCTATTAATTTACAAAACACCTTAAATGGTTACAATCCATAATTGAAAATAATTAAACAAATACATATCGACAATAATGAAGTACTGATTCCCAAATCCCCGTGATAAATTATAATTTCTTTTCTTCAGCTAGTGTCTCTGTATACTCTGTAGGGAGAGAGGAAAAAGGGGTGAGCAACCACAACTCAGTAGGAATTTCCAAAAATAATATAGTGCAGCGGAAAAACAAACCAAACGATGCATCAAAAGAATAATAAAGCAGTTAAACTCTTTTAACGATTTACTGATTTTTATTTCGAACTTTTACTCAATCACACTTACAATTTAAGTAATTAACTTCTTAAATTATTTTAGAATATTTTATTATTTTTCGTTCAACCAAATATCACTTAGCAATTTCTTTTTGTGCGTTCCAAACTTTGTAACTTCTAGATGTTTCTCGCTTCATTGTCTTAACTAGATTTTTCCAACAAATTCTTAAATACTTTAGACTTACAACCACTTCCCACCGCGACACACACTATTTGAATAGTTGTGGCCCTGAAGTCGGCAAACTCGACAACCGCAATACTTATCCATGGACCGCAGCCCAAATCATAATCAAACTTTAGACAACCCCATATCTAGTGCACCTCACAAGCGCAATAGCTATCGTGACCACACCGGTATTCATAAGCGCGATAGCTATTATGGATACCTGATCTCCTCAAACACATCTCAACATACACATCTACTGCCCACCGACACTTCCTAGCCTGACCTCTTAGCAAGTAGATTACCCAACTTTAATATACCATCGATCGACTAATATCTCTCGACCAAAGATTATCATTAATTTCATTTCTTAAATATTTTACTTACGAACTGTATTTTTATTTTAACGTTTGCCGTTGACGGCTTCACACATATCCAAACATTTTCTTTTAGTTCTTAACACGTGAGAACATTTACTTAATTATTTGTATTTAAGTCCATTTTAATTTGTTAACAGATTACATCCGCATATAGCTTTTTCTTAGTTTCGCTCATTATTATTCTAATCAACGGTGCACGTAATCATAACAATTCAAGTTCATTTCCTTTATGTATTCGTCCAGCAATTAGTACCATGCGAAAGACAGAAGTAAATGAAGTAGTATAGTGAAAAATGTTACAGACCAAAAGCACATGCACTAAAACCATATACCAATCGTTTGCTTGGAAATAAAGAAGTTAACAAAGGCTGTATGACTTGAGCAGCTAATGTAAATCCAAAATCTTAATGAAACAAAAGGATCCATACAGTACCCGGTTAAACAAAACAATCGACCATCTAAATTCATCAAAACGTGGTCTAGTGGACCAAAACGGAATTTCATTCCTTATCAAAGGAAACAGAGCTGAAACCTTTTATTTTCTTTTAAGAAAACTGATCTTCTAAAGTTTCAAGATCGTGCAAAATAAGTTACATCCAATGGTTTAAACCACGAAAACAACATCATCATCATCATATACATATACAGTAAAAACTCTTTTAATTAATACTCGATTATTTAATAAACTCTCTTAAATAATATTTTTGGCCGGTCCCGAGTCGGGGACAACGTGCCAAATTAATAATTCGCTAAAATTATAAGATAATACTATTTTGATTACCAATATAGGCCCCATATGAAATATAAATTAATAATACATTATATATATATATTCAATACTTTAATGATTTACGAAGACTTTTTGAAAAATGATTTAATGGTCTTGTTTTGTTTTTGCCAAAATCAATATCGTATTGAATTTCATCTCTAATTTTTCTTATCATTGTAAGAATTTTTGGTGTTGTTATCATAAAAAATTCATCATCTTTTTCCACATCTTTATCAGTTTCCATAACGTTCTCGATTATTTCTTCGTCGGTTAACAACTATGTAACTTCATCTTCTTCTCGATAATTTAGGACATCTTCGACATTTTAATTGCGATAGCCCAACTTCTCGATCAAATTTGCAAGTCTTGAGTGATTTCACTGTCTGTATATACATCCAAATTGTCTAAACTTGTGTTTAAATAGGTAATAAAAAATATGATTGGATATTGTGTTTATAAAAATATGATTTGATATTGATATTGTATTTATATAGGAAATATAAAAGATATGATACGGTATTTTGTTTTTTTAAGCATTGATATGGTATTTGGTTTGTATAAAAACTAATTATTAGATATGAAATTTTTCTATAAGTTAATAAAATATTAATTAATATACAAATTAATAATTATTAATTTATAGGTTAATTAATATCTCACTTAATTAATAAATTTTGATGGTCCCGACATCATTAATTTATAGAGTTTCTACTGTACATATTTACGGCGACCCAATGCAATAAACCAATGCTAAAAATAGTTTAGTTTTTAATATTACGTAGAAACCCCTATCTCAATCGCTAAACTCCAATTATGGTGATTATAACCCATGGCAAGAAAGAATCAGAATCATCCCCATGTTGTGCTCCATCCAAAAGCTAGAACTTGGGCTTAGAATTGTTTTAGTAAGGAAAATAAATAGAAGAAGTGCCGATCATCGATTACGGCTGCTCCAGGTCTGATGTTCGAGAAAAGACGAAAAGGAGAAAGAATACAGAGGAGAGGTTGGCTGATCTTTTTCTAATAGGTTTTAATTTTTTATGTATACAACCAATGCATATCTATATGTAGTACACTAATGGATTTGGGCCTTTTGGCACCCAAAACGTGAGAAGCAGCTTGCATGGGCTAAGTTGGACCAAAAGTCAACTGAGGTCAAAATCAGCTTTAAAAAGAGGAACATTAAAATATTATGTTAATGTGGATTTGTTTTTACTCTTCATTATTTTACTTTGATTTTATTTAGAAAATATACCATAAATGTGTATGTACTCATTTCTTAGAGTCGGTTTAGGCGGAAGCGCATTTTGAAAAGACGAATTATGACACTTGATTATTTACTAGAGTCAACTTTGTATAGGTTAGCTAGAAAGTTATTAGGATATGAGACATACAAGTATTACTCGAAGACTTGAAGAATATGAAGAAGTAAAGAGCTACAATGATGACATCATCCTTCCCCTTGAGGTTAGTAATATTTTGACTTGAACTGTTTCATTCCTAACGTATCTTTCAAGTCGTGTTATATTGAAAACATAACTGCGAAGCTCTGAATGATTATACTCTAGTTAGACGTAGTATTAAGGAATTATAATACGAAGTATAACGCCTATCTTTTAAACTTCATATATAAGACATCGACATAATCGTATGAATGCTAGTTTGATTATGTATGGGTATGGGTGAAGATTTCGTCCTAGGAAACAATGTTTTACATTCGTTTAAAGTAAGTACATTCATAAACTTGTTTTGTGAATTGAAAGGGAAATCGCTAGGCTTATTGGTATTTTTATTCATTGCAAATCTTTGGATTACCAATATGTGTGTTTAGTATAACCGCTCATAACTTGTTTATGTTCTTGGTAAAACTAATCACAATTCCTGACTTATGTATCGGTATGAAATTTATTAGTGAAACCAATCTTAAGTAATCACCTGAGATGGTATGATCGATATTTGTAATTGGTGTGACCAATCCTAGTCATTGGGTAACCGATCCTAGTACTTGGTGTGACTTATCACAAGAGTATGTAATCGATCCTTGTAGTAGGTTAACAAGCCTTAGTAATTGGTGTAAACGATCCTATGACTTGTGCAACCGATCACAAGTAATACCATGAGATTGTGGTAACCGATCCTGGTACTTAGTTAAAAATGTTTTGGAAACTATTGTGACTAATCCTAGTAGCCACATGGAGGTTGAACCGAAACTTATTTTTTGGTAGAACCGTTAAACCCATGATTGTTGATTTGATATTTAATCAATCAGATAGTTCTTGGAAATCAGATGAACCAATTTTAAACTTGTTTGGAAGTGTGGCAAATCGGTTCCAAGATTGTAAATATGAAAAACGATTTACAAAGTAAAGATGTCGACATACTTTGAACATGTGCAGTAATTCTTATCTATTATTGTTCAAAGATATTCCTTAATAACTAAAGGAGAATCCCGGATTGAAATAAATTGAGAATCTTTTAATTAAGGTTTTTAGTTTTATATGCTTTTAATTTCCAGCAATTAAATGCATATCTTTAGAAAATAAAAATTGGTAATGTGCATTTACTAATTGGAGTATTGAGATTTTGGTCAATATTTGGACAGAGCATTTTCAGGAATTATGAAAACCGATTTGGGCGTTTATTGCATATCTTTGAGAATATTCAGTTTTGGAAATTCCTTGGTGTCCAAACTTCCTTGGTCTATAAATATTGAAGTTTGCATTTCGAGAAAACTAATCCTCAGAGCCAGCAAAACTACCTTGTTGTGTTGTTACTGGTGGAGCCGTCTATTCAGAGAGGAAAGTACCCTAATTAGGCAAATCTCTTACAACCGCTCGTTTTAAAGACTTCTTTGGGATTGAGAAGCTCTACGAGTACCGTTGGTAGGAAATTAGATAATTGAAGTTTATTATTAGTTTTCGATTGATTTGATTGACTAACGGTTGTTGAACTTTGATTTCACCTAGTTTGTTCATGCTTGAGAATCTTCTCTTCTGATATAAGATTCACTCAAACTAGATCGAAGTATCGACGGGGATCTTTAGACTGTTTGTAGATCTAAAGACGTCTTGTGATAATCCATCGTTAACAGACTCCGTTCTGTGTGTGATTGATCACAAGAGATTCAAGTTGTTTGTGTGCAGGTGTTTATTCAAGATCTAAGAAGATTTGAAGACAAAGAAGATTTCTTATTTGAGTTCATAATCTTTGGTGTGAACAAAACTTGATCGGCTGGGGATCCAACTATAATCGTTTTATCTTTTGATAGATTAGATTGATTAGTTGTGTAGATCGGCATCAGTATTTAGTATCTTGATCAGATCCTATTATTGATAGCATAGTCTAAACAATTACTTTGGTAGTTGTTTAATAGATTGATCTAAGAACCCGACAAAGGAGTTTATTGGGATAAACGGAAGAGCCTTTTGTCAAACTCATATCACTTGTTTGAAAAGAGTTGTTACTGAACAGATTTGTTGTTCCTTTACTGTTTGGAATACGAACCAAAGGAATTGTTCCAAGTGCGTGACTTATTGCAAGTTGGAGGTGCAGGGATACAGAGGGAACAAGGTGAACTATAGGTTTAGTTTCTTGGTCTCAACTATACGAAGTTGGTTTAGATTTTTTATAGCGGATTAATCCTGAGAGTATTCAATTCTGGACAAGGTCTCGGAGTTTTTCTGCATTTGCAGTTTCCTCATTAACAAAATCTTGTTGTGTCTTTTACTTTTCTATTTCCGCAATTATAATTGTTTTTATTATAATTAGAAGTAAAATACACAAACGTTAATTCCTAATTACTTGATAAGTAATCCTATAGTGTTTGGTTAAGTCCGAACCTATTATCAAGTAATCATACTTCGTTGTTGTATTGTCTCGATCTTGTATCCATAGTCAATCACATAAGTTATCTTGTTGTCGTATTGTCTCGATCTCGTATCCATAGACAATCACACGAAGTGTAAACCGATTCGTTGTATTGTCTCGACTCAGTCCATAGACAATCACTTTCGGAGAAAGGACTTATAGGTGGAAAAGTTTTAGATTGAGGTATATTTGGGTACCCTCGTCTTTTCAGCGGTTGATATGTGTGTCTTGCTGAGGAGCAACTTTCCTCTTTGATTCTTCATTGATAACAACGCTTATGAATGGCTGAGCCAAATACTGCTTGTCGGTCAGGCGCCTTCCAGACAGGGAGGTGATGATATCCTTACGCTACATCTTTGAAGAGTAGTGAACTTGTCACGGTTATGACTTATTGGTTGACCGACTCTTCTGAGTTGAAGAGGTCCTTGACAGTGAAGGTATTTCGTGTTGAGCCTCAGTCCCCAAGTGTGGTTTTCGTGGTTCTATCTTGCACGGTCGGTGGGTTGACCATGATAAAGGTATCACCATCTTTCCTCCGTACTAGTGACTTCATTACTTCCTCCGTGGGAAACTAAAATATGCAGAAGTTCGGATTACCTCTGTTCTTAGTTGTTATTGTTATGATGAAGCTCTGGCTGGTATCAACAAACAAGCAGCAACAGTTCTTGGCAGCAACTGTGATCAGAAGAGAGTGCGTTTTCGTGGGAACAAAACAGGTTGGCTGGAGCTTGGATGTCTACTGTCACGATCCTTGATAGGGAGGAGTGGTGATTACGGGCACAAATATTGGCGAGGGACGAGTGGTGGCTACGACCATGGATCTTGGCAGGGAGGAGTGATGGTGGCTACGAGTGCGGACCTAGTAGGGAGAGGCGTGGTAACTGCTGGTACAAACTTGTCAGGGAGAGGCGTGGTGATGATGGTCATGAGCTTTGGTAACCACGACCACGAATATTGGATGAGCAGGAGAGACATAATTAATGGTAGCTACGTCCACGAGCTTTAGGCGAGCATAGGAGGTGATGCTAGCCACGACCACGAATATTAAAAAGCTTTGATCGGCCGTTATGTCCCAAAGGATGGGTTTCTTCCTTTCATATAACTCACATACGTGAGTTTATTTCTCCTTCTATCCTTTCCCCTTTTTTATTCTCGGTGAAGCAGCTACCCCTGATTCCTTATGGTAATGGCAATATTTGGGATTTGTCGTTTCTTCCTCAGTTGGTGGACGTCTGAGAGGATGTAACTTGATGGGGCCGTCTTGAATCCATGCTCCTAGGGGTTCGATTACCCCTTCAATTGGAAAAGGGAAGGTTAGAGCAGCCTCTCCAGTTTCTGGTTGCTTTGTAGGCGTCTTAGTCGCAGCTTTCCGCGTTTGAGCCGTCTGCTGCGCTGGTGCCGGGGTTGTTGTTCTGTAGATGGAGCTTTTCTCTTTCCTCCTTCACTCACCAAACTTACAGAGGGTTGAGCGTTATATTGTTTTTTGATGAGACGTCTGTTCCCTCGAGTCTCACGTGCATCTTCATTCCTGGCGTGCCTGGTTCTTTCCAGCAAGGCTGGTGCTGTTGTATCTAACCACTTAGCAGCTTCATGAAGTTCAGAGAATGTCTGGAAGCGCATGTTCTCCAGTAAAGCACGATAGGCGGGTACCATGTCATTAATGCACAACTCCACCAATTGATGTTCAGTCATATTTGGATCATGACAATCTAGCACCTTAATTCTGAATATCTTGACATAATCATTCGGATGTTCATTGTTTAGCTCCTTCTGAGTTGTGGCCATGTCCGTATGAGTTTTGGCAAGAACTTCATGTCTCTCCATTGAATCGATAATGGTAATAGGAGGTTGGTTTCCTCTGGCTCCTCCAGTCTTTTTTCCCGACGAAGAAGTGGTAGCAGCCCTGGTGATGATTGGAGGCATCATGCTCGAAGAAATATTGGGGGTAGCGGCGGCTCTGGCTCTGGTAATAGGAGGCGTCACGCCAGAGGGGATGCTTTAGGTGCTGCTAGTGTTGATGCTAGAGGATGTAACTCCATGGGATGTGTTGACTGCAACTTGCGGGCGGTACATTGGTGTTGGCCATTACCTTTTGTTGTCGTCCGATACGGCCACATACTCTGTCTGCATCGTCGTTGGCGGAGGCACAGACCCCAGACAAGGATTCAACATTTTTTCTGTCATCTCTGAAATTGGTGGCGTTCCCCGAGCGAATGTTTGCTGGCTCTTGCCACAGCCGGTTTTCCATACTCTTTAAGAGACAAAACGTCTCATTTTGCAGCTTGACAATATCAGCTTGATTCGCGACAACATCTTCTAATATTTTTGCCATACCTTCCATGGTGATTGGATTTCGAGCATTGGCGGCTTTAGAAGTGTTTGGGATGGCTGGGGTACATCATGAAGCGGAAAGTTGGGATTGGTAATTGAAGTGAATTCTGGTTAATGATTGAATTTAGACCTAAGATCCACCATCTTGAGTTTTGGAAGATTGGAATGAAAATTGAGAAATTGGATTCGCAACTGATAGATTAATCTCCCACTGTGGTCGCCAGTTGTTTTGGGCTAAAAACTGATTCAGCTGGAAATGGTAAATTTGGTTGTGCCTCCGAGAAACGAATCTAAACCCTAAACAAATGAACTGCACGGGAGTACTTTAGATTCATGAGATCAATCTGTACAATTCTGGCCTAAACCAAAAAATGGCCGTTCCAGTCTTGCTTTGGTCACAATATGAAGGAAAAGGGTTGATCTTAGGGAGGGAAGCGAAGAAGGTGTTGAGATCAGAATGGTTAACTCTGAAGGTGTGGTTATTTTATGACTTATATCAGAATGTGGAACTCGCTTGCGGAATGCAAGCTATGAGTACTTTGGTGTTTTCTGGATAATTGTGTTGATAACCGTTGTTATTGGTTGAAATATTTTGAAAACCTATTTATATAAGTCATAGTTGAACGCACCCTGATCTCATAGGAAGTTGGAGTAGTTGAGTGATGGAGAAGTGGGGTCGTGTAAAATGTTGAAAACCACGTCTTGCTATGAGAGAAGACCGGTTGGTTTACACCCACTACTTCTCTGCCGCCACTAACTGTCCGCCTTTCCTGACACTTTCTTATAATGGGCGTGTTTCACACCGCACGCTGTAAACCGCCATACCAATACCTGATAAACATCCCCCAGTTTGTGACATGTTTGATGTCTCTAGTATTTTCGTGGAAAATATGCAACATGTTGCTGAGTGGGTCTTGTTTGCAAGACCTAGCTATTTTGACCAATCACGCGCAAGCTACGTGACGGGCATTCATATGTTACAAGTCAAGCCATGAGACTTCCCGTAAGAAATAGCATGTAATGCCTTTAGGTCAAATAATTACATTATTTGTAGAAATCGATGTTTGTAAAACATCGTTTGTAATCGATGCATATAAAACATCGCTTTTAAGCAAGCAGCTCAAAATAATCGATGCTCGTGAAGCATCGTTGTATAAAGCCTGCCTAAATTGGTCGCGGAGCTTAATGTCTTAAAAGGAGCATGGCCGACCATCTTCAGGAAGCTGCCAGGAGTTGTTCATGCACGCCAAAGGTGAGCCGGTCAGTCCTTATAGGAGACTGATGGCTGGTAGACATTTTGACATCATATTGGTTGGCCCAAGTTAAATCTAGACCGGTTAAATTGGCTAGCCAAATTGGATGGCTGAGATGATTTGCGACGGTTATTGGTTGCCGCTAAATTTATTTAAGACTCCTATAAGAAGCGTGGCCAGCCATCTTTGGGCGATCGCTTAGGAGCCATATGGGAAGGCCGCGGCTTGGCCGATTGCAACTTATGGAAGAGGGGTAGCCGTTGATCATGGCCACATCTTGTTGGCTGCCTAAAATAGGAGTTAGGCCGGCCGATTCATCTGGCGAAGTTGGGCGTCCGAGATATTTTGTGGCAGTTAGTAGCTGTCGTTGATTCAATTTAGGTTTTAAAATGATGTGTGGCCAATCCATTTTGGGCCAATGTTTTTTGGTATTGGCGGGTGATGGGAGCTGTTCGATCGGCCAGCACAATAGCCGGGTTGCTGGTGAATGTATCTGCTCCTCGCACGTTGATTAAGGTTGAATCTAGGCCGGTCAATCCGACTGGCGAAGTTGAGCGGCCATGATCGTTTTGCGGCAGTAATATACTGCTGCAAGCATAAATTAGGGTTTTGTAACCCGGGCGGCTATCTTACTTTCAGTAATCGGTTTGGTGTGCTCCTGAAATGTCGTGGGCAGTTCAACTGGCCAGGGATGGGGATGGGTTGCTGGCGAGCATGCCGACACCTCGTTGGCAGTCCAAAACAAAATCTAAGCCATCCAATTCGGCTAGCGAAGTTAGACGGATGTGATGAGTTTGAGACCGTCATGGCCAGTCTTAACTCGTTGAACTTATTTTCAACAGCGCGACTAGCCTAGCTCCGGCTAGCGATCAGGGATGTTACTGGCGGACTAAGAGGATTCCGATTGGATGGAACGGTGGTGGGCCTACCGCTGGACATCATGAAGTTTGGTTGGTCTTGTTGGGAGGAGGCCAAGCTCATTCAGTTGGCCGGACAAATCGGGTGGCCGTGAGTTTTTTAAGACTGTCATGGGAAGCCTATGTTCAATTCCTTAAGGAATTAAATGTGCGCTTAGCCAACTTCCATTTTTACTCAAAAGTGTGTGTTGCGCATTTAAAGCGGTTTGATCGGTTGATGAGAAAGAGGGGCCATCAGGCAATAATATGGGGCATGGTCGCAGCGCCTGCTAGGGCAAACTGACCGGCCAAGTGGTGTGGCCACGCCTCTTTTGCTGCTACCTTTATTTGCCGCAATTTCTCTTTGTTTCTTGGTAGGTGTTGATGGTGGTTTTTAGCTTAGGGTTAAAATCGTAAAACCCTAGTCAGACAATCACGTCACAGAACTTGAGTAATAATGTCTCCACCAAGTGCATTTATTGAACCCTTTAATTTGACTGCGAGAAAATTACCAGGGTACCTTTTTTTTTTTAATGCTAATTAGGATTTCGACAAGCCAAAACCCTAATTCTCACGCCGCATGAGCCAATGGCTCATCATGCCAGCCACATCCTACCGCGCCAAGGCATGCAACCCATGCTAGTCGCACCCCAGTGCCAATGGCAAATCATGCCAGCCACACCTACCGCGCCAAGGAATGCCAACCATACTAGCCGCACTCATGTGCCAATGGCAAATCATGCCAGCCACACCTACCGCGCCAAGGCATGCCAACCATGCTAGCCGCACTCCTGTGCCAATGGAAAATCATGCGCCAGCCACACCTACCGCGCCAAGGCATGCCAACCATGCTAGCCGCACCCATGTGCCAATGGCAAACCATACCAGCCACACCTACCGCGCCAAGGCATGCCAACCATGCTAGCCGCACTCCTGTGCCAATGGCAAATCATGTCAGCCACACCTACCGCGCCAAGGCATGCCAACCATGCTAGCCGCACCCCTGTGCCAATGGAAAACCATTCCAGACACACCTACCGCGCCAAGGCATGCCAACCATGCTAACCGCACCCCTGTGCAAATGGAAAACCATGCCTGCCACACCTACCGCGCCAAGGCATGCCAACCATGCGGGCCGCACCCCTGTGCCAATGGCAAATCATGCCAGCCACACCTGCCGCGCCAAGGCATGCCAACCATGCTAGCCGCACCTCGTGCCAATGGCAAACCATGCCGCCCACACCTACCGCGCCAAGGCATGCCAACCATGCTAGCCGCACCCTCGTGCCAATGACAAACCATGCCGACCACACCTACCGCGCCAAGGCATGCCAACCATGCTAGCCGCACTTCGTGCCAATGGCAAATCATGCCTGCCACACCTACCGCGCCAAGGCATGCCAAACATGCTAGACGCACCCCTGTGCCAATAGAAAATTAAGCCAGCCACACCTACCGCGCCAA
Source organism: Papaver armeniacum (assembly GCA_023531295.1). Lineage (NCBI taxonomy): Eukaryota > Viridiplantae > Streptophyta > Magnoliopsida > Ranunculales > Papaveraceae > Papaver > Papaver armeniacum. The sequence goes on from JAJJWW010010702.1 coordinate 136,658, forward strand.
GGCATGCCAACCATGCTAGCCGCACCCCTGTGTCAATGGCAAACCATGCCGACCACACCTACGGGTGCCAATGCATGCCAACCATGCTAGCCGCACCCTTGTGCCAATGGCAAACCATGCCAACCACACCTACCGCGCCAAGGCATGCCAACCATGCCGGCCACACCTACCAAACCCTTGGCCCCACATGCCAAGCCAAACCACACCTTGCCTTGGCCCTAGCCATGCTAACCGCGCCATGTGCCAACTGCATGCCAAACCCTTGGCCACACCATGCCAAGCCAAACCGCACCTTGCCTTGGCCCTAGCCATGCTAGCCGCACCATGTGCAAACGGCATGCCAAACCCTTGGCCCCACCATGCCAAGCCAAACCGCACCTTGCCTTGTCCCTAGCCGTGCTAGCCGCGCCATGTACCAACGACATACCCAAACCCTTGGCCCCACCATGCCAAGCAAAACCGCACCTTGCCTTGGCCCTAGCCATACTAACCGCACCATGTGCCAACGGCATGCTAAGCCCTTGGCCCCACCATGCCAAACGCACCTAGCCGCACCACCATGCTGGCCTTCCCTACGCGGCTACCAAAAACGAAGGCGTGCGACGATCAACGGTCCCCCTTCAATCCCAGGAGCAAATCCTAGCCATCCAAGGTTACCAGACGACGCATGGTAACCTTTGGCCCGAAAACCTAAGTTTGGCCACGCCAAACCATGCCATGCCAACTTAGCCGCGCCACCATGCTGGCCTTCCCTACGCAGCTACCAAAAACGAAGGCGTGCGACGATCAACGGTCCCCCTTCAATCCCAGGAGCAAATCCTAGCCATCCAAGGTTAACAGACGACGCATGTTAACCTTTGGCCCTAAAACCTAAGTTTGGCCACGCTAAACCATGCCATGCCAACCTAACCGAGCCATCATGATGGCCTTCCCTACGCGGCTACCAAAATGAAAGCGTGCAATGATCAGCGGCTATCTTTCCTCTTGAGATGCAAAATATCGACCGTCGAAGATCACCAAGCTAGCAAGTCTCCCCAGTGCGACCAAAAACCAGGCACTTCCATTTGCCTTTCAAAAAAATAAAAAGGAAAAAGAAAGTTAAAGAAGAAGTATTGGAAGGCATACCTAGGATTCGCATGTCCGCCTTGCTTTACTACTACCACACGGCTGGGATAAATAAGTAGGCGTGAAACAAAAGGAGAAGCCAGCCCTCCTTTTATATGCGTGGTGCATGGGAGTTTGAACAAGGAAAGGATTTCCCATTCGAGCCAAGTAAGGAAAAGAGGAAACCGGTCCCGCAAAGACCAATTACCACGCCAAAAACTTCCACGCCATGCCTTGGCCCCCACACTCCAAGCCATCCACCATGCTTGCCTTCCCAAGACCGTGCCACCCCTTGTCCCCACGTGCCGAGTCATCCGCTATGCTTTGCCTCTCCAAATCCTTCGCACGCGCTTTGCCTCTCCAATCCGTCCGCGCCGTGACTTGCCAATACCAACAGACCTGCCAAGCCAGCGTTATGACGTTCCCTAACCCAGTCAAGATGATGCGTAGCCAGACCAAACCGACGATCCTCATCTCACCACTTCACGGTCTACGCCACAAATAGAATCTATGCAAGACTGCCGAACACAAGATCATGAACTCTCTCTACCTCTCGAAAAAGGTTAGTCGGACTTTCCTGACCATCTTGTATGACTTACGTTTCGATTCCATCCTTGTATGTCACTATAATATGCTTACCTCGCAACAATGCCCCTGTTCCGAGCTAAGAAGGGGACTTAATGTTGATGGTGGTTTTTAGCTTAGGGTTAAAATCGTAAAACCCTAGTCAGACAATGTGATGAGTGCCAAATATTGCATATTTATACACCTTTTTATTGGCATTTAACTCATCTTTTGTGCTCAGAAATCAGATATTATCCCAGCATTTGTATTTTCTTTGTTTTCAAGAATAAATATTTGTACTAATTAATTTTGTGTTTTTAGGTAGAAAATAAAGCTCGGAGAAATTGAGGAGCCAAAAGAGCAGAAAATTGGAGACAAGCGTCTATGGAGTAAAAAGCCAAAGCCCGCGCGCATCAGTTGCAACCCAACAAGGAGCAACCCATCTACAAGACATGGGCTAGAGCTACCCGCGACCCGGATCCGAGCCCGTTCACCCTGAGTCGTTGAGATTTTTATCTCCCACATCCAACGGTCGCTGCTTCCACGCGCATCGAAGATTGCTGCTCCCGCTCAACACCAAATCACCTCGATTCTGCCTCAGCCGTTCAGATCATCTACTCCTCATCCGACGGTCGCTACAACTGGCACATCATCTCTCGCCACTTCCGCTCCACAGCAAAACCACCTAACCCTATACCCTCTCGACCAACTCCCCTATTTTCTCTTCATCTTCTCTTTCTTCTCCATACCTCTGCTCAGAAACCCTCACCTTCTTCCTCTCTTCCCATACCAGTGCAGAGACCATCATCACCACCACCCTATCTCCTGTCGCCATCGCCACTAGCTACATCACCACCTTCTCCGCCACCCTCGCATCACTCATCTCCATCCGTAGCTTCTCACTTACCCTAGAAGCTAGGGTTGAGATGATTGAAGTTAGGGTTTTCACCAACTATGGAAGCATGGAGCTCTGAGACAATTTGACAAGAGAAGAACACGTGATTCAGAGAGTATGGGTGAGAGAGTTTTCATTTAATTTCTATTTTAAAGTGAATTTAGGGTCTGGTATTTTGGAGGTATAAATAGGTTGAACTGTGTTTGTTAGAGCTTATCCCTGGGCTATCCAAAGCACCAATTTAGGTTTAATTACAGTTTGATTTGTATTCAACCATGTTCTAAGTTTAATTGCTAGGGTTTAGATGAAGCCCTAGCTTTCTGCTATGTGATTCATGTTATTTATATTTCTCTTGAATGCTTAAACTGTTCTAGGATAGAATTAATCTTAGTGCTCAATACTTTGCTCTCACAATGTATGTCAGGCATCCATTGTAGTTAGAATAAAAACTGTATTGATTGTGCTACAACTCATGCTTTAGAGACTATTGTTAATCCCTTGACTAGCTGTGCTTAATTAGACAGTTAGTGCTCCGGATTGATTCTTTAGTTGTGATTAAATCATCCATTGGTGAAATACCTTAGATAAGTGGAAGACTTGACACTTCTCCCTTATCCGTTATAAGGGCAAGAGTAATATAATTAGCTGAATTTACAGTGTAGGTTAGTGGTGGATTTAAAGACCCTAGTGCTCTTTAATTTGCATCCTTGTTTTCTATTCAAAGTCACTTGAAAATCATCCAGCCGTATCGGCAACAAAACCTCAGTTGTGTTACCGTCACTAGAAAGTCAGTTTAAGAAGCTTTTGATCAACTATAGCACCACAAGTCTCTGTGGTTCGACCTGTGCTTGCCACTGCCTCCAAAGGCACTGTGCACTTGCAGTTTAAGACGTAGGAAAATACACTTTTACAGACCTACCAAGTTTTTGGCGCCGTTGCCGGGGAACTTGGCGTGTGCCCTGTTGATCCATTTCTTGCTTCCTGAAATCCATTTCACCCCTGTACATTTTCACTTTGCATTATTGCTTTTGTTTTTCTTTTATTAGTATAACTTAGCTTAAATTTTTTCTTTATTTTGCATTTCTGCACCTGTCATCATAACCCTTCACACTTCACACTTCACACTTCACACTTCACACTTCACATTTCACATTAGTGTAACTTGTAATGTAACTTGTACACACTTCACACTTCATAGTGCATAACCCTGTACTTGTAGTCATCATAACTAGTAGTGTCACTTAGTGTAATTATTCTTGTTACATCTGTAGCTTAGTATAATCCATTTGTTTTTGCATTTGACTCATCTCATTTGCTTCTTGGCTTTTGATCTCGAGCTATAAGTATCTGTAGCTGTAGCTTAGTATCACTTGTCACTTTTGATCCCAGTCAGTCCAAAGAACAGTTCATATGTCTTGAAATTCTAATTGTTGGCCATCAGTGGCACCTATCTGCTATGAAAGTTTTGATTTTTCATTTCTAAGAACTAAAACTTTCTCTTGAGCTCACAGGTGCCTACAAAGCTGTTGTGAAAGCTGAGGCAAGGAAGCGCAATTGTTAACAAAGCAGTCCAAACAGGTCAGCAGCAAACTTCAGTGGATGTCAACTGAGTAAGTTGACACCACAGAACCTGTGAGCTAAGTTGCTCTGTGCACTTAGCATTTCCTTCACTGTTAACCACATTTTCACTCATAGAATGATAAGCATGCTAAGACCTTGAATGCATGATAAAACCTATGCTAGGTAGTACACACACCCTGAGCATCTTTGTTTGTGCACCTATGCGATACCCTGTTATGAGTTCTGTGCTGTTAAGCCTGCAAAATCTGTTGTGACATCCTGTTGTATGTTCTGTGCCTTACCTTACACATCCCTCTGCAGCTCCAGCCCCTGCATCTGTTGAGCTCGAGCAGCAACCTGGCTAGCTTAGCTGTAGCCTGTGAAACCCAAGTAAGGTCAACTGAGTACCTTGATCCCACAGACCCTGTCAATTGACCCTGACACCCATTTGCATAACCTGTGTAAGCCTGCTAAACTTGCCCTACACAAGCTGTGCTGTGCTGTGACAACCTGTGTGCACAAACTTGCTGTGCTGAGCTGTGAATGCACTTAGACCTCTGTTGTGCAAGCTAGCCAAGTTGTACTTGAGCTGATAACCTCCAAGCCCCTGTGTTGAATTGCATGAGCATTTTTTTTGTTCTTCCCTGGAATTGATTGCCTTGTATAATTGCTAGCTGAATTGTTGTTTTTTGACATTATGAGCTACCCTGTGCACCTGCAAATAAACTGACTTGCACACAACCTGTGCTGAACATAAATCAACCTAATCTGTGCTGTGTGATACATGCCAGCAATTACAAGCACCCCTGTGTGCTTAGCTTTGGGAATTTAGGTGTAAATTTTTGTGAAATTGTGTTGCCCTGTGTTGTTCTATGCACCAAACTTGTGCTGTGCAATTCTTAAAGCACTCATGTGCTGAAATTGGAGTGTCACTTTGTGAAATTTGTGCACAAGCTGAAGCTCACACAACTGAGCTATAATCCTGCCAGCCTGTGCTAAGCTTAAACCCGCCCCCTGCACAAGCCGTGGCCGAGAGGCTGTGCATCCGTGAAACTCGCACCGAAGCCCACAAACCACCGTGCAAACCACCGAGTTTTGCATAACCTGGGCTTAAGCCAAACTGAGCCCACAGTTCCACTGGGCTGTACATTTCTAACAAAATTAAGCCCACATAAACCAAATAGAAGCCCAAAAACAAAACCAAACTAAAGCCCCTTTTAAACCAAAATTGAGGCCTGCTATGCAACAACTGGGCTCAACCTAGGCTTTGCACAATCACTGGGTTGTGCAGTTACATAACCTGGGCCTTACAAAAACTAAACTGAACCCTACAAAACCAAACCAGCCCAACAAACCAAAACCCACTTAAACCAAAATTAAGCCCACAACCATTGGGCTTTTGCATAACCTTTGGGCTGTGCACACTTGGGCTTAGCTTCCCTGTTTTAAAACATCATTGGTTATACATGCTAGGCTATTTGAGTTTCTAGACCATGTCAGGATTTTGGTCTGCAACTGGGGATGAAAACAAATCCATGAGAGAGCTTGCTTACGGGCATGCTTCACCATATGAAACCCCCACAGACCATAATGATTTTAGGGAGTATTATGAGCCTTCTCAGGGCCCTGACCTTGAATACTCATACCCTAACCATCATGAGCACATGTATCAGTCACCACAGTGGGGAGTTGAACAATTTTATACTCCCCCGACTCCTTGTTTACAATCACTAATGGAAACGCTCATGGAGCAAAATGCTAGGCTTGAACTGAATGCAATACATGACCATCCATATAGCAACATGTCCGAATTTCCCTTCTCTAGTGAACCTCATGCACAACCATACAGTGAATATCCATATGAGGAATGCATACCCACTAGTGAAGACTCTCCTTCAATAGAACAACTCACTATGATTCTTCAAAGGAACCTGATTGAGTTACAAAATGAAGATTGGAAAGAAGTTTATGATAGGATGTTTGTTATTCCTGATAAGTTCGAAAATAGTGTTTCTAGTCCTACTCATGCAACTAACACTGAATCTGAACCTAATCTAGAGGTAGATGAGTACACTAAATGTAGTTGCAGGAAATCCCACACTACACCCCTTACTCAGTTTTGCTTGACTAATCCATTGTAAGATGTGTGATCAAGAATATTTATTAATTGATTCCATGAAATGTTTTTACAGTACAATAGAATTACACTTAGAAATTAAAGCGCTCTTAAACTTTCTCTCTCCTAATGACTTGCTTCACAATTCAAAAAGATCTCTCCCCTACAACAGATTCACTCAGCCCTTTATATAGGGTAATACGTAGTGGACGACAGCTAAGCTATCCTTTATTTTCGGGAATGTCTCGCGAAGTGTCGCAAATGCGCAAATATTCATTCTCGCGACACTTCTTACCCCTCGCCAGGTTTCATGTCTTCCAATTGTTTTGTTTGCCGTTATTCATTGCGTCGTTTATTTTAGCTATCTGCGACTGCCTCGCGACACCGTCGTTTATTAATCCAAGAGCCTTGTACGTTGCGATATTATGATCCTACATCTTGCCTCTTTTTCCTTGAATATTGCTTGAAGAGCGATCTTTAAGGAAAAATCTGTTGTGGTAGTAATCTTTGATCTTTGTTGATGAAGGAACGAGCGGAAGAATACTGGACTTGAAAAGTACGTACTTGCCTCTATTCTTTTGCGAAGTTCCGAAGCTTCTTTGTAATATATATACGAAGTGTCATTTCTTGCCTCATTAATTACAGAAAATAATCAATTTCGCAATCTCTTCTCGCCTATTAGGAAATACGTTGTATATTTGGATTCTACTAAAGTTCTTTTCGTCAGGTTTCCTTGGATTTAGTAGTGACCGTTTACACGTGTCTATATTTACCTCTTTTACCGGTGCATTTAATGTTATCCGGTCATAACATTTTTTCCCATCTATTTATAGGAGCATCCCCTGTGAAGAATTTTCCTTTTCCTTTTCATCTTCTTCACCGTCTGCAAGTGTTCTTCTTCTTCATCGTTCTGCAAGTGTTTGCCTATTGTTGTCTCTTACCGTCTTCTTCACCACTTTAGCTATTCCCTACCAGTTGTTACTCTCATGGCGTCCAGGTTTGTTAATTTTGCCATATCTGGCTGATTTTGTGGTTGATTATATTTGAGATTAGCTTTTCTTGTTGAAATCACACTGGTATGATTAACTTTGTAGTTCTATTTCTGCCATTGTTGTTTAGCAAGAACCAACCCAGAACTAAATTTACCGTGAAGGACCCCCTTCTTTCTTTGGGCTCGCCACCGAAATCTACTTCGCAACAAGAATCCCTCACGCAACCAAAGTCCTCTTCGCGAGCAAAATCTATGGCTACAAAAAGACAGTCTGCGAGTGACAAGGTATTTAAGAAACATTTGTTTTTATTAACAATGCATTGTTGCCTCTGTTTCTTATTTAATTTGTCATTCGCAGGATGATAAAACTACTGGTCATACTCCCAAAAGGTCTCGCTACTCTAAACCTATTACCCCCGACGTTCCATTTCCTTCATTCACGCCTTCGTCTCCTGCTGCGAAATCATCGCAAGATAATTTTGTGCCTCTTTCCTCTGGTAACATTACTAGCGACAATATTTCTATACCTCAACTCCTCATAGACCAAGTTCCTTATAACTGTCCTACTACAAACGATCTTATACCTCCTCCTGCTATCAATGTCCCAGCTATTTCTCCAATCACCTCTCTCCCTGAAACCTCCTCTTCTCATGAGGTTCCTTTGACAAAGGACGATTCGTCTTCTTTGTTTGAACAAATTCCTCTAACTGCAGAAAATTTGGAGGGGATAGATGTGGCCTTTAAGGTCCTTTCTGATCTCGTGAATGATGCCAAAAAGACTTCTGCTGATCCTGTCAAATCCAATGTCTGCGAGATTTTAAGTAAGCATCTTGGTCCTGATAGGAACTCACAAGCATCTTTAGTTCAAGAGATTAATAAGCTGAAGGATGATCTCCAAGTTATGGCTGTGAAGTGCAATAATCTCCACCTTGAAAATCAAAAATTTCTCAGTATCTCACTAGATCGTGATAATCTTCGCAAGAAGAATGAATAATTAAAAGGTATGCTCTCTTTTTTTTTTTTTTTTTTTTTTTTTTTTTTTTTTACAACTCAAACCCTTGCTCGTCCTCCAAGTATTAAACCGAGAAACGAATAATGGAGATATATCGGACGGAGTCTATCGTTGAAGAAGTTCGAGTTGAAAGAGATGCTTGGATGGAGCAAGTATAATCTCTTAGATAATCTTCATACCTATGCACGACTGATCAAATAAATAACTTGTCTAAAGAGAATTTTGATTTATCGCAAAAGCAAGACTCATTAAGTAATGACTTATCTCGCCTCTCTTATTCTTTGACTAAAACTAATTTGGAGTTGGAAACTTTATCAGATGAGAATCGAACTCTTTCACAAGAGAAACGTTCTCTGTTGAATAAGGTGGCGATCTACTCGCAATGATATGATGCTTGTCAAAAATTATGCGAAGAACAAGAACGGGCCATTCATACTTTGAAAAATCAACTTGAAGAGAATTCCACCGAGAGAGATAAACTTATTCAAGGTAGAATAACTTTGAGTGTAAAAGCGAAGCAATTCCAGGAACAATGCACCAAATTAGAAAAATCCAACTCTACTCGCCACCGAAAATTCCATACTTGTTTCTAATGAAAAGAAATTGCGATCTCGATTGAAAGGTTTAGTTGGAGACTCATTTGATGATGCCATGGACTGTCTGGGGAATAACCGCGGCTTTAATTCAACAACTTACTCTTCAAAGGAAGGTAGTCAAATTATTTGACTACCTTAATTCATTTATTTCACAAATCTTTAATTATTCTGAAAGTTCCAAAGATCTCTTTGTAAGGATCTCTTTTAATATTTTCTTGCGTATTTATTATGCGCAGATTACGAGAAGAAGCTTCGTAAGTCGTTTCTACTCTCAAATCGGATTATTCCAAAATTCGCAAAGAAAATGGATTACTCGCTTCTTCCCTCGCTCGTTCTCGCGATCGTGCAGAACGTAGATTTGATTACATGTCTGACTGTAAAGACATATACAAGTAAAAACCGTCAAAAGGCGCGCTTCGTCAATTCCCCTCAAAGTCAAGTCCTCGTGAATGAGATTTTCTTTGTCTAAGTCTCTTGATCCTATACATGTTGCTCCTTTGGAAGTAAGTGACGATGAAGTCCCTAATGCTCTGATAGTGATTATGACTATGAAAGCGGCGAAGATGTCACCAATGCCGAAGTTGTCAATAAAAATCTTGCTGAAAAGATTTCTGACGAAATTCCATTCTCTGGCGAGGCTGAAGCTGAGAAAAGTATTGGTGAAGATGATAAAATTGATGTAGAGAATTAACTGCTGTATAACTTTTGCTGCGACTTTCTTTTTGTTTTGAAAGATTAAATCCCTTGTTGAATAATTCTCTTATTTTCTTCTTCTTAACTATGACTATAATCTCGCAAGTTTATTCGCCTATAATTTTACGAAATGATCTTTACTCAGTCATCATTATTTTGAAATGTATTCTTCTCTGATGTCGAATTTTATATTGCGACGAGGTCGCGGGTATCTCCATGAATGGAGAAATCTACTTTTCTCGCCTTATCATTTCGGTAGTCTTTATTTTATCTCTTCTTGTTGCGACAAGGTCGCAGGCCGCCTTTACATTTTCATGCAATGGCCCATTGACCTTGCCTTATCATTTTTGTGTGGTCTTCCAAGTCAGACCTCCCTAATTAGAGGTCTTCCCTTGCCACCTTTCATCGCGACAAAATCGCAGGACGTCTTTACACTTGCATGTAAAGACCCATTGATCTTGCCTTATCATTTTCCAAGTATTTTTGCCTCTGCAGGATGTTTTAGTTGCGACAATATGACAGGTCTAGATATCCTTGCGAACATAAAGCCCCATGACATTGCCGTCTTGCGACGAAATCGCAGGACGTCCGTACACTGTCGTGTAAAGACCCATTGATCTCGCCTTACCCTCGCGTTAGTATTATTGCCTCTGCAGGATCATTGCACAAATATGACAAGCCTAAATTCTCTTGCGAAAACATAGCCTTATGACATTTGCGTCTGTTTTGACACTCCCCCTAATGGAGAGCATCGCCCTTATCATCTCCAGGTTGCCCCTTCAAGGAGGCGAAACATCGGCCATACAAGACTAGCTCCTCCCATCCGGTCTTAACAACAACCAGTTGTTTTCGCAGCCTCTTATCCCTTATACCTATAGGGTTTATGGTTACGAGACTGCACCCTAAGTGGAGTTTTCTTCGGGCGAGTGCAACATATGCCAAGACTTGCCAAGAATGGCCAGGGTAGGTTCATCCATCCCGGGCACTCACGGCTCAACCGTGTACCTCGGCGCCTTGAGCATACACGACTTCTAGGAAGAGACCCTCGGTCGCCCAACCAGGGTATAACCTTATATATATAGTTGGGAATCCAAGGTACCTCTTAGGATAGGCTTTCATGGGCCCCAAATTTTCATGACTCGAGGCTTCGGGAGCGGTGTAACCTTCCCCCTGAGCCATGTCGAGAGATACCCCCTTATATGACGCACTTTAGGTCTTACATTTGCCTCTTACGAAATGTTATTCGCGAACTAGGGTGTACGCCATAAAGGTTCGTCCCATTCTTTTGTTCGTTCATTTTTGTTAAGCCATTCATGACTCTTTGTTATTCTTATCGCGAGATCTTCGCGGATTTTTTCTGCATTTTATTGAATTTCGCGAATATTTCGCGTAGAAGTACTTCATCTTAATTTATTTTTCCTCTCCCATTTTTATGGGTAATATTTCTTTAGATATAATCTATTCCATGGTCTATCCAATTTTTGTCCCACATCTTTTCCTTCGGGATCCATCAATCTATATGCCCCTGTACCAACTACCTCTTTGATGATATAAGGTCCATCCCATTTTCTCGCCAACTTGCCTCCACTTTCACGTTGATATATTGGGGTTTCTCGCAACACCAAGTCTCCTGGTTGGAACTCACGTATTTTTACACGCTTGTTATATTCTCTAGCCAGTCTTCGCTGATAATTCTCCATGTGTCGCAATGCCTTTTCTCGTTTTCTTCCAATTCATCCAACTTGATTAGAATGTTGCCTGCGCTAAGATTTTTCTCCCAAACCTCTTTTTTGGTTGTCGGAATCACGACCTCTGTTGGGAGTACTGCTTCAACTCCGTAAGTTAAGCAAAAGGGGACATTCCTGTGGCTTCTCTTCTAGTTGTATTATAAGCCCATACTGCATTGGGTACTTGTTCGCACCATCCCCTATTGTGTCCTTCCAACTTTTTCTTCAATATATCGGCAATTGTTTTGTTTGTCGCCTCCGCTTGGCCATTAGCTTGTGGATATAATGGAGTTGATTTTCCACATCTTATCCGAAATGCATTAATGACAACTCTATATTTTGCCCTTCAAACTGCTTTCCATTATCGATACCAATTGTGCGGGGATCCCAAATCTCGCATATAATATTTTCAAATATGAAAGTAAAAACATCCTTATCGCGAATGTCTTTGGACCGCTTTCACCTCTGCCCATTTTGTGAAATAGTCCGTTGCGACAATTAAGTACCTTCTTTGTCATTCCGGTAAAAATGGTCCCACAATGTCTAAACCCCATTTTCCAAAAGGCCACACACTTCTCGAAGAATTTAACGGTGCTCGGTGCATGTATCTTCTTCCCATGTCTTTGACAATCTTCGCAGCGTCCGGATATTGCTCTCGCGTCCTCATGCATATATGGCCAATAATATCCTTGCGTCTTTGCCTTATATGCCAAAGATCTCCCGCCGCTATGATTTCCGGCATCCCCACTATGCAGCATTTTCAATATGGTTTCTCCTTCTTTCCTTGTTAGACATCGAAGCGAAGGCCCCTCAAAAGATCGCCTATAAAGCACGCCATCTCGTAATTCATAATTTGTTGCCCGACTCTTTAACTTGTGTGCTTCCAATCTATTTCTTGGTACCTCTCTTTTCATTAAGTACGCATGAAGTTCTACTCTCCAGTCTTCCTCGCGACATTGCATTTCATCCACCACCATCATTATATCTGCTTCTTGTCCTTCCTCTTTATTAATTGATGGCGCCGTAGTGGCGTCGTATTTTGATATTCCTCGCAGGTAGTCTGTCATCATACTTGATATAAAGGCAAAAGAGTCTGCGAGTCTATTATCTCTCCTTGATATGTGCCTCCATTTTATTTTCGGTATCTGTGCCGACAATTCTTCGACATGCTTCTTATACTTTTTCAAAGATGGATTATTTGTAGTGTATTTCTCTATTACCTGGTGAATTGCTAGTTGCGAATCACTGGTAATCCTTATATTCTCCAATTTCATTTCTATTGCAAGTCGCAGAGCATGTATTATAGCTTCATACTCTGTTTCATTATTCGTGGATTCAAACTCCAATCTAAAAGAGAAAGCTAATTTATTGCCTTCTGGCGAAATCATAACAATTCCCACTCCATTTCCTTCTCCATTTGATGATCCATCTACTAATATTTCCCACCTATCCGGCTCAGTTAGCAGGTCTTTTGGGTCTCCATACTCTTCTTCTACATCCATCATCTCATCTATCGCTTCGTCTTCTTCCAAGGGAAGTTCTAAAAGTCTGCGACAACCTGTGACTTAGTTGAGGATAATATCTCATACTTGAGCTTACAATGGCTTATTTGAGCATTCCATCTTTCAACTCTCCCCGATCTTTTTGAGTGTTTCATCACTGACTCGATTGGTATTTTCGTTACTACTTTAATAGTATGCGCTTGAAAATATATGCGAAGCTTGAATGTTGCATAAACTAATGCCAGGATTAATTTTTCGATCTTCGAATAATTTCTTTCTGCGGCATTAAAAGTTTTGCTGATATAATAGATTGGTTTTTCTACTCCTGCGTCCGTTCGCAGTAAAACTGCACTTAAGGCGTGCGAAGTGGTCGCGAGGTATATTAATAATTCCTCTCCTGGTTCTGCCTTCTGCATAATGGATATATCCATTAAATGCTCTTTGATCCCTTGTAAAGCCTTTTCACATTCGTCCGTCCACTTAAATTTCGATCCTTTTTTCAGAACGCTGAAAAAGTGTTTGCACTTATCAGATGACCGCGAGATGAACCTTCCTAGTGATGCTAACAACCCATTCAGCTTTTGAACATCCTTTACTGTCGCAGGTGTCGGCATATCGCGAACTGCTTTTACTTTTTCCGGTCAACATGTATTCCTTCCTTTGATACAATGTAACCCAAGAACTTCCCCGACGCAACTCCGAAGGTACATTTTCTGGATTTACTTTGATGTTAAAACGCCTCATTTGCTCAAAAATTTCTTTCGGGTCTCGCACGTGATCTTCTCGCCTTCTTACTTTTTACCAAAGATGTCATCTACGTATACCTCTAGTGTTTTATGTATCCATTCTGCGAATACCTCTTCTACCATCCTTTGATACGTTGCTCAAAGCATTTCGCAGACCAAACGGCATTTTAGTATAGCAAGTATAAACCTCTTGGAGCGAAGAAAGCAAGTATGCTCTTGATCTTCCTCGGCGAGAGGAATCAGTTGTAGCCTTTGTACCAGTCCAGAGATGATACTCTTTCATTCCCGGCCGCCGATTCGACTAGTTGTGGAATATCCGGCAATGGAAAACTTGTCTTTAGGGCAAGCTTTATTTAAATCGGTGAAATCAATGCAAATCCTTATTCCATTGTTCTTCTTTGGAACTATAACCATATTCGCTATCCATTCGGGATATTTTGCTTGTCTAATAATTCCCGCATCCAAGCATCTTCTGCAGTTCTTCTTCTATCCGAGGGTGATATCTGTTGTTTATCTTTCTAATTCTTTGTTTAAATGGCTTCACATTTTTATCAATTTCTAACTTTGTGACAGCTATCGACGGATCTATACAGGCATTTCATCCATATCCCACGCGAAGATGTCTTTATAATCTCGCAATGGATCGACAGATTCTTTTCTCTTCATCCGCTCCCATGTTAGTTCCAATCTTTAGCATCTTGGGTTTTTCCTTAGTTCCAATATTCACTTCTTTGGTTTGTTCTGCCGCGACGTAACTGGCCTTCGGTTCTCCCATAGGGGTTGGTCCTTTTGGTTCTTTCGCCAGATCATTTTCTTCTCCCGAGGTCTCGCTAGGTATGCCTTTTCCTTCCTTTGCTCTTATCATATAAACTCTAAATTCTTCTTCTTTCTTAGCCACCCTCGCCATCTTTTTGCGATACTTTGATATATTCTTTCGCTTGTTTACTTGTTCCTCGCAACACTTTACTTCATTTTGATAATATATTCTTCCTTTAGTAGCATCCCCATTGATCTCGCCGATTCAGGTTGGTGTAGGAAACTTGATACATTGATGAAGCGTCGACGCCACAGCTTTTATTGCATGTACCCATGGTCTTCCTAGTAATAAGTTATACGGTGATTCCATATCTACTACGCTCAATGTCACCTGTGTTTCGATTCTTCCTAACGGAATACGTATTTTTATCTCCCCTTTGACTTTTGTTATGGATTTACCAAAACCTTGAATATTGTACGCCGCGAAAGTCATATCTTCATCTTTATATCCCATCTTTTTGTAAGCGTGATAGAACATGATGTTCACCAGACTCCCTGTATCGATTAAAACTCCATTCACCACCCATGTTTTCACCGTGTTCTCCGATTCCTCTCCTTCTTTATACGCGTTGATTGCGATCACCAATGGAGATGTGTGATCCAAATTTTCTTTGGATATTTCCCCCGCCGTGAATGTTATCTCTTGCTTTTCCCAATCCTTCAAAGGTGATGTTATTTCTCTATCCATAATCTTCTTTCCTTCAAAATCTCGTTTGTGTATTCTTCCTCTGATATTTTCATGAAATTCGCTAATCATTACTCTTGTGTCTCGTGCCGCGTGCCATATCTTTTTCATCCGATTTAAGATTTTCCTTTCTCATTTTCTGATTCAAACAACTTTAATTGCAATCTTCTCTCTTTTACAAATGATCCTCCCTGTTTCTAGCGCATATGTAGTTGCAGGAAATCCCACACTACACCCCTTACTCAGTTTTGCTTGACTAATCCATTGTAAGATGTGTGATCAAGAATATTTATTAATTGATTCCATGAAATGTTTACACAGTACAATAGAATTACACTTAGAAATTAAAGCGCTCTTAAACTTTCTCTCTCCTAATGACTTGCTTCACAATTCAAAAAGATCTCCCCCTTACAACAGATTCACTCAGCCCTTTATATAGGGTAATACGTAGTGGACGACAGCTAAGCTATCCTTTATTTTCGGGAATGTCTCGCGAAGTGTCGCAAATGCGCAAATATTCATTCTCGCGACACTTCTTACCCCCGCCAGGTTTCATGTCTTCCAATTGTTTTGTTTGCCGTTATTCATTGCGTCGTTTATTTTAGCTATCTGCGACTGCCTCGCGACACCGTCGTTTATTAATCCCGCGAGCCTTGTACGTTGCGATATTATGATCCTACACTAAAAATGCTATAATTTTGAATGGAGAGATGAATTTTTGCTATGATGATGATGATGATGAATATGAAGAGCATGTGTATTTTGAAAATGTAGTGAAATCTTTGGGTTCAGAGACGTTAGGCGTCTCTTACGTGAACCCTATGAATGATACTTCATCTAACATTCATACATGTGATATTAACTACGAGCTTGGGTTTGTGAAATTCTTTAGTGAAAGTGAGCATGCTACACAACTTGTTTGTGACTTAAGAAAGGATGAATCTTCGTTGACACTAATGTTCTTTTGGATCATGATATTATTTTTGTGTAATCGATTCCCACGCCCATGTCACAACATGTTGCCTCCTCTCAGTGAGTATGACATGGAGATTGATGAATTGTTCTATGAAGGTGAGCATGATTTACCTTCTTCTGACCTTAGGAAAGTGTGTGATGGTGCAAATGATCTTATACATGAAAACAACTTAGATGTACCTAATGTCTCTCCTAAGGCACAGATTGAAATTCCTCCACCAAACCTAGGTGTAGTTTGTAACAAAATTGCAAAACCAACTTTTCTGAGAATGCCTAATCTAGGCCTAGAGCTATGTGCTTCCCAAGTCCTCTTGGACTATTTTGCATCAAAGTATAACACTTTTAAGGAACCACAGTTGGAATGTGTATGTCTGCCTGTTTTTAGCAAAACTCATTTTGAGTTAGACCTTTTGCATGATGTACCTTTAAAATTGCAAGATTTTGTGCTCAAGAACACATCTCGTTGACAAGTTTAGGTTTGGGGGTAACTTGTTCACGTATGCAATCTTTCCTGCACTCTCATGTTATATGTGTGTAAGGCTGTTGATGTTTGTACATATTGTTTTTTGGGTTGATCCTCAACTCTTTAGATTGTTGGTGTATGGTGAATTTTCATTGTATATAATCCAGTAGGACTTGTTAAATTTTCTTTTCTTGAATCGGTTAAGTCTTCTTGTGCATATTTTGTGCTAATCCGATATGATCTCCACTGAGAATGTTGGATTCTAGCCTTGACAAATGAAGCTCTAACCTTGCTCCCGCCGACATTCCGGTAATCTCTTCCCTTTTCTCTTATCAGCATAGTTCTCATGGTATGTGACTTTTTGAATTCTTATTATCTGTTGACACATTGAGGACAATGTTTGATTTAGGTTTGGGGGTGCATTTGCATATAGAGTTTTTAATATTTTATTTCAAAAAAAAAAAAAAAAAAAAGAATTCAAAACTTTTTGCAAATAAAAACCTCCAACTTTTAGAGATTTTAGAGTCACTAGCATGCTTCTAGCTATGTTTACATAGAGAGTCTGACCGAAATAACAGAACTTGGAAGTACCGGAGAACGCAATCGGGTTTCTTAGTTGATTAGAGCGTTAAAGTTGGATTTAACCATACCGGAGGGCGAATTAGGTGTTGTTTAGATATTCGGTAGTAGAATTGTGATCACCCATAGTGGAGACTACCCAATTTACATCAAGTGAGGCACCAACCTTCAATTTTTTGCAACTTTCTAGAAAAGCTGTTAGAGTGTGTGTCACCAACACGTCAATTCCGGGTAGGAATGGTGAGCTACCCAACTTCGCACCATTTTCAGCACTACTTTTGATCTCTTGAGTGCTATTTTTGTCAATCATGAGGGTGACGTTTAAAGATTAAAACTCCTTATAAATACCGATTTGTAGTTAGCATCACTCTCTCCCTCTCAACAACTGTAGTTGCAGGAAATCCCACACTACACCCCTTACTAGATTTTACTCAATTAACTCATTTTGAATATGAATTGCTATAGATTTTATTGATTATTTTCTTGAAATGTTCACAAAGGAAAATAGAACAGAGTTAAGAAAATTACAATCACTCCAAAGTTTCTCTCTCCTAATATTTTGCTCCACCATTCAAAAAGACCTCTCCTACAACAGACTTACTCGACCCTTTATATAGGGTAATACACAGTGGATGACAGCTAAGCTGTCCTTTATTTTCGGGAATAACTCGCGAAGCGTCGCGAGTGTTATAAATGTTTTTCCTTGCGACACTCCTAAATCTCGCCAAGTCTTCATGCTTTTCTCACGTTCTGGCTTTCGTCATCTAATGCGTCATTAAAATCACTTCCTTGCGACGCCTTCGCAACGTAGTTGTTTATTACTCTCTCAAAATACTGATGTAGCGATATTCTGCTCCTACATCTTGCCTCTTCTCATGTCTTCTCTGCGAAGAAGAGAATGTCATGAGAACCAATATTTTAAAGTGACGCAACTGTTCATCTTTATCTCGCGATGGTTCATTTTTACTCGTTTTATTTATGTACGGAATTTATTACAGGTGTTTCTTCTTCCACTCTTTTCTTGACACGTCTCTTTCAACCGTTTATTCTTGACCATTCACGTCCCATCTCGCATTAAATGCATTTGTTTTCTCGAGGATTCTCTTCTCTATATATAGCTTTCTTACCCTTCTCCTTTTCTCTTTTATTTTCTCTCTGCAACTTTCCTTTATCTTTCTTCCTCCGCAATTTGTGCTTCTGCTACTGTAATTCTCCCTTTCAATTCTCTCAATCTTCAATTCTTCATTCATTCCCATATTATATCAATGGCTTCACTAGGTCGTACATATAAACCCCTTTTCGAAGATACTCAAAATAAATTACAAGAGAAGGGTTTCATCTTGTCAACCATTTCTGATCAAAAATCTTCGTCTATTCTCTCTGCAAAACTATTTTCTGATCATCAATGTGATGATCATAAAATCATAGTCTCGCTAGGTCAACTCCTCGCGGGACTTCCCATTCCTTTATATAATCCCGAGATACCATTATTCTATGAAATCCTTGCTCATGAAAAGTTCTCGCGAGTCGTTTATCGGTTGAGTGGCGATCGCATCCGTTTGATGCTTGAATTCGCAAACTATGCGGCGCTGGCAAAGTATCTTTATATCCCGTTAATGTTAGAGATCCTAAATTCGCAAATTTGGAAATAGTTCTTTAGAAGTATCTTGTAGAAAATTTCTTTGCGAATTATTCAATAATAAACATGAGAAATGATAAATCCCATTTGGGGTGCTCGATTCGAAAAGAATAGATAATATTTCCGATGACAAGCTGCTTATGCAAGATATTGATTGGCATTCGGGCAAAAATAGCACTCCCGTCATTCCAAAGATGAGAAATGGTGGGTTGTTCCTTTGTTGTTGAGTGGACCTTACATCGCAGGTTCATATGTTCTCCCTGCACACCTTGCGAATTATCATCCTTGGGAGTTTAAGTGGCCTGAGGTGACGAAAGAGGTATATTTCCTTTTTTCAATTTCGCCTTGCGACATTTTCTTCCTCTTTTATTTATTAACTTTCAAAAAAATTTAGATCGCCAGAATGAGAAAGAAGTATAAAGAAGATCCAAAGCCGAGTACCCTGGCGATACTCCGATCGCTCACGGATGAAGTAAGAAACATTTTCTTTTGTTATTTTAAACAATATTGTTGCCTCTGTTTCTTATCTTCATGCGTATGCGTAGGTTGACGTTGAAGAGGCTATAGCTGCGAAGGTTAAAGGCAAGGATAAAATTACTTTTCGCAAGGACAAGTCTTCTGCGCCGCTTTCTAAAAAACGGAAAACCCATCTTTCTTCTCGAACCAGTGAAAGGGTGAAAATGAGGTTGGTACCTCCTCCGCGAAAGAGAATCACTTGACTACTTCTGTTATGGCGCAATTGTCCAGTGTCTTCTCCGATTCTATGCAAGGATTAGGAGATGATCATCTAACTGCTACTTGCGGAGCTCTCGCAAAAATTTGTGATGCCCCACTATTAGAGGATAATGAATCTTTTCACGGAGTCTCCCGAACGTTGACCTCCAGTCACTTAAATGCTCTCACTGCTTTGGTATGTTCATATTCCTTTGTTTCTCTGTAATTTCGATTACAAGCTTTATCTTAACAATTTCTTTTTTCCTTTATAGTCTGGGAGAGCTTTCTTTGTTGTTGCCTCAGATCTCGAGAGAAGATGCGACAACTTTCGCAAGAAAAATCTCCAACTTAAAGTAAAGATCCAAGAATTAGAAACTGAGGTTGCGATGTCTCGCAAGAAAGATGAAAAAATTCAACAATTGGAAACTGAATCGGCTTCTCAGAAGACTAAGATGTCTACTCTTCAAAGCGCAAACCAACAACTTTATGGTATGAAATTTTTATTCTTCAAGTCATCTTTACTTTGTCGGCTATTATTCTTTGCCTGATTTATTATTTTTGCAGACATATATAATCTCTCTGAAGAAGCCGTTCTTCTCCATTCATTTCCCGAGCCCATGGATAATGATGTTCTTCTCACCCATCTCAACGAGTCTTTAAGTAACTCATCAAACAAAATTGATTCTCTTTCATTAAATGAACTTCGAACCAAATGTCGCCTTTTAGAGATTGAACATAGAGCTAGTTTAGGTTTAGCCAACCGATTTAAACAAATGTATCTTGATTCCCATAGAAAAATCGAGCTTCAAAGGAAGAAAATTAGTGGCCTTATAGATGAAAAAGACCGTCTTGCTAATAAGGGTGCACGGGCATTAGCAACATTTCAAAAATCTCTTCTCGAAGTACAAATTGAACGAGATGAATCCCTTCGTCAGAATGCCATACTTATGGAGCGAGAAGAGCAAGTTCGTTCGCTTCTTGTTATAAATAATGATGATGAGTTCGCTTGGGCTGCGAAGGTTCTAGATAATGCCGTGAATAATTTAGGTGTTGATGTTAGTCTTCATACCGAACATCGCCTTGGTTAAAGATATGATATCGACGAGAGAAGGTTGTTTATTATACTTTCTTTGCTCTTTTCCTCTGTAAATCTTGTTATAGTGTTGTTAATTCATTATCATATGTTTTGCGAGATCCGAGAAGAGATTTCAAACAAGGATTGAAGAACTTGAGTCTGAAAAAAGGGAACTCATGAAGGCTTTTCTCTTTGCAACAACAAATATTCTAAGTCAAGAAACAAGCGCAAGCTACGGTGGCGAACTTCAATAATTATGCGGTTCGTTTTCGCAATCAAACTATTGAGACAGTTTTCAATGATCACAAGATTCCTCTTAGTTCATATCCTTGTCTTCGCGAGGATATTCCCTGAAGATACACTTTTTCGGATGTCTCCGATAGCGAAGCCGATGAAGAAGAAGAATCGCGAGAAGAATGATGAAATCGAAGAATCGATAAAGAAGTTTAATCTTCCAAGAAATAACTTCTTTTTCTTCTTTCCTTTCTTGTAATATCTGTATACATATCCTTTTAATCTTCCATTTCTATAAACCTTCAATGTGAATCTCTTGGATTACTAAATATGAATTCAACTCTTGTTTTCAACTTTTGTAAATTTATCATTTATTTTCTCATTTCCTTTATGCATAAATCTATCATATGAAGATGAATAACAAAATTTCTTCACATGCATTCCCATACTTGCCTCTGTTGTTTATTTGCAGATGAGAGATTTATTTTGAAATTTATCATTGCGACAAGATCGCAGGATATCCTCATAAATAAAGAAATCTATTGATCTTGCCTTAACATTTCTTGTGTGGTCTTATTTTTCCTTCCTAATTAAAGGTCTTATTTTGCCACCCCTCATTGCGACAAAGTCGCAGGACGTCTTTACATTTTCATGCAATGACCTATTGACCTGGTCTTATCATTTCGTAAGTATTTTTGCCTCTGCGGGATATTTTACTTGCAACAATATGACAGTTTAAATATTCTTGCGAATATAAAATCCCATGATATTGTCGTCTTTGCGACGTGATCGGCAGGACGTTTTTACACTTTCATGTAAAAACCCATTGATCTCGCCTTACCTTCATGTTAGTATTTTTGCCTCTTCGGGATCATTGCACAAATATGACAAGTCTAAATTTCCTTGCGAAAGTAAAGCCTCATGACATTTGCGTCTTTTGACACTTATCAGCTCCCTAATGGAGGGTGCCGCCCTTATCTTCTCCCTGGTTGCCCCTTCAAGGAGGCGTACATCGGCCATACAAGACTAGCTCCTCCCATCCGGTCTTAACAACAACCAGTTGTTTTCGTGAGCCTCTTATCCCTTATACCTATATGGTTTATGGTTACGAGGCTGCACCCTAAGTGGAGTTTTCTTCGGGCCGAGTGCAGCATATACCAAGACTTGCCAAGAATGGCCGAGACACTTCAAATGCCCCAGGCACTCTTGGCTCAACCGTGTACCCGGCGCCTTGAGCATACACTGACTCCTTGGAAGAGACCCTCGGGCGTCCAACCAGGGTATAACCTTATATATATAGTTGGAAATCCAAGGTATCTCTCCAGGGATAGGCTTTTATGGGCCCCAAATTCCCATGACTCAGGCTTCAGGAGTGGTGTAACCTTCCCCCTGAGCCATGTCAAGAGATACCCCCTTATATGACGTACTTTAGGTCTTACATTTGCCTCTTGCGAAATATCATTCGCGAACTAGGGTGTACGCCATAAAGGTTCGTCCCATTCACTCACTCATTCATTTTTGTTAATTCAATTAATCATTCATTCTTGATAATCTTATGTTATTTTGCTTGCGATGATATCGCATAATTTTGCTTTGTTTGCAACATTTTCTTTTCAACTCTTCAATCTGATTTTCATACATTCTTGATCGCGAGATTCTCGTACATTTCTTCTTCAATTATTATTTCTTCCTCCTACTTTTGATATGCCTCTGTCACTTAATTTTGATAACAACAACTATTCACTTCTTATACCTTTTGATCCTACTATTTTCTGCCTCTGCACCATTCAAATCTCTTAACGTTTCCTTTCCATCACAATTTTTCAACTGCCTTCATGCATTCACTTCGCAAAGTGTCTTCAACTACCTTTTATTCTTCTTGTCCTTGACGTGCCTTCGCCACTTAATCTTTGTCACTTCTCGCAATTATTCACTTCTTGCACCTTTTACTCCTGCTTCCCTCTGCCTCTGTATCATTAAAACCTACGAATAATTCTTTTCAAAGATGACTTTCAACCGCCTTCATATCTTCACCTCGCAATGTGTCTTCTCTTCTTATATTTATGCTATCTACCATCAATCTTTCTTTTCTTTGTTCCTCTTTTATATTCTTCTTCCATCCCTTCTTTTTTGCGCCTCTCTCTTCACAGCTCTCCACATCGATCTCATAACATTTTTCCCCTTCTATCCAATCTCCCTTTATAATTCCAATACCATTAGGATGGGGAAACTTTATACACTGATGATACGTTGACGCCACACCCAGAATTTCATGCAACCACGGCCTTCCAATCAATGCATTATAAGGGGACTCCACATCGACCACACAAAACAAAATATCAGTTGACAATCCTTGCAAAGGTATTCTCATGTGTACTTCTCCTTTGGGCTTGTTCGCGGTACCATTGAAACCATATATTTTGTATGTCGAAGGAATCAAATCTTCATCCTTTCCTCCCATAGTCTTGTAAGTATGGTAAAAAAGAATGTTGACTGAGCTCCCAGTATCGATTAATATTCTATTTATCGCCCAGCAATTTTCTGCTTCATCATCTTCCCCATCAACAGGTTTTGGATTAATATCCAGTTTTACCACCAACGGGTTATCATGTATTTCTCTACCTTTGGGTATTTCTTCTGCCGAGAAAGAAATAATTTGCAATTGCCACTCTTTTAACTGCGATTTCCTCGCGATGTTCATTACCTCCTTATTATTAACATCCCTCGCAAAAACCCTACTGAGTACATTATCATGAAAATCTTCAATGGTGCGATATGAATGAACAATGGAATTGCAAAACAAATTTTTAGCTTTCGCCCCTACTTCTATCATGAACGTTTCTTTTCCCTTTGATGGTGGCGGCGGTAAATGTTGAAATTTCTCTTCGCTTTTTAAAAAATGATTCAGCTTCCCCTGATCAATCATTCTAAGGATAATTCTTTTGATGTTTCGGCAATCATTTGTCAGATGTCCATGAAAACGATGGTAAGAACAGTCGTGACTTCTATCACCTGGTGGCGGTTCACTCCCCATGTTCCATGGTGCGGTATATTCTCCATCAAGAGTATAGCTTCCCATATCTTCTCCACACTAGTATTTAGTGGTGGCATCTTGATTTCTTCCCATACTACTCTATGACGTCGTTGTCCTCCATGATAATTCCCGTTTTTGACTTCCATAGGTTTCTTGCGGGTGATCAAGTCTTCGAATTTTGTTCGGGCCGCTACGATTGTAGTAGTTTCTTTCTCTTTCAAATTCTTCCTGATCTCGGCTTCCCATCGCTACTAATTTTGGCTGTCCATCATCTACCACTTTTTCTTGTTGCCCTTGCGAGGTACTCGCCACTGTTTGTATTAATCTGGGTAACAAACTTGCATTCGCAGCACTTGAACTTGTATTCGCGACTGGGTACGATTCTACTTCATTTTGTCTTTCCTCCAAAGCAATATATTCCTCTTGCAATTCTCTCAATTCGGTCATCGTGATTGTATTCTTGACTCTGAAAACTTGAACATATAATAAGTTGGTTGCGAACATAACATTTATGAATGATAGTATGAGGTATCTTTTATCCACCCGTCAAGCCATTTCGCTACACATTGTCTTCCATCTTACGGTCAGATGTCTCAAGCTCTCGCCAACTCTTTGTTTTAGCCCAAATACATCTTCAATGCCAGGTCGCGAAGAGTTGTTACTTATATACGCCCCTAAAAATATAGCTTGTAAATGATTGAATGACGTGATTGTATTCCTTGGTAGACCCTCAAACCATTTCAACGCTTCTCCCGTTAAACTCGACGCAAAGTATTTGTACAATATAGCATCATGGTTTTCCCACTGTAGCATACATCTCACGTAAGCCTTGATGTGTTTGTACTGCACAAGTTGACCCATCAAAATGCTAGTTAATCTTTGGTAAGTTGCACTTTGGGGGTATTCCTCCTAGCTGCACTTCTAATGTAAAAGGATTTTTCGCAGCCTCTGCGATAGCTTCATCTAACTGTCTTCTCCCTCCTTCTCTTCTGTTGTTCAATATTCCTCTCATCTCTGCAAATTCTCGCGAGAATTTGTTCATTTGCCTCATAATTTGAATTTATCGGTATCTTTAATTCTGCTTCCCTCCTTCTTCGTTCGTGTCTACTTATATTTTCTGGTTCATTGCTCTCTTCTCTTCTTTCTCT
Source organism: Papaver armeniacum (assembly GCA_023531295.1). NCBI lineage: Eukaryota > Viridiplantae > Streptophyta > Magnoliopsida > Ranunculales > Papaveraceae > Papaver > Papaver armeniacum. Next base: position 161,526 of record JAJJWW010010702.1, read on the forward strand.
GCGAGTTTCTCCCTCATCTCCTTCACAAATTCTCACACCATTATATCTGTCATTTTCTCTTCTTGGCTGTCTATCAATTCTTTTTTGTATTCTTTCATATTCTTCGTTGATATTTCCATTGTTGCGATTTCGCTCGCGCCTTCTTTCTCGATTGTCATGATTATTCTGCCGAATCGCCTCTTCCAATTCCCGTTTTTCCATTTCTGCTCTCAATCTTTCTCTCTCGCGGGCTAGACGCGCTTGTTCAGTATAATGCTTTTCAATGTCATCTTCAATTTCCTTTTGTTTCCTTTGTGTTTCTCTCCCATGTAGTATTCTCCTTCCTTCTTCCTGATTTTCTTCATTAACTGGGTTATTCTGTCCTTGAGGCTGCCTATTTTCTTGATTTCCATCATTTTGATCATTCACCAAAATATAACGATTCTCTACTAGTTCTCTCTCTTCGCGACCTCCTTCACCAAAATTTAACTCTCTTTCCAAATTTTCTTCATCAACGTTTTCTGCAGGTAATGTTCTTCTCGCGTTTTCTCTAATCGATCCTGATCTCGATCTGTTATTACTTCTTGATCTTCTATTTTGCAGCCTCTTATTTTCCATCCTTAATTCGTGGTTTTTCCTTGTTAAATTTGCGCGTTCTTCTGCTTCTAACTGCCTTTCTTCATGTATTGTCTGTCTCAACGTTTCTAATGCTGCAATTTCTTCATTTCCACGAATTGTTTCTCCCATCTCTTCTCGATTTCTCTCCTCTTGTCTATTATTTATCACTTGTTGCATTTCTTCTCTTTCTTCTATAGAATCTGATCTCCATGTATGCACACTCACCCTATCATAATCTATTACTCTATTCGGCGCTGGTTGAATTGGTGGTTGAATTTGGCCTTCTTCTCCATTTCTTGTGTTTACTCTTGAGGGTTCACCTACCTCATTTCTCCTTTCTCCAGCCAATCTCCTACTTCTTCTTACGGTTGTTGGTTGTTCTGATGTTCCTCTTCTTCTAGCCATTTCTTAATTTCAATAATTTGCTAGAAATTGTATGAAATTCTTCTTTTTGTACTCAGTTTCATCCCTGTTTCTAGCGCATATGTAGTCGCAGGAAATCCCACACTACACCCCTTACTAGATTTTACTCAATTAACTCATTTTGAATATGAATTGCTATAGATTTTATTGATTATTTTCTTGAAATGTTCACAAAGGAAAATAGAACAGAGTTAAGAAAATTACAATCACTCCAAAGTTTCTCTCTCCTAATATTTTGCTCCACCATTCAAAAAGACCTCTCCTACAACAGACTTACTCGACCCTTTATATAGGGTAATACACAGTGGATGACAGCTAAGCTTGTCCTTTATTTTCGGGAATAACTCTTTGAAGCGTCGCGAGTGTTATAAATGTTTTTCCTTGTGACACTCCTAAATCTCGCCAAGTCTTCACGCTTTTCTCACGTTCTGGCTTTCGTCATCTAATGCGTCATTAAAATCACTTCCTTGCGACGCCTTCGCAACATAGTTGTTTATTACTCTCTCAAAATACTGATGTCGCGATATTCTGCGCCTACAACAACATCAACAGATTCATAGAAACACATCATCGTCAGCAAGCGGAGCAACATCAGAATATTTGAAGAAAAGTTGATATAGTCCAAGGTTACATACAACAAAAGAAAATAGGATGAGAATTAATGAAGTTTGTGAAATCAAGACAAGTGTAAAAAAAAATTGAGTCTTATTGTTTTATTGTTATTTTCATTCCAAGTTAAAAAAAATAAAAAATAAAAAAAAAATAAAAAAAAAAATTCAAGTTTTTGTAAAGTTCAGAAGTTCATCATCAACATTTGAAGACCGAAGACCGAAGATTGAAGACGTTTCTATGAATGCTGAGAGAGTGATATTAATTGCCGAACGGGTGAGAAGGTAAGTGAGTACTCCCACCCTTGCTAATGGTTGATTTCCTTTCTTAGAGATCATCAGAAAAAGATTCTTTTTGTCCACACTTCTGTGGAGTCTCTGATAGGAGTAGAATACACCTAATTTACTATCTAGTAGTTTATGCTTTCTTTGCTATTTTTTCTTGTAAATTATGTATTTTACGCTTGTTTTGAGTTTTATAGCTACTTTGGAGTCGCACGGAGGAAAAGAGGAAGAAAGCACCCAATTTGAGCCAAAAGGGCAAAAAGGTCATTTTACAGGGCGAAGACTATTTGGAGCCCAGAGGTGGTTAAGGGGCTCTCATTCAGGGTACCCCTTATCACTCAGCAGTGGGTGTTACTAACACCGGGTAGCCCTTATCCAGAGGATGGTTATACTGGATAGCATCCAATTGGGTCGGTCCTATCCATGGCTTAGATCCGGATCCAAACCCGAAACCGGATCCAAACCCACTTCACTATCCTACCCTAAATCGAGAAGAAATTTCTTTTCTTTCTCAATCAGTTTACTCGTTTTTCCAACACCTGAGAGAAAGAGAGCTGCTGTTAATCGAGAGAGATGAACGACGAGACCCAGAGACTCGGGGAGGAATTGAAGTTTCGAGAGAGCAGATCGAGGGAGAATCACGAGAGGGTGTCATTTGGTGATAAAGTTAGGGTTCGTGCAATTGAAGAATGAAGTAGTGGGTCCGTGGATTGATGAAATAGAAATGATAGGGTTTGTGAAGAAATCAAGACAGGGAAGAAGGTGGATTAATCGATTCCGCTTGTTGTTCGAATTGCGAAGCATAAAAGAAAGGTGTTGTTGATTAGAAGGGTTTTTGAGCTGTTGCCGTCGAACTCAGTGGATGGAAGAGATGGATCTGTGATGTTTATTGCTAACAAGGGTTTTCAGGGCAGCAGGATGAGAGAAGAAATGTTGGTATCTGGGTTGTTAAGAAGATGGTTATGATGTTGTTTGAGATATAGATTGAGCTAATGGGTCTGTGAAATTAATGGTGGTTCAAGATGAATTTGAAGGAAATGGGTGCAGGCAAAGGCAGAGGTGGTGTTGTTATGTTATGAGTTGGTGGTTCAGGTGGTATGGAAGATGTATGGGTTAAAAGAGTTGGTGGTGGTACTTGAGAATTCAGACTTGGGTTTTGAGCAGAAATTGATGAAACTCAGATGGGGATTAGATGGAGATGCTGGGTATGAGCAATTTGGTGGTGAGTGTATGCAGTTGAGGTTGCAGCTGCTATTGATGGCTAGGTTGATAACTGCAGGTGTTGTTGGCATTGAAGTTACAGGGAATTGGACTGAGCAAGGCAAGAATAAGCTGAAATTGCACAAGTAATGTTGGTGGTGGGTTATACAGGTTGCAATGGAGTTGTTACAGATGGGTGCAATTGAAGTTGCATAAGGGAATGGTGGTTTGATTCTTGGCTGGGGTTTCATTAGGACAGTGTTGGTTATGTGTGCAACTGAGATGGAGAAGGAGTATTGAACCTGTGTGCCTTGTGAATTGAAGGTTCAACTGGTGCTAGTGATGCACTGCTGGTGTTTGCAATTGCAGTTCATGATAGTGCATGGTTGGAGCTTGGCAGTGGTGATGAACAAGTGCAAATGGTCATGGCTTGGAAGGTGCTACTGCCATTGAGAAATGCAGTTATGGTCTGAACTGAAATTTGAAGTTGTGCAAGTGGATTGCAGTTGTGGTGGTTTGAGTTGCTACTGCAGCTATTTATTTGAGCATGGAGAGGAGTTGAAGTTGAACTGGTGCTGCAGGTGTGAAGAATGATCTATTGCAGCTGAGATGACAAGCACAGAAGTGCAGTTATAGTTGGCACAGCCATCTTGGCTGAGAAGAGAAGTTACAGACAGGGAAGGCATGGCCATCTTGGCCGTGAACTATTCAGGCCAGTGCAAGACCAGTCAGCCGAGTTAGCCAGATGACTCGGTTCTGACTAGACCTAGATGACTCGGTTCTGACTCATTGACCTCCCTTTGACCCCCGTTGACTAACAGTCGACCGTTAAGTTTGACTTTTGACCGTTAGTCCTAACGGAGGACTGACGGAATATTCCGTCGAATATTCCCTCGACTGGCAGAATTTTCAGGTGGCCGGCGGCGACTATTCCGGTCAAATTCCGGCCACAATACCAGTTTTCCGGCGAGCCAAAAATTCCAGAATTTTCTATGGACTTCTCTCATGGGTGTGAAGACTTGGGCTTGGAATTGGATGGAGAATTGGACTCAAATTTGGAAAGAGAAGATGAAGAGTTGAGAAAGGCTTGGTTTTGGAAATTGAATTGCAAAAGGAAAAGGGTTCTATTCCTTGGAAGATTTGGAGAATATTGAAGCCTATAAATAGAGAAGTTCTCTACACCTTTTACACACACACAACACTTCTCTCTTCTTTATTCTTTATTCTTTGTGTGAACTTCTTTACATGAGTAGCTAATTTTATTGATTGAGGATGAATTCCTAGTTCTTAATATATGATTTAAGTTTTTGTTTTCAATTCTATCTTGAAGTTTTTCACATGATTATCGTTTGTTTTTACTAATAGGAATGATCTTAATGACATTCATGATTGATTGATAGATTGTTTGGGTGGCCAACTAAATTGATTTGTCGATTTAATCTAAAGCTAGTGAAAGTTAGGGGATAAGTAATCGTTTCTTGACTTTTTACATAAGTAGCAAACACGAGACCTTGCGGAGGGATTCCGTGGAGCAATTGTGTGTGAAAACAACGTTAGCAAGTAGACCTTGATCTAAGAGTCTAACTACTAATATTAACCTAATAAGTTCATAAGTCTTAATGCGTTTATTTAAATTACATCTAGAGTGATCTACTACTAGGTGGTTTGGTAAATAGAATCCGGTAGTCGAGAACTTCCGTATCCCGTGATACAAGGGATTTAGGGGTTTAGCACTGATCTGTTTGCTTTACCTACGGTTGGTGATAATCTGTGACTAATAACAAGTAGAAAAGAACATAACTTGATTCATTGTTTTGCAATGAAGAATGATTCCTTCATCTTATCTCTCTTATTGCTTTCAACTTTATCTTTTAATTGCTTTGTTTATTTTGTTTTTCTTTTTACACCCCCCTTTTGTGACAATTTTTACAACTAGAATCTCTTGCTCCTCGTGGGAACGAACTTGACTTCCATTATATTATTTTTAATTGAGTGGAAACATTAATTAATTTGATTGCACCTACGACACGCATCAAATTTTGGCGCCATTCGGGAGCAACGGATGATTTTAGTTGTTTTTATTTTTCTTTTTGCTTTATTCTTGCTTTGTTGGATTCTATATCGTATCTAACTTGGTTTCTGAAAATCTTATTTCAGGTATCAGTTTTCCATGTATGGTGGACAAGAGCAAGCATATTACAACAATCAATACGGTTTTCAACCTCAACATTATGACAACTTCCAACCATCCTTAGGATACAATCAAAACCAATCTTTTGGCTATGATCAAATTCCTCTGAGAACATTATGGATATTCTCATACATATCAACAACCTTATGACGGGTATGTAAGTGGACAATCACAAGGATGGGAGGATAGTTTTGTTTATGATCGAAATTCTCTAGTTTTGCGAGATAAGATGTCGCCATGATTGGGGATCTTCAACAAAAGTTGCAAGAATCACATCGAGAAATTCAAAGGAATTCGGAGAAATTATACGAACAAATTAACCAACCTTTAGAGACTTTTGAAGACGCTAGTGTAGCTTACTCGAGCCTTGATCTTAATAATGATCAATCACCTATTCAAAAGGAAGAGCTTGAGGAAGATGCATTTATTGCTTGGAAAAAATTTCTTAGGGAAAGATATGAGTCCGCGGAAGTGTATGAACGTTGCAACAATGAGGAAGTTATTCCAACTCCGGATCATAATAAAGATCCTTCACCTATTCAAAAGGAGGAGATTGGGTGTGACTTACCTATTGTTATAAACGGTGTAACACCCGCACAAGAAGATCTTACAATCTATACCGATGAAAATCATTTTAGTGAATGGCCCGATTCCGATGATGAGAATGTTGAAGAGATGATGCTAGAGGATGAAACCACATTTATTGATTTTGTGGAAGACCCAATTGAACTTGCCAATAATTTTAATGATGCCAAAACTTTGGTTAAGGTAGAAAATGACGAAGAATGGTTGCAAGGTTTAATAGAGGACCACGATATACAAGAGGTAAGTAATTCACTTGAATTTTTTAAGGATGAAGAGGATTCTATAATACAAGAAATTGTGCAAGGTTTGTCTAACCCTTTGCCTATTGATTCTTCTCCTTTACCTCTTATTGGTTTGAATGTATGTGCTTCGAAAGTATTTTTGGATGATTTTGTTTCTAAATATCCACCATTGGAAACACTTGATGCTAACACCATGCAGGTTTGCCAAGAGGAATACATGGAAGTTCCCAAATTCTATGTTCTTTATACACTTCCGAGTGTGGACGAGAATAAGTGTGGGGGAAATTTCTATCGAGCGATAATTTCACTATTGTTTTCTTGTGCTAATATTTGTATGGAGTTATTGTTTGCAAAACAGGTATTATGGGTGGATCCTCAAATTTTCAGATTGTTAGTATATGGGGAATGAATCTTACAAGAGCCAAGTCGGGCCGTCGACTTTAAAACAAGCGCTTAATGGGAGGCAACCCATAGGTTTTGTATTTCTTATTCTTTTGCTTTTTGTTATTTCTTTTTCTTGTTTCTTATCATGTTAAAATTTCCCACCTTAACTTTACTAGGAGGATTCAATTACATTGAGGACAATGTAAGGTTTAAGTGTGGGGGAGTGGTTAAGCATGTTTTTAAAACAAAAATTACAAAAAAAAATTAAAAAATTAAAAAAAAAAAAAAGTTTTACTTAAAACTCCAACTTTTAAAGATTTTAGAGTCACTAGCATACTTCTAGGTATGTTTACATAGAGATTTTGACCGACATAATTGAACTTGGAAATGTTAGGGAACTACATTCGGATTTCTTGCTTGTTTGAGTGTTAAATAATGGATTTAATCATGCCGGTGATGCAAATTTGGTGCAGGGAGAAATGCGTTATTAGAGTTGCTGATCAATCATTAGTGGAGACTACCCGTATTCATATCATGTGAGGCACCGACCATCTACTAAAGAGCTTCTTTTGAGTGTGTGTCACCATACGTTAATTCCGGGTAGAATGGTGAGCTACCCAACCTCCCACCAATAGAAGCACTACTCTTTGATCTCTTGAGTGCTAATTTTGTCAATCATGAGGGTGACGTCTATAGATGAAAGCCTCCTTCTTGTAGTCGATTTGTAGTTAGCACCATTCTCTCGACAACAACGGATCCATAGAAACACTCTCATCATCAACAAGGAGCGACATTAAAATCTACAAGGAAAGTTGGAAAAGTTCAAGGTTTACAAGCAACAAAACGAGAAAAGAGCAAATTTCAAATACAAGTAAAGCAACATACAAAGGGCGGATTTCACATATATGTTGAGGACTTACAATACAATGAGCATAATTATACATACAAGTATGAAGACTTATTCATAAAAGCGAAGAAAATTAAAAGGTGAGAATTTTTGAAGTTTATGATTTCAAGACGATACAAGTTGTGAAGAATCAAGCGGTAAAATACTTCTCCCACGGCCATGATTTATTTTGTATTTAATTTCTCTTGTTCAAAAAAAAAAAAAAAAATTGAAAAAAAGAAAAGAAAAGGAAATAAAAAAAAAACAAGAGAAATATTTGTTCTTATTTTTGTTAATAAGCCGTGGGAAAGGAAAATCTATAAGGAAGTTTCAAGCGACAAGGATTTTTAAGGTAAAAGAGTTACAAATTGTCAAAGATTTATGAAATTCGAGAGTTTATCATTAATAGTTGAAACCGAAGACCAAGAAGATAAAGACGAGGAACGGAAGATGTTTCTATCGGATGCCGTGAGAGTGGTGTTATCATAATTGGCTATCGGATGTGAAGGTGAGTAAGTAATCTCATCCTCAATAATAAATGGTTGATTTCCTTTCTTAGAGATCGTCAGAAAAATGGTTTTTCAAAATATTAAAAGATGTGGGTTTTTAAAAATATTTCGGAAGTTGTCCTTCCCACCATTCAACGTGTTGCGGGATTTCTCTCTTCAATCCTACCTGCACACATGTGAGAACCATAAAAAAGCCGTCTTTTTGAGTGCAATTATCATAAAATCCTTTTTGGTGAGGCAGAAGTCGAGGCGAAATGCTTATTGATCGTTTCTCAAACACGCGTTCTCTCATTATGGTGTGGTTATTTCTCACTCAACATTTAAGAATGAGAATATGTTCTTTAGTATTTCTAACTTCTTATTACTAGCATGCGAAACTCTATGTCCTCATAACTCTTTGGATGCTTGGGACGGATTTGGAACGCTTTGAAGTTGTGAGTTTTTAGTTTGATTTGCTCGAGGACTAGCAAAGTCTAAGTGTGGGGAATTTGATAGGTGTAGAATACACCTAATTTACTATCTAGTAGTTTATGCTTTCTTTTGCTATTTTTTCTTGTAAATTATGTATTTTACGCTTGTTTTGAGTTTTATAGCTACTTTGGAGTCGCACGGAGGAAAAGAGGAAGAAAGCACCCAATTTGAGCCAAAAGGGCAAAAAGGTCATTTTACAGGGCGAAGACTATTTGGAGCCCAGGGGTGGTTAAGGAGCTCTCATTCAGTGGTACCCCTTATCACTCGCGAGTGGGTGTTACTAACAGGGGTAGCCCTTATCCGGAGGATGGTTATACTGGATAGCATCCAATTGGGTCGGTCCTATCCATGGCTTAGATCCGGATCCAAACCCGAAACCGGATCCAAACCCACTTCACTATCCTACCCTAAATCGAGAAGAAATTTCTTTTCTTTCTCAATCAGTTTACTCATTTTTCCAACACCTGAGAGAGAGAGAGCTGTTGTTAATCGAGAGAGATGAACGACGAGACCCAGAGACTCAGGAGGAATTGAAGTTTCAGAGAGCAGAATCGAGGGAGAATCACAGAGGGTGTCGCTGGTGATAAAGTTAGGGTTCGTGCAATTGAAGAATGAAGTAGTGGGTCTGTGGATTGATGAAATAGAAATGATAGGGTTTGTGAAGAAATCAAGACGGGAAGAAGGTGGATTAATCGATTTCAGCTTGTTGTTCGAATTGCGAAAGCGAAAAGAAAGGTGATGTTGATTAGAAGGGTTTTGAGCTGTTGCCGTCGAACTCAGTGGATGGAAGAGATGGATCTGTGATGTTTATTGCTAACAAGGGTTTTCAGGGCAGCAGGATGAGAGAAGAAATGTTGGTATCTGGGTTGTTAAGAAGATGGTTATGATGTTGTTTGAGATATGGATTGAGCTAATGGGTCTGTGAAATTAATGGTGGTTCAAGATGAATTTGAAGGAAATGGGTGCAGGCAAAGGCAGAGGTGGTGTTGTTATGTTATGAGTTGGTGGTTCAGGTAGTATGGAAGATGTATGGGTTAAAAGAGTTGGTGGTGGTACTTGATAATTCAGACTTGGGTTTTGAGCAGAAATTGATGAAACTCAGATGGGGATTAGATGGAGATGCTGGGTATGAGCAATTTGGTGGTGAGTGTATGCAGTTGAGGTTGCAGCTGCTATTGATGGCTAGGTTGATAACTGCAGGTGTTGTTGGCATTGAAGTTACTGGGGAATTGGACCGAGCAAGGCAAGAATAAGTCGAAATTGCACAAGTAATGTTGGTGGTGGGTTATACGGGTTGCAATGGAGTTGTTCTGAGATGGGTGCTATTGAAGTTGCATAAGGGAATGGTGGTTTGATTCTTGGTTGGGGTTTCATTAGGACAGTGTTGGTTATGTGTGCAACTGAGATGGAGAAGGAGTATTGAACCTGTGTGCCTTGTGAATTGAAGGTTCAACTGGTGCTAGTGATGCACTGCTGGTGTTTGCAATTGCAGTTCATGATAGTGCATGGTTGGAGCTTGGCAGTGGTGATGAACAAGTGCAAATGGTCATGGCTTGGAAGGTGCTACTGCCATTGAGAAATGCAGTTATGGTCTGAACTGAGATTTGAAGTTGTGCAAGTGGATTGCAGTTGTGGTGGTTTGAGTTGCTACTGCAGACTATTTATTTGAGCATGGAGAGGAGTTGAAGTTGAACTGTGTCTTTGCAGGTGTGAAGAATGATCTATTGCATTTGAGATGACAAGCACGAGAAGTGCGAAGCATGAGTTGGCACTGACCATCTTGGCCGAGAAGAGAAGTTACTGAGACGGGGAAGGCATGGCCATCTTGGCCGTGAACTATTCGAGGCCGGTGAAGACCCGGTCACCCGAGTTAGCCGGTGACTCGGTTCGACTAGACCTAGATGACTCGGTTCTGACTCATTGACCTCCCTTTGACCCCCGTTGACTAACAGTCGACCGTTAAGTTTGACTTTTGACCGTTAGTCCTAACGGAGGACTGACGGAATATTCCGTCGAATATTCCCTCGACGGACAGAATTTTCAGGTGGCCGTCGGCGACTATTCCGGTCAAATTCCGGCCACAATACCAGTTTTCCGGCGAGCCAAAAAATCCAGAATTTTCTATGGACTTCTCTCATGGGTGTGAAGACTTGGGCTTGGAATTGGATGGAGAATTGGACTCAAATTTGGAAAGAGAAGATGAAGAGTTGAGAAAGGCTTGGTTTTGGAAATTGAATTGCAAAAGGAAAAGGGTTCTATTCCTTGGAAGATTTGGAGAATATTGAAGCCTATAAATAGAGAAGTTCTCTACACCTTTTACACACACACAACTCTACACACACAACACTTCTCTCTTCTTTATTCTTTATTCTTTGTGTGAACTCCTTAACATGAGTAGCTAATTTTATTGATTGAGGATGAATTCCTAGTTCTTAATATATGATTTAAGTTTTTGTTTTCAATTCTATCTTGAAGTTTTTCACATGATTATCGTTTGTTTTTACTAATAGGAATGATCTTAATGACATTCATGATTGATTGATAGATTGTTTGGGTGGCCAACTAAATTGATTTGTCGATTTAATCTAAAGCTAGTGAAAGTTAGGGGATAAGTAATCGTTTCTTGACTTTTTACATAAGTAGCAAACACGAGACCTTGCGGAGGGATTCCGTGGAGCAATTGTGTGTGAAAACAACGTTAGCAAGTAGACCTTGATCTAAGAGTCTAACTACTAATATTAACCTAATAAGTTCATAAGTCTTAATGCGTTTATTTAAATTACATCTAGAGTGATCTACTACTAGGTGGTTTGGTAAATAGAATCCGGTAGTCGAGAACTTCCGTATCCGGTGATACAAGGGATTTAGGGGTTTAGCACTGATCTAGCTGCTTTACCTACGGTTGGTGATAATCTGTGACTAATAACAAGTAGAAAAGAACATAACTTGATTCATTGTTTTGCAACGAAGAATGATTCCTTGATCTTATCTCTCTTATTGCTTTCAACTTTATCTTTTAATTGCTTTGTTTATTTTCTTTTTCTTTTTACACCCCCCCTTTTGTGACAATTTTTACAACTAGAATCTCTTGCTCCTCGTGGGAACGAACTTGACTTCCATTATATTATTTTTAATTGAGTGGAAACATTAATTAATTTGATTGCACCTACGACACGCATCGGTCTCCGAAATTATTTCGGAAGGTTATCCTTCTTACCTACAACGTGTGCGGGATTTCTCTCTTTATTCTGCCCGCACACATGAGAGACTAAAAAGCGATCTTTTTGAGTGCAATTATCATAAAACCCTAATGGTGAGGCAGAAGTCGAGGCTTATGATCACAATCGAATCCGAATTCTTTCATATGGTATGGTTACTTCTCGCCAAAGCACTTAAGGATGAGAATGCGTTCTTTGGTAGTTCTAACTTCTTGTTACTAGCATGCGAAACTCTATGTCCTCATAGCTCCTTGGATGCTTGAGACTCTTTTACACTCTGAAGTTGGAGAAGGTTTTGTGGGTACACCTCTCGGTAAACCCTCACGAGACTACAACTCGTCCACTAGGGACACCTAGGGGTTTAAAGGCTTAGTGCATACGCTAAATGCATTCGAGATACCTGCGACGGGGGTATAGTTAGGATTTCTTAATTTGTTTCACTTGAGGACAAGTAAAATTCGGGTTTGGGGGTATTTGATGAGTGCCAAATATTGCATATTTATACACCTTTTTATTGGCATTTAACTCATCTTTTGTGCTCGAAAATCGAGATATTATCCAGCATTCTCGTATTTTCTTTGTTTTCAAGAATAAATATTTGTACTAATTAATTTTGTGTTTTTAGGTAGAAAATAAAGCTCGGAGAAATTGAGGAGCCAAAAGAGCAGAAAATTGGAGACAAGCGTCTATGGAGTAAAAATCCAAAGCCCGCGCGCATCAGTTGCAACCCAATAAGGAGCAACCCATCTACAAGACATGGGCTAGAGCTACCCGCGACCCGGATCCGAGCCCGTTCACCCTGAGTCGTTGAGATTTCTATCTCCCACATCCAACGGTCGCTGCTTCCACGCGCATCAAAGATTGCTGCTCCCGCTCAACACCAAATCACCCCGATTCTGCCTCAACCGTTCAGATCATCTACTCCTCATCCGACGGTCGCTACAGCTGGCGCATCATCTCTCGCCACTTCCGCTCCACAGCAAAACCACCTAACCCTATACCCTCTCGACCAACTCCCCCATTTTCTCTTCATCTTCTCTTTCTTCTCCATACCTCTGCTCAGAAACCCTCACCTTCTTCCTCTCTTCCCATACCAGTGCAGAGACCATCATCACTACCACCCTATCTCATGTCGCCATCGCCACTAGCTACATCACCACCTTCTCTGCCACCCTCGCATCACTCATCTCCATCCGTAGCTTCTCACTTGCCCTAGAAGCTAGGGTTGAGATGATTGAAGTTAGGGTTTTCACCAACTATGGAAGCATGGAGCTCTGAGATAATTTGACAAGAGAAGAACACGTGATTCAGAGAGTATGGGTGAGAGAGTTTTCATTTAATTTCTATTTTAAAGTGAATTTAGGGTCTGGTATTTTGGAGGTATAAATAGGTTGAACTGTGTTTGTTAGAGCTTATGCCTGAGCTAGCCAGAGCACCAATTTAGGTTTAATTACAGTTTGATTTGTATTCAACCATGTTCTAAGTTTAATTGCTAGGGTTTAGATAAATCCCTAGCTTTCTGCTATGTGATTCATGTTATTTATATTTCTCTTGAATGCTTAAACTGTTCTAGGATAGAATTAATCTTAGTGCTCAATACTTTGCTCTCACAATGTATGTCAGGCATCCATTGTAGTTAGACTAAAAACTGTATTGATTGTGCTACAACTCATGCTTTAGAGACTATTGTTAATCCCTTGACTAGGCTGTGCTTAATTAGACAGTTAGTGCTCCAGATTGATTCTTTAGTTGTGATTAAATCATCCATTGGTGAAATACCTTAGGTAAGTGGAAGACTTGACACTTCTCCCTTATCTGTTATAAGGGCAAGAGTAATATAATTAGCTGAATTTACAGTGTAGGTTAGTGGTGGATTTAAAGACCCTAGTGCTCTTTAATTTGCATCCTTGTTTTCTATTCAAAGTCACTTGAAAATCATCCAGCCGTATCGGCAACAAAACCTCAGTTGTGTTACCGTCACTAGAAAGTCAGTTTAGGATGCTTTTGATCAACTATAGCACCACAAGTCTCTGTGGTTTGACCTGTGCTTGCCACTGCCTCCAAAGGCACTGTGCACTTGCAGTTTAAGACGTAGGAAAATACACTTTTACAGACCTACCACAATGACGTCACAGAACTTGAGTAATAATGTCTCCACCAAGCGTATTTATTGAACCCTTTAATTTGACTGCGAGAAAATTACCTGGGTACCTTTCTTTTTTAATGCTAATTAGGGTTTCGACAAGCCAAAACCCTAATTCTCATGACGCACGTGCCAATGGCTCATCATGCCAGCCACATTCTACCGGGCCAAGGCATGCCAACCATGCTAGCCACACCCCTGTGCCAATGGAAAATCATGCCAGCCACACCTACCGCGCCAAGGCATGCCAACCATTCTATCCGCACTCCTGTGCCAATGGCAAATCATGCCAGCCACACCTACCGTGCCAAGGCATGCCAACCATGCTAGCCGCACCCCTGTGCCAATGGCAAACCATGCCAGCCATACCTACCGCGCCAAGGCATGCCAACCATGCTATCCGCACTCCTGTGCCAATGGCAAATCATGCCAGCCACACCTACCGCGCCAATGCATGCCAACCATGCTAGCCGCACCCCTGTGCAAATGGCAAACCATGCCAGCCACACCTACCGCGCCAACGAATTCCAACCATGCTAGCCGCACCCCTGTGCCAATGGCAAACCATGCCAGCCACACCTACCGCGCCAAGGAATGCCAACCATGCTAGCCGTATCCCTGTGCCAATGGAAGATCATGCCAGCCACACCTACCGCGCAAAGGCATGCCAACCATGCTATCCGTACCCCTTGTGCCAATGGAAAACCATGCAAGCCACACCTACCGCGCCAAGGCATGCCAACCATGCTAGCCGCACCCCTGTGCCAATGGAAAATCATGCCAGCCGCACATACCGCGCCAAGGCATGCCAACCATGCTAGCCGCACCCCTGTGCCAATTGCAAATCATGCCAGCCACACCTACCGTACCAAGGCATGCCAACCATGTCAGCCACAGCTACCGCGCCAAGGCATGCCAACCATGCTAGCCGCACCCCTGTGCCAATGGCAAATCATGCCAGCCACACCTATCGCGCCAAGGCATGCCAACCATGCTAGTCGCACCCTTGTGCCAATGGCAAACCATGCCAGCCACACCTACCGCGCTAAGGCATGTCAACCATGCCAGCCACACCTACCAAACCCTTGGCCCCACATGCCAAGCCAAACCGCACCTTGCCTTGGCCCTAGCCATGCTAACTGCGCCATGTGCCAACGGCATGCCAAATCCTTGGCCCCACCATGCCAAGCCAAACCGCACCTTGCCTTGGCCCTAGCCATGCTAGCCGCACCATGTGCCAACGGTATGCCAAACCCTTGGCCCCACCATGCCAAGCCAAACCGCACCTTGCCTTCGCCCTAGCCGTGCTAGCCGCGCCATGTGCCAACGGCATACCCAAACCCTTGGCCCCACTATGCCAAGCCAAACCGCACCTTGCCTTGGCCCTAGCCATACTAGCCGCACCATGTGCCAATGGCATGCTAAGCCCTTGGCCCCATTATTCCAAACGCACCTAGCCGCGCCACCATCTTTGTCATTCCCTACGCGGCTACCAAAAACGAAGGCGTGCGACAATCAACGGTTCCCCTTCAATCCTGGGAGCAAATCCTAGCCATCCAAGGTTACCAGACGACGCATGGTAACCTTTGGCAAAAACCTAAGTTTGGCCACGCCAAACCATGCCATGCCAACGGCATGCCAACCTAGCCGTGCCACCATGCTGGCCTTCCCTACGCGGCTACCAAAAACGAAGGAGTGCGGCTATCAACGGTCCCCCTTCAATCCCAAGAGCAAATCCTAGCCATCAGAGGTTACCATACGACGCATGGTTACCTTTGGCCTAAAAACCTAAGTTTGGCCACGCCAAACCATGCCATGCCAACGGCATGCCAACTTAGTCACGCCACCATGCTGGCCTTCCCTACGCGGCTACCAAAAACGAAGGCGTGCGACGATCAACGGTCCCCCTTCAATCCCAGGAGCAAATCCTAGCCATCCAAGGTTACCAGACGACGCATGTTAACCTTTGGCCCTAAAACCTAAGTTTGGCCACGCCAAACCATGCCATGCCAACCTAACCACGCCACCATGTTGGCCTTCCATACGTGGCTACCAAAACGAAAGCGTGCAACGATCAACGGCTATCTTTCCTCTTGAGATGCAAAATCTCGACCGTCGAAGGTCACCAAGCTAGCAAGTCTCCCAGTAGCGACTTGTCGAGGTAACAACAACATACTACATGTTCGAGACATCAACACATATCACTGGCTGGGGGATCCTCTTTGGGTATTGGTTTGGCGGTTTCTGACATGCGGCGTACACTACGCCCATCATAAGGAAGTGTCATAAGGATGAGGCGATTAATAAATACAGGGAGTTAATGGTGAAACGTTCTTTTTATGGAACATCAATTCCATGCGTTAACGGTTTTATAGAACATCAATTCCATGCGTTAGCGGTTTTATGGAACATTCTATGCGTTAACGTTACCACCTCCTCCCATTTATTCACCCATTTTTCCATTCCTTAATGAGACCAGAGTACGTTTCACTTCGACTTGTATAAATAGGTCTTACCTATTCCCACCGAAGGGAAGGTTTAGTCAAGAGGATACACCACTCAGAAAATGTTTGCTAGCTTTTCATACGTTAGCTTCCCACTTTCTGATACAAGTCGTAACACAACTACTCTTTCAGAATCAACTATTCTGGTCTCATCACTTTCCTTGCTTCCCTCCCCAAAACCAACCCATTCTCCTCCACTTTGTGACCGAAGCAAGTCTAGAACGACCATTTCTTAGTTTAGGCCGGACTTTTACAGATTGATCTCTCAAATCTAAAGTACTCCCTTGCAGTATATTGTTTAGGGTTTAAATTCGTTTCTCAACCACACACCCGAAATTACCGAAATCAGCTGAAACCATTTTCACCCACAAACAGTAGGATTTTGCTCCTACTAGTCCATGGCAGATCAATTTCCTAGCCTGCCAAGGTTTAGTTTCGACCAATGGGATTCGAGATATTGCGCAAGCCGCAAAAGACCTAATTTTTGTAAGTTAATAAAATTAGGTTAAAGAACTGAATTTTGCGGGTTGCCGCAAAATCAATCGATTTTTTGGTGAATTCCACGTATTGATACAAAAATCACTAATTTAATATCCAAGGGCAGCATAACTTTACGTGCCTCTGATTGAGTACTTCTACACGCATATTAATCCTGACACTTCGAGAGATTCATGCTACTCAGCTGCGAGCGAACATTAGTCGTCATGTCATGTCAGTATTAAGAGTTCAACTGGGGAACATGACATAGAATAAATACTCAGAAATTTATAGAATATTTGGGATTGTTGCTGCACGCACCATTCTGGATAAATTTCATATAAATATACTAAGTTTCTCAATACATATGTGAGTAAAGAGGCCTAGGAACTCGTTACTTTCAAATGGCTCTGTTTCTCTGCAGAATGACGACACATTAAATACAGGGTCTTACAATTATAGCCCTGAACTAAAAACCACCATCAACAAAACCGATTCACCAATATTTAGAGTCGGGGAATTACCAAAAGGTCGAGCCGAAGCTAACAAAATTAAAATCAAAGCAGCAGGTTATGAGTTGCGAGAAGGCATCTTGTACAGAAGGTCATATTTTGGAGATGTTTGAGCAAATAGGAAGGGCATTCGATCCTAAATGAACTACATTATGGTGGCGTAGGAAATCATAGTTCGGGTCGAAACCTATCGGCTAGAGGCAAGACGATGGGGTATTTCTGGCCCTACATGCATGAAGATGCAAAACACATGGCACTGATTTGTGATGAATGTCAGAAGTTTGGGAAGAATATTCACGCACCATCAGTATCATTGAACTCGGTGGTAAGCCCTTGGCCCTTTTCCAGGTGGGGCATCGACATTATGGGACCACTACATGTCGGGTCGGGACAATGAAAATACTTGATAGTAGCGATGGACTACTTCACCAAATGGGTTGAAGCTGCAGCATTAAGGCACGTTCGGGATAAGGGCGTGTTTCGGTTCATCTTCGAGCATATTATTTGCCGCTTCGGAATTCTTGCAGCTATCGTGTTGGATAACGGAAAAATAAACTACAAGAAAAAACCATAAATCTGTTGTTCAATACTTATAACATCAGAAAGAGTAAAGATACAACCATTTATCCACAGATTAATGGGCTAAGCAGAGATCACCAACAAGACGATATCAGATAATCTGAAAAAGAAGTTGGACGGGGGAGTATGTCGAATGGTGTGAAGAACTGCACAATGTACTATGGGCCTATCGAACTACCCGAAGAGAGACAACAGGTTTCTCGCCCTTCATTCTCACATATGGACACTACACCATATGGTCCGATTTGGAACATATTGTTTTCTTGGTATGCAACGGATATAGACGTTGCACACCTAAATACGTTGGTAAAAACCAGTAATACGTTGGACTATATCCTAATAATTGGATAGAAAATAAAAAACTAGGACACGCTGGTCTTTATCAGTATAGTTGAGGACTTAAATGTCGATTACGACAATATTATCGCTCTTTTCTTTATTTTTTAGTTTCATTTTCCTTATTTTTTTCTCTTTCTCGATATCGAGTTATCCGCTTCTCCTCTTATTTTTTTCGTCTCTTCCAATATTAAATCTGGATCTACAAAATTAAACCCAATTTTTGAGAAATTAAAACCCATTTCTACTAAACCCTTATCTCATATCAAAACTAAATCAAACTCAATCTTTTAGTAAATCAAACCCTAGAAATCGTTTTCTTCTGTGAAGTTAAACGATTATGTGTGCTTGATTCCAACCTCCAATTTCTTTTTCTGGAGATGAATTAATGGATCTTGCAGGGTATGTATAACCATAATCTTCTTATTTGTTTTTGATATTAATTATTGCTTTATTTTAACCTAATTCTATGAATAACGTTTCTTGGTAGGTATTGTTCTGTAAAGATTTTGTGTGCTTGATTCCAACCGCAAGTTTCTTTCTATGGTGAGAACTAATGAATCCCGCAAGCTACGTATAACCCTAATTTTTTTCTGTCTATTATTGCTTTATTTTGAGCTTATTCTATGAATAATAATAGAAATTGGTAGGTAATATTTTTGCAATTTTTGTTTTTGTTAATGTATTTTAGTATGGGTTTCTTGGTGGTGGTGATGCAGATAAAAGTTGGAGATTTGGCAGTAATTTGGTGGAGATTTTTCATTCCTACGGGTTTGTTGCAGTGAGTGGAGATGTTGGTGGTAGTTGTTGGCTGTAAGTGGGTGGTGCTTTTCTCCTGTTGTAGTTGTTAATGGTGGTTTGGTATTGAAGATAGAGGTTCTGCAGATGTTGGCATGTGTGTGGATATTGTGTTGTTGGTGCTAGTTTGTTGATAATTCTGTTGTTTTATAAGCATGTTCTCTTAATACATGTATGGAGGAATTTGAGCTGGGAGTTGGAGTCAGTATTTTTTGTTTATTAAGTCGTCCTATTCGAAGTCTTACTTGGTTTTTCTTGGATTTTGTGTATGTGCCCTTCATTTCGGATAATATTATCTGAACTGGCAACTGATATTTTGAAATAGGTGGTATATTCCTTGGATGCGGGGTTCATCCTGGCTGTATTGTTGTTCTGTGTATGTTTTAATTTACTCTTTGAGGCAATCAAAAGGGGTGTTTATGTATATTTCTCTTACTGCAGTTCAAGGAGTTAGCCCAGGCTTATGAGGTTTTGAGTGATCCAGAGAAACGTGAAATTTATGATCAGTATGGTGAGGATGCGCTCAAGGAAGGAATGGGAGGGGGTAGTGGTGGCCATGACCCTTCGATATCTTCTCATTTTTCTTTGGAGGAGGAAGCCCATTTTGAGGTAGGTCATTTTCTAATGGTTTTAATGTTTTTATTAAATTTTTAAAAAAATGTGAGGTGTTAACGATGTTTGGAATTCGGTTGCCTTTAGGTGGTGACAGCAGCAGAGGAAGGAGGCAGAGGAGGGGAGAAGGTGTTATGCATTCTCTTAAGGTGTCTCTGGAGGATCTTTACAGTGGAATATCAAAGAAACTGTCCCTCTCTTGCAATGTCATCTGCTCCAAGTGCACTGGGTAAGTTGGTTAGATTGGTGCTTTTCGTTGCTAGTGTAGGGGATTAGAGTATGGCCATACCTGTACTGTTTTAGCCCTTCAGATCTTGCCGTTTATTTGTAAAGATGTTTAAAGCAGCGCTGGCTTCTTTCTGCTGCAATCTTATTCTCCACTCTTTTGTATTACAAAAAAGGTTCGAAATCTGGTGCTTCGATGAAATGTTCTGGTTGCCAAGGTTCTTGCATGAAAGTTTCTATCAGGCACCTAGGTCCCTCTATTATCCAGCAGATGCAACATCCTTGTAATGAGTGTAAAGGGTTTGGAGAGACCATCAGCGATAAGGACCGCTGCCCTCAATGCAAAGGTGAGAAGGTTTTCCAGGAGAAGAAGGTGTTGGAAGTGCACGTTGAGAAGGGAATGCAGGGCAGTGTAGGATGATTTGAAGGAGTAATTATAAATCAAACTGTAACTTCTTTGGGTAAGTTTATACATTGATTCTGTGTAGCTGATTTTTCAATTCATTGTCCTATGTAAGAGTAAAAACACAATAAAAGAGTTTATACCACCACCGCCCCTGCAACGACATACATGTTCAAGTCCAGCAACATAGCCAGAACCACTACCATTATCACTATGGTATCCTGTACCATGGTTCCCTCTAAAACCACTCTGTTTTCCTCTTTTGCAGGATCGTTTGTCCTTCATCAAAAACTTGAAGATGATGTTGTCAAATGACTGTGTTTGATGAGCTGATCTATGCTCAATAGAAGTTTAGGCTTGCTAAACCCTGCCTCAGGACAAACTATTCTACATGCTTTGCAGATGAGTAAGTTTTTTAATCCCTCACTTTCTGTGAATTTAGTGTACATTCATACATATTCTTCTGTTTTTGACTCATTCTAAGTCTTCTAATTCATAATAATTTCTTTATATCGTGTTTGTTTTTCAAGATTTCTCAAGTTTTTTATGTGATAGTTTAACCATTACTGATTGGTTAGTATGATTTTTTGTTTTCCTTGTTGTAGTATTAGGTTTTGTATGGTCTAAGTTAGGGTTTTATATCCATGTTAATCCTTACCATTACAAAGACACTCACACCTACGTTCCTGTGACTAAGAAAGGTTATCGGCAGGTACATTATTCACCATGTCCATACACTTTAGTTCTCTATTCTTCCTATTTTTAACTCTCTATGCTTGGTTTCATGTTCTCAGGTCAATATGGTTGATGTGCTTATTGCTGGCAACACAACTGGTTACTAATGCAATCCTTGTGTTTTTGTGCTTTTTCTAGTGCTCCAGATAGTTCTACGTCAAGTCCTTCCAAAAGTCCTATGAAAGGGTTTGGTCCGGAGCAAGTTGCAAGCTCTGCTGCTTTTTGGGAAGGTAAACCTTATAAATTTGCTCTCCATGGATCTGGCCACTGCTCGAGTCCAGGTTCTGGTGTTGCTGATGATGCGAAGTCAAGAGAAAGTGCGAAGCAACTGGGGCAAGTAAGACTTCCAATAGATTGTAGGAGCCCGGTTGTCTTCTTTGTGTTCTCTGCAAATCAGTATACTCTTCCTCTGCATTGATATGTAAATTTTGGATGTCATTTTAGGAAATTATTCTGTTGAGTCGGTTGCGGCATCCAAATATAATACAGTACTATGGGATTGAGACGGTAAGTATTCGGCTGATGGTTTCAAAAATATCATACTTGTAGACTTCTTGTGATTGCCATATAATGAATATTTGCTTACTATCGTGACATTAACTCTTCATTTTCCCGCAGACTGTAAGGAATGATATATGTCCATCTTTATTAGTATACTGGGCCACTCGCTTGTGTCGGACATATTATTTACTTAACATTTTAAGTCAATAATCCATTGGACACGAGTGAGTGACCAACATTTTTTGTGCTTCCATATATATCTCATTTATAAAACATGCTAGCTTGTGGATTTTGTGAATTGAAACCGCAAAGTATAAAGTATTAACCATTTTTTCGTACCATATGCTTAACTGCAAAATCAATATGGTTTCTGTCTCTCAGTTCACGTTTCAGGCTCTAGAGAGTTATTGTTTTTGTAAGTCATGAGTCATGAGCTAGCTGACCAAGAGGGGAGTGAATGTATCTAATCATTGTGTGTTTGTTTAGTTCTATGTGGAAGATGTCAATTACTTATTTCATTAAATCAGTATTAAGTAGTTTGTCAAATTGGCTTGGAGACACTTAACCATTTGTTTCTGAAATTATTCCAAAGAATGATTACTGGAGCTAACAGCTAGCACTGTTGGTTATACTCATCTCACTTTCTAGTTCATCAATTCTATATTTTCCCTTTATGATGCGACTGACCACTCATAGCCAAGAGAACACTAGAACACAAAATGTGAAATTTAGGCAATCGGGATCATTTGAGAAGTCTTTTCCCTGCTACCAAAGACTTCTATCCTGTGATAGAATTAGAACCTGCTGGGGTGTATTTTAGGTTCCTTGATAGCATCTTGTTCGAGTCTAAGGACTCTTTTTGTAAAGCTTGCATCTCATGTGGAGTATATTGAGGTTTGGTAATGCTCAGTTATTTTTCGACATCTTTACTTGATTTTTTTATTTTTTTTGAGCAATTCTTTTATACCATTCATACTTTGCTTTCCTTAAAATGTTTTGAGGTGTTATCTAATTTACCATTTTCTTATTTTAGTTGTCATATGTAACTGATAACGTTGATATGTAAATTCCCGTTGGGTGGTACTCATGTCGATGTCGTTTTTGGTGCCAGGTGAATCTACCACAGCTGAGAACAGAACAGGGGAAGGAGAGTACTACGTCTGGCACAAGTGAGTAATTTCAAGTTGGTTCCTTGAAGTATCTTAGTAGTAATTTCCTTGCACCATTTTGGTACCAGTTCTTGACATTGATTTTCTATCATTCTTACTGGTAAGGGCTCTCTACTTTTCACTGTTTTTCCTTGGTAGTATTTCCTTAGCTGTATACGTGGGATGTCACTTGTTTAAACACAAGTTCTGCATTTTTTTCTCAATTCAAATAAGTAAGTGTCAAAGTTTTGGAACCGGTTGTGTGGTATTCGCCAAGAAAAATGGATAGGTGAGCTAAGTTCCTTATACCTGTTTATGTTACTGGAACATTTTATGGGGTTTAATGTTTTCTCTTGATCTTTATGGATGTAAGATTATCAAGGAAGTTGGTGATGGAACATTTGGAAGCGTTATCGTGCTTTAAATAAGCAGACTGGGGAAGTTGTATGTCTATTTGATACTTTTTTTTTCTTCTTCTGGTTGGGTCCATTTGATGTTTCATGACTGAAGTAACAATGCTAGAATTGGTCTTGATTGTGTCCTCTCATGTTGATTTATTTCGTTGAAGGTTGCAATAAAGAAGATGAAGAGAAAGTATTATTGTTGGGAAGAGTGCATTAACCTGCGGGAAGTTAAGGTAGTATCGGCTCTCTATATTCTAGTTCTTCTCTAATCTGAGGATCTGCACTTACTAATTGTTTTTTGCAGTCATTACGAAAGATGAACCACCCCAATATTGTGAAGCTCAAGGAAGTCATAAGAGAGAACGACATCCTATATTTCGTGTTTGAGTACATGGCATGCTTTTTCAAGAATATTTATGTGTGTTTTGTGTCCTTAAGTCATGTGAGGGCATCTAATAACTGTCCGGCGTACTAAGTTTATTTCAGGAATGAAACTTGTATCAACTTATCAAGGATAAGGTGAAGCTCTTCCCAGAAGCTGAAGTACGCAACTGGCGTTTTCAAGTATTTCAAGCTCTTGCATATATGCACCTGCGTGGATACTTTCATCGCGACCTTAAGCCTGGTAATGAGGTTTATCTTTTGTTTTGTGGTTGTGAAACCACATTATATGAAATAGTAACTGTTTCATATGCAATCTGAACTTGTCTTGAACTTCGCAATATTTCTCTTATAGGTCTTACTCATGTAAGTGGTTGTGTTTTTCCCTTTTTCTAAATGAACATTTTCTAATTTTATCGTACACTTGAATTTTGCAGAGAATTTGTCGGTTACAAAAGACCTGATTAAAGTTGCAGATTTTGGTCTTGCTCGAGAAGTTTGCTCCCAGCCGCCTTACACAGAATATGTCTCCACTCGCTGGTTAGTTCTATTTGGTTTTCACGCTGATGTTAGCCTCCTGTGTCTTCGAATGCATCTTGTGATCCTAACAAATATGCATATGGCAGGTATCGAGCTCCTGAAGTTCTGCTCCAGTCACCGTCGTACAATTCCGCAGTTGGTGCGTATGATAGTGTTGTACCATGTTTTCATATAATGCCTGATCCTGTTTGATTATAATTTAATAGGTCAAATATTCCTTCTCCAGATATGTGGGCTATCGGAGGTATCATGGCTGAACTGCTTTCACTCCGCCCTCTTTTTCCTTGTTCCAGGTGTGCATTCACATGAACTGATCAAAGTTGAACTCTTTTTCTTAAAGATTTGTGAACATGCATCTGGTAATTATTGAAATTCGTTGATAGGTTTTCTCTTCTAGTTGATAGGTTTTCTCTTCTACAATTGCAGGTTGTGACTTGTGTGAATGGAACATATATCTATTATTGTTTTAAACTTACACTAGGTTACGAAATGTGAATCTCACCAGCTGTTGCTTTTCTTTTGTTATGCAGTGAAGCGGACGAAATGTGGATCTAACCATAAATTTGCCGGAATTATCGTCGGATTTTTTTTTACCTGGAATTATCGTCGGAATTTATTTTTATACCTGGAATTATCGGCTGAATATATTTTTTTTTTACCTGTAAACGGGTTTGCAACGTATATAAGTGTTGCTCAAATTAGAGTAATACGTTGCCTAAATTATTGTAACCGTTGCATAAATTAAAGAATCCGTTGCTCAACAAACGTTGGTAAACCGATTGACCAACGTTTTTATTCGTTGCACAAATTAATTTGCCCAACGGATTTTAGCGTTGCACCCAAATTTGCTACGCCATATTCCCAACAGATATACGCGTTGGTGAAATTCATTGCAACGTCTATATCCGTCCCAAATCGGATGTTTTGGTGTAGTGGGAACCGAAGCAATTCTTCCAACTGAGGCGATGATACCCACTACAAGGACGGAAGCATGGAGACGAAATCTATCATCAGATTTGATCCTCGCTAAACTCGATGATTCGGAAGAGACAAGAGAGCTGGCTCTACAAAAAATGAAGAGCTATCAAAGGCGACTACAACGCGAATACGATAAACAAGAGAGTTTCACCCGGGCAGTTAGTACTGAAGGAATTGCCTAAAGACGAGCACGACAAGAAGGGTGGAAAACTAGCAGCCAGGTGGGGTGGACCTTACACTATTGTATCAAAGGTTGGAGAATGAGCCTACAAGATACTGAAACCCAATGGCACTCTTGAGAAACGACCCTGGAACGCGTGGCACTTGAAACTATACCACCCATGAGAGGTGGAAATGCAGGTATGATACCTTGTCATTAAAATCCTTTACTCATTCATGAGAGATAAATAAGGAAAATGACATAAGCGACTAATGGTCATTCGAACTCGGGGTGATGGCAATGTGAAAGTGCCGAGGTAACTTACACTTGAATGGTCGTTTCGAACTCGGGGAGATGGAAATGTGCAAGTGCCGAGGCAACTTACACTCGACGGACTATTCGAACTCGGGGCGGCGGCAGTGTGCACGTGCTAAGGTAGTCTAATGGTTCTGGTGGTTGGAATCTAGTAACCAAAGGTTATTATGACTCGCGTCCCTGATAGGTGGGAAACCAACCTACATTTGAATGGTTGCTCCCATCGCAAGTCGCTAGACTCACTTGACCTAGGCAGCCGATTGATGACTGACCTAGGATATTCGGTACATAGAACCTAGGAATGACCTTATACCTTACCATTGACTTGAGAAGCCAATGATGAGATACCTCAATCGATACATGGCATTGGGCCCGATGACCCTCCTTGTTGAGTATGTTCGACAGAAATGAAATTTATAATAACGCATAAATAATGCTATGAAATGCACGAAATCAAAATGCTAAGGGTTACGAACGACCAGGCATCAAATAAACAAACTAACAACATTGTCAAAAGTAACAAGCCTCAACGCGGAGGAACCGATTGGTGGCGTAGCACCCCATAAAAGAAGTTGTCTAGAAATTAAAGGTGTTCAAGCGAAACGAAAATTACATCTCGAGAAGAGGGGCAAAATAGTGACGCAGCACTACAAAAGGCAGAAATTATACGTTGGGTTGAATCGAACCCAAGCTCGACTTCTTCGCATCAACTTAGACCTTCCTCATCTAGATAAATTCCTTTACACCCTCCTTGATCTTCACGGAGAGCTCAGTTTCATACTTCACTTTCTCCTTGGCCAGTTGGCGAGTTAGATCGTTAGTAGCAGTGACAACATCGACAACTTTCGTATTTAGAAGAGCCTCATTCTGCTTCAACTGGGTGACATGCTCCTCCAAAGTCTTGACATTTCCTTGCTCGCCTACATACACAAAAAGAGCGATATGGTTATAACCTTGGAAAATGACGCAACAAAACAAGGAAACACATGGACATTACATAAACATACGCAAAGACCTGATAGTGTGGGCAAAGCTAATTTTAAAGTTTCTTCGGACTTTAAAAGATTGGTCTCAAGCTCAGAAATCCTTAAAACCAACTCATTATACTGTTGTTCATTAAATTCGTTAGAGGGGCAATATTTCTTGTGATCAGCCCATGAAGCTTTCTGACGATCATGCGTTGCTTGAAGACTCGACAACTGAAGTCGAGTCCATTCTAGGTCGCGAGATACCTGATCAAACCCGAGAAGTTTTTCCTCTAACTTTTGGATGGAATCTTCGGCTTCATGCTTTAATTGTGAAAGACATTTGCGATCGGAGTGAAGATCTCGGTTTTGAAGTCTCAAGGAATTACACTGACCCTCTAAGCTATCAGCCAGCAAACCTTTATCGGCAACAATCCTTTGAAGCCGAGCTAACTTGGAACAAAGATTATCTATTTCCTCGGGAACATACTCAAACCTTTGATAACGAGTTAGTTCAGCTCAGAGATCTTCAATCTCGGCAGCTTGACGGTCAATTTTGTCATCCTTATTGAAAATCATCTGTTGAAGTGTGGAAACATGACTGTAAGGACCCTCAAGCTCGTCAACGCTATTAGACTAGTCAAGTGACGGAGTAGCCGATAATAACTCGATTAGTTTAACACGAACGTTAATTAATAGAAATTAATCTAACAACGATCTAGTTACGAAACTAGTATCACTAGATAGATCTCGAAAAGTTGCGCGAATAAGACTACTCGAACGTGTCAATCAGATATCGGATGAAGAAGATATTATCAATTTTATATGAAGGACAAATAAATCATTTTCCTTTAAGCAACCCGGATGCCCTTATCGTTTGGGAAGGTGCCTTTATCATTGGTCGCTAGTCTTATCACCAGATACGTGTCGAAGAGAAATCAGTTTCTCTTATTCTTTCTTCTTTATCTTTTTCTTCTCTGTTCTTCTTCTGTTTCTTCATTCTTCTTTTCTTCCTCTCTTTCCTCTGTTATTCATGCTCGTCAATTTGTGAGAAGACTGAGTGATTTTGAGAACGGAAACTAGGGGAAAACGTCAAGAGATGATCGTTTGTGATGATGTTGCGGTTGATTGAACACGAGATGAAGATGATAGAATGGATGCTGTAAATCGAAGTTAGGATTTCTGGTTAGGGTTTGTATAGAATTGAGAGATGATTTGGGTTGTTGTTAGATGAAGAACGATTGGGTTGAGATTTAATTAAATCTCTGAAGCTGTTGGAGGTGAAATTGAGAATTAGGGTTCGTCCTGTTCTTCCCCAAATTAGAATTAGGGTTTGTAAGAAGTTCAAAGAAGAATCAACAGATAAAGTTGTTGATTTAGGGGATTAAATTAAATGATGGGTTTTGAAGAACAACACTAATTAAGTGGTTAAGGTTTTGAAGATTATTTAGGGTCTCTGTAAATCACTGAGGATATGATTGGAGGTAATTAAGAAGAAATTAGAGGTTGGGTATGGTTGATATGAGAAGTTAGAATTATGTTTTGAACTCAAAATTAGAAAGTAGAGGATTCAGAATTTGTTATAGAGTTTCTGAGAATCAAGGATGATGATGGAGATTGGGGAGTTGTTGTTAGTCTAAGGACGAGTTGATGAATTAAGTCAGGTGAAGAAGAACTTGAATTCGATTGCCTGAGTATTACTAAATTGAGGTAATTGTTCTTCTCTGTAATTTAAGTAAAGTTATAAAAGTTCTATAGTTGAATTTATGAATTAATCAATGAGATGAGATTGAAATGGTTATGTGAATATGTAATGGAATTACAGATTGTAGTTTAAGTTTATGCATTGAATTACAATTGAGGATTATATGCTTGAGATGTGGAAGTTGCAGTTCTGTGTTGAATTGAATGTAAGTTATGACCATCCTGTAGTGTTATTGGTGTTGGTTAGACTGAATTAGTGGGTTGTTGTAGCCTTAAGAAGAATTGCAGAGTCCAGTTAAGCAAGAAGAGGGTTTGGATTGTATGGATTGAGATGAAAGTGAAGTTGAGATTCTGTTGGGTTGTTGTGTAGTGAATGAGTAAATGTTGAATGAAGATTACAGGTAGTAGTGGGATGTTGTTGCTGCTGTGGTGTTGTAGAATGCAGGGAAGATTTGAGATGGGTGTGATTGAATATGAGGTGATGATAATAACAAGATTGAATGCGGTGCTAGTTTTGAAATGGAGATGTGTAGGTGATAGATGAATTAGAATTCCAGTTGAGTTACTAGTTGTTCTGGTGCTGTTGAAGTGGCAGGGGATATTGAGTTGAGGTTACAGGCAATTGTGGTTGTTGGGTTGAAGTGGTGGCAGTCCCTATGAAGGATTGTAACTGTTATTGCAGGTAAGCCGAGTTTATGGTTGTAAATTAGTTATGAGGCTTACGTAACTTGAATGTGTAATTGAAGTAACACAGTTGAAGTGGATTTGCAGTTATAGATAATTGTACTGAATTACAAGTAATGACGGTATTGTGTTTAGTTGTAGTTAATCTGGAATCGGTGGGGATTCAGTTTAGTGGGAGGTATTGCTAAAAGCTGCAATTGCAGGTAAAATGAATTATCAGTTGTTATTCAGTTATGAAGTTTGTTTGAATTAAACGTATGATTGAAATGATTCAGATGAAGTTGTATAATCTGGTAGAATTGAAGTAATGAAGAAGATGTTAGCATTGTAGAGTTACGAGTTTTTGTGTTTGTTGTGTGGTCTGTAACCTATTCAGTCTTTCTGACTGAACTGACCTAGACTGACTTAGTTGACTCATCTGACTCAGTGGACCTTGACCGAATTGACTAGTTGACCCTGGACTTGACCTTTGTTTGACATTGACTGTTAGAGACCCGTTGACTGTTAGCTTGACCGTTATGTTTGACCGTTAGTTGACTCAGATGGATTGGACATTGTGTATTGGGCTTGGTTAGTGGACCAAGATCAGTCTTTCTTAATTAAATGTTTTGGACCTATTGTGGTCCGAATTGACCTTTGGTTCTCTCTACAAAGTTGTAGATATTCATAAGACATAAGTAGTGGATTGTAGAACCAATCTAATTGAATTAGTAGACCTTAGATATGCTGAAGATAGATAAATAAAAGGTGTATAACCATAAATGGGCTTAGAACCATTAGATAGAATTGTATGATTTTAGTGTGAGCCATTTTGCCTAGATTCTTAGAGTTCTTGTGTGATTAACAGTTAGTTATTAACAACGATCGATACAAAGAATGAACCAGTGGATCGTGGATCTCGAGGTAAGCGTGGCTTGTCATCAAAAGAGGTGGGAATTTATATTTAAATCTTTTGTGATTATTGTTGTTTTCTTTTACCAAAGTTTATGTTTAACAAATTCATGCATTTTCTGATTGTGTATTCCTTGCATTGTTTAGTTTTAAATTCTGAAAGTTCTGCTATCTTTTTTAATATTTCCATGGTTTGGAAAGGAATTGTAATGCTTTGTTTGTCGTTATGAATTGTTTGGGAAATAAGAATTTCCGTTTGTATGTTTGGAAATGAGAATTTCCATCTGTGGTATCTGGGATACTGCTCCTTCTTTTATACCTACATGAATTCAGCTTTTATGCACATGGCTAGGGCGATACACCACAATATTATTATTGAGTGTGGTTAGCACAAATATTATACATTGTTTGATGAAGGAGTTAGTTCCATATACATGATTGTTTAAATCTGTGAATTGGCTTTTTATGTTTAGGTAAAATATGTATTGTTTTCTAGATCATTTCAGTGATTACTTGAAAGTTAAATGTTATTTCCACTGGGCACCCCTTTTAGGGATGATATGCTCACCCTTTCCCACTTTTAGTTTCAGAGACAGATCAGAGTTGCGCAGCGAAAGCTTCAAGGGTTGAGTTCGTTAATTAGTGGTTATCTTCTGCTATGTTTATTGTGTTGTATTGTAGTTGCAGGAAAGCCCACACTACACCCCTCACTAGAATTTACTCAACTAATCCATTTGAAGATGAATAACTATAGATTTTATTGATTATTTTCTTGAAATATTTACAAAGGAAGATAGAACAGAGCTAAAGAAATTACAATCACTCTAAATTTTCTCTCTCCTAATGACTTGCTTAACAATTCAAAAGAACTCTCCTACAATGGACTTATTAAGCCCTTTATATAGGGTATTACACAGTGGATGACAACTAAAGTTTGTCCTTTATTTTCGGGAATAACTCGCGAAGCATCGCAAGTGTATAAGTGTTCGTTTTCGCGACACTCATAAATCTCGCTAAATCTTCACACCTTTCTCATGTTCTGGCTGTCGTCATCCATTGCGTCATTTATATTACTTCCCTGCGACACCTTCACAATGTGTCGTTTATTAATCTCGCGAAGTATTGATGTCGCGATATTCTCGATCCTACATCTTGCCTCTTCTCATGTCTTTCCGCGAAGAAGAGAATGTCATGAGAACCAATATTTTGAAATGCGCGCAAATGACTCATCTCTATCTGTTTTAATTTCGTACCTTTACGGAACTTATTACGATGTTTCTTCTTCCATTCTTTTCTTGACACGTTTCTTTCAACCGTTTACTCTTGACCATTCATGTCCCATCTCGCATTAAAAGCATTTATTTTCTCGAGGATCCTCCTCTCTATATATAGTTTTCTCACCCTTCTCTTGTTTTCTTTTATTTTACCTCTGCAACTTTCCTTCAATTTTCTTCCTCCGCAATTTGCGCTCCTGCTACTGTAAATCTTCCCCTTTTTTCATTCTCTTGATCTTCAATTCTCCATTCATTCCCATACTCTAATAATGGCTTCACTTGGTCGTACATATAAACCCCTTTTCAATGAAGTTCACAGAATTTGCAAGAGAAGGGTTTCACCTTATCAACCATTCCTGATCAAGAATCTTTGTCTATACTT
Organism: Papaver armeniacum; assembly: GCA_023531295.1. Classification (NCBI taxonomy): domain Eukaryota; kingdom Viridiplantae; phylum Streptophyta; class Magnoliopsida; order Ranunculales; family Papaveraceae; genus Papaver; species Papaver armeniacum. The sequence continues at coordinate 192,776 of JAJJWW010010702.1, forward strand.
TCTGCAAAATCGTTTCGGATCATCGGTGTGATGATCGAAAATTATAATCTCATTAGGTCAACTCCTCGCAGGACTTCCCATTCCTCTCTACGATCCCGAGATGCCTTTATTCTATGAAATTCTCTCTCATGAGAAATTCTCGCGAGCTATTTATCAACCGAGCAGGATCGCATCCGTCTAATGCTTGAATTCGCCAACCGTATACTGGTAAAGGATCTTTATATCGATGATGTCAAAGATCCTAGATTCGCAAATTTAAAAATTGTTGCCGAGAAGTATACTTCGTGGAAAACTTTTTGAGAATTATGCGGTAATAAATATGAGAAATGATAAATCTCGCTGGGGCGCTCGATTGAAAAGGAAAGATAACATTCCCACTGATAAGCTACTTATGCAAGATATTGACTGGCACTCGGGCAAGAATAATGTTCCTCGGTACTCCAAAGATGAGAAGTGGTGGGTTTTTCTTTTATTTCTGAGCGGACCTTATATCGCAGGTTCACATGTACTCCCTGCGAATCTCGCAGACTATCATCCTTGGGAATTTAAGTGGCCCGAGAAGGCAAAAGAGGTATATTTCCTATTTCAGGTTTGCTTTTACGATATTTCCTTCCTCTTATATTTACTAGATTTGCAAAATTTTCAGATTGTCAAACTGAGAAAGAGTTATAAAAGAAATCCAAAGGCGAGTACCCTGGCGATACTCCGATCAATCACGGATGAAGTAAGAAATATTTTCTTTTGTTATTTTAAACAATATTGTTGCCTCTATCTTCATTCGTGTGCAAAGGTTGGAGTTGAAGAAATTGATGTTCCCGAAGCTGCGAAGACTAAAGGCAAGAATAAAATCACCTCTCGCAAGAATAAATCTTCTAGTCCATCTTCTAAAAACGGAAAATCCAACCCTCTTCTCATTCTAGTTCCCAATCTAGCGAGGATTCTGACGAAGATGAAAATGAGATTGGTACTTCTTTTGCAAAGGAGAGTCATTCGGTCGAATCTGCTATGACGCAATTGTCTAGCATCTTCTCTGATTCTATGCAAGGATTGGGAGATGATCATTTATCTGCCACTTGCGAAGCTCTCGCTAATATTTGCGATGCCCCCTTGCTAGTGGATAATGATTCTTTTCGCGGAGTTTCCCGAACATTGACTTCCAGTTTCTTAAATGCTCTCAATGCTTTGGTATGTTCATATTCCTTTGCTTCTCCGTGACTTCGATTATAAGCTTTATCTTAACAATTTCTTTACTTTCCTTTATAGTCCTGGGAGAGCTTCCTTTGTTGTTGCCTCGGATCTCGAGAAAAGACGCGACAACCTTGAAAAGAAAAATCTCCAACTCAAAGAGAAGATCCAAGAACTAGAAATCGAAGTTGCGACGCCTCGCAAGAAAGATGAAAAAATTCAACAGTTGGAAGTTGAATCTACTTCTCGAAGGATAAAATATCTACTCTTCAAAGTGCAAATCAACAACTTTATGGTACAAAATTTTTACTCTTCAAGTCGTCTTTATTTTGTCATCCGCTTTTCTTTGCTCGATTTATTATTTTCGCAGAGACATATATAATCTCTCCGAAGAAGCCATTCTTCTCCATTCATTTCCGAGCCTATGGATAATGATGTTCTTCTCACTCATCTCAACGAATCTTTAAGTAGTTCGTCAAACAAAGTTGATTCCTTTCCATTAAATGAACTTCAAGCCAAATATCGTCTCTTAGAGATTGAGCATAGATCTAGTTTAGGTTTAGCCAACCGATTTAAACAAATGTATCTTGATTCCCATAAGAAAACCAAAACTTTAAGGAAGAAAATTAGTGGCCTTATAGATGACAAAGACCGCATTGCTAATAAAGGTGCACAAGCATTAGCAAAATTTCAAAAATCTCTTCTCGAAGTACAAATTGAACGAGATGAATCTCTTCGTCAGAATGCCATACTTAATGAGCGAGAAGATCAAATTCGTTCGCTTCTCGTTATAATAATGATGATGAATTCGCTTGGGCTGCGAAGGTTCTAGATAATGCCGTGGGAATAACTTAGGTGTTGATGTTAGCCTTCATGCCGAGCATCCGCCTTGGTTAAAGATATGATATCGACGAGAGAAGGTTGTTTATTATTCCTTTTTACTTTATTACTCCTTTCTTCTCGTAGTATTGTTATTAACTTATTGTCACTTGTTTTGCGAAGCGAGAAGAGATTTGGACAAGGATTGAAGAACTTGAATCGAAAAAGAGCAACTCGCAAATGGCCTTTCTCTTCGCAACAACAAGTATTCTAAGTTGAAGAAACAAGCGCAAGCTACTGATGGCGAATTTCAATAACAATGTCGTTTCGTTTTCGCAATCAAACTATTGAAACAGTTTGCAATGATCACCACATTCCTCTTAGTTCATACCCTTGTCTTCTTGATGATATTCCTGAAGATATGCCTTTCTCGGACGTTTCTGATAGTGAAGCCAGCGAAGAAGAAGAGTGACGAAAAAAATGATGGAATCGAAGAATCTGACAAAGAAGAAGAATCAACAAAGAAATAACTTCTTTTTCTTCTTTCGCTTCTTGTAATATCTGTATATATACCCTTTTAACCTTCTTTTTCTGTAGCCCCTTATTGTAAATTTCTTGGATTGCTAAATATGAATTTAATCTTTATTTCCTTTATTTGCACATATTAATCAAGCAGTTCCTCCTAATCTTTATTTCCTTGTATCCTTTGTGCATAAATCTATCATTGCGAAAATGAATAACAAAATTTCATCTCATACATTACCATACTTGCCTCTGTTATTTATTTTCAAATGAGAGATTTGATCAATTATCTCTGAGTAATGAAACCTCTGAGCTTTGTCTTTGTTATTTATAGAGATTTGGCAATTCTATATAAAGAAATATAATCATTTTCGCAAGCTCACTTGCTTCCTTATCTTTATTTATGTTGAAGTGCATCATTGCGACAAGATCGCAGGACGTCTTCTCAAATGAAGAAATCTATTGATCTTGCCTTATCATTTCTTGTGTGGTCTTATTTTGCCTTCCTAATTAAAGGTCTTATTTCGCCACCCCTCGTTGCGACAAGATCGCAGGATGTCTTTACATTTTCATGTAATGACCCATTGACCTTGTCTTATCATTTCTTAAGTATTTTTGCCTCTGCAGGATATTTTATTTGCGACAATATGACAGGCTTAAATACTCTTGCGAATGTAAAATCCTATGACATTGCCGTCTTTGCGACGAAATCGCAGGACATCTTTACATTTTCATGCAAAAACCCATTGATCTCGTCTTATCCTTGCGTTAGTATTATTGCCTCTACAGGATCATCGCACAAATATGACAAGCCTAAATTTTCTTGCGAAAATAAAGCCTCGTGACATTTGCGTCTTTTGACACTTATCAGCTCCCTAATGGAGGGTGCCTCCCTTATCTTCTCCCTGGTTGCCCCTTCAAGGAGGCGTACATCGGCCATACAAGACTAGCTCCTCCCATCCGGTCTTAACAACAACCAGGTTGTTTTTTGACCTCTTATCCCTTATACCTATATGGTTTATGGTTACGAGACTGCACCCTAAGTGGAGTTTTCTTCAGACGAGTGCAAAGATATACCAAGACTTGCCAAGAATGGCCGAGACACATCAAATGCCCCGGGCACTCTTGGCTCAACCGTGTACCCCGGCGCCTTGAGCATACACTCGACTCCTTGGAAGAGACCCTCGGGCGTCCAACCGGGGTATAACCTTATATATATAGTTGGAAATCCAAGGTATCTCTCCCAGGATAGGCTTTCATGGGCCCCAAATCTCCATGACTTAGGTTCCGGAGTGGTGTAACCTTTTCACCGAGCCATGTCAAGAGATACCCCCGTATATGACGCACTTTAGGTCTTACATTTGCCTCTTGCGAAATATCATTCGCGAACTAGGGTGTACGCCATAAAGGTTCGTCCCATTCACTCACTCTTTCATTTTTGTTAATTCATTCAATCATTCATTTTGTTTGCCGAAGCTATCGCACAATCTTACATTGTTTATTCATTTTTGTTTTTCAATTCTTCAATCAAATTGTCATACATTCTTGATGGCGAGATTCTCGCGTATTTCTTCTTGATGATTATTCATTTCTTACACTTTTTGCTCCTGTTGCTCTTTGCCTCTGCACCATTCAAATCTTTTAATAATTCCTTTCCATCATGATTTTCCACTATGTTCCTGCACTTGCTTCGCGATGTATCTTCACCTCTTGTATCTATGGTATCCACCATCAACCTTTCTCTTCTTTGTTCATCTTTTATATTTTGCTTCCAGCCCTTTCTTTTTGCAGCTCTTTTCCCGCAACTCTCCACATCAATCTCATAGCATTTTTGTCCTTCCATCCAATCTCCCTTTATAACTCCAACACCGCTAGGATGAGGAAACTTTATACATTGATGATACGTCGACGCTACACCCAGAATTTCGTGCAACCATGGCCTTCCGATCAATGCATTATAAGGGGACTCCACATCGACCCCACATAACAAAATTTCAGTTGATAATCCTTGCAAGGGTATTCTCATATGAACTTCTCCTTTAGGCTTATTCATTTGTGCAATTGAAACCGTATATTTTGTATGTCGAAGGTATCAATTCTTCATCCTTCCCACCCATAGTATTGTAAGTATGGTAAAAAGAATGTTTACCGAGCTCCCCGTATCAATTAATATTCTATTGATCGCCCAGAGTTTTCTCGCTTCATCATCTTCGCCATCTACGGGTTTTGGATTAATTTCCAATTTTACGACCAATGGGTTATCATGCGCCTCTCTTCTTCAGAATCTCTTCTTCGTAGTGAAAGAAATAATTTGCATTTGCCATTCTTTTAATCGCGACGCCTTCGCGATGTTCATCACTTCTCTATCATCGCATCCCTCGCAAAGACCCTACGAGAACATTATCATGAAAATCTTCAATTGCTCGGTATGAATGTATAATAGAGTTGCAAAACAAATTTTTGGCTTTCGTTACAACTTCTATTACGAATGTTTCTTTCCCCTTTGATGAATTTTTCATGTGCATTTCTGGCGGTGGTGGTAACGGTTGAACCTTCTCTTTACCTTTTAGAAAATGATTCAGCTTTCCTTGATCAATCATTCTGAGGATGATTCTTTTTATATTTCTCGCAGTCATTTGTTAGGTGTCCATGAAAGCGGTGGTAAGAAAGAACTTCGTGACTTCTATCACTTGGTGGTGGCTCATTCCCCATATTCCATGGTGCGGTATGTTTTCCATCAAGAGTATAGCTTCCCATATTTTTTCCACACTAGTATTTAGTGGTGGCATTTTGATTTCTTCCCATACTACTCGTGACGTCGCCGCCCTCCATGATAATTCCCGCCTTTGACTTCCATAAGTTTCTTGCGGATGATCAAGTCTTTGAATTTTGTTATTGCCGCCACGGTTGTAGTAGTTCCTTTCTCTCTCAAATTTTTCTTGATCACGGCTTCCCATGGCTACTATCTTTGGCTGTCCATCATCTATTATCCTTTCTTGTTGACCTTGCGAAGTGCTCGCCACCGTGTTTATCAGTTTGGGTAATAAGCTTGCATTCGCAGCATTTGAACTTGTATTCGCAATTGGATATGATTCCATCTCATTTTGCCTTTCCTCTAAAGCAATATACTCCTCTTGAAGTTCTCTTAACTCGGTCATCGTGATTGTATTCTTGACTCTAAAAATTTGAATATATAACAAATTGGTTGCGAACATAGCATTTATGAACGATAGAATGAGATATCTTTCATCCACCCTTCCAGCCATTTCGCTACACATTGTCTTCCATCTCACAGTTAAATGTTTGAAACTTTCGCCAACTCTTTGTTTCAAGCCAACACATCTTCAATACACGGTCGCGAAGAGTTGTTACTTATATATGCCCCTAAGAATATAGCTTGTAAATGGTTAAATGACGTGATTGTGTTTCTTGGTAAACCCTCAAACCATTTCAATGCTTCTCCTATTAAACTTGATGCAAAGTATTTGCACAATATGGCATCATGATTTTCCCATTGTAACATACATCTCACATAAGCTTTGATGTGTTGTATCGCACAAGTTGTTCCACCAAAAATGCTGGTTAATGCAGGTAAATTTCACTTTGGGGGTATTCCTCCTAGCTGCACTTCTAATGTAAAAGGATTTTTCGACCTCTGCGATGGCTTCATCTAACTTTGTCTTCTTCCTCCTTCTCTTCTGTTGTTCAATATTCCTCTCATCTCTGCCAATTCTCTCAAAATTTGTTCATTTGCCTCGTAATTCGAACCTATTGGTCTTTTTATTTTCGCTCTCCTCCTTCTGCGTTCGTGTCTCGCTTATATTTTCGGTTCATCATTCTCTTCTCTTCTTTCTCTCGCGACTTTCTCCCTCATCTCTTTCACGAATTCTCACACCATTATATCTGTCATTTTCTCTTCTTGGTTGTCTATCATTTCTCCTTTGTATTCTTTCATATTCTTCATTGATGTTTCCATTGTTGCGATTTTGCTCGCGCCTTCTTTCTCTATTGTCATGATTGTTCTGCCGTATTGCTTCTTCCACTTCCCGTTCTTCCATTTCTGCTCTTAATCTTTCCCTTTCGCAAGCTAGACGCGCTTGTTCAATATAATGTTTTTCAATGTCATCTTCAATTTCCTTTTGTTTCCTTCGTGTTTCTCTCCCATGCAGTATTCTTCTTCCTTCTTCCTGATTTTCTTCGTTAATTGGATTATTCTGCCCTTGACGCTGCCTATTTTCTTGATTTTCGTCATTTTGTCCATTTGTAGAATTTCAGGATGTGGAATATGACGATCTCCTACCACTTCTCTTCTTTCGCAACCTCCTTCACCAAAGTCTAGCTCTCTTTCCAAATTTTCTTCATTAACATTTTCTACAGGTAATGTTCTTCTCACATCCTCTCTAACTGATCTTGATCTTGACCTGGTATTACTTCTCGACCTTCTATCCTGCAACCTCATATTTTCCATTCTTAACTCATGGTTTTGCCTTGTTAAATTTTCGCGTTCTTCAGCTTCTAACCGCCTTTCTTCGTGTATTGTTCGTCTCAATGTTTCTAATGCTGCGATTTCTTCATTTCCTTGAATTGTTTCTCCCATATCTTCTCGATTTCTCTCCTCTTGTCCATTATTTATCAATTGTTGCATTTCTTCTCTTTCTTCCATAGAATCTGATCTCCATGTATGCATACTCACCCTATCATAATCTATTACTCTATTTGTTGTTGGTTGAATTGGTGGTTGAATTTGGCCTTCTTCTCTATCTCTTGTGTTTACTCTTGAGGGTTCACCTACTTCATTTCTCCTTTCTCCAGCTAATCTCCTGCTTCTTCTAACAGTTGTTGGTTGTTCTGATGTATTCCTTCTTCTAGCCATTTCTTAATTTCTGCAACTTGCCGTAAATTGTATGAAATTCTTTTCTTATTACTCCAAATTTGTCCAAATCACAATGTTGATCTTCACTCAGTCCCTGTTTCTAGCGCATATGTAGTTGCAGGAAATCCCACACTACACCCCTCACTAGAATTTACTCAACTAATCCATTTGAAGATGAATAACTATAGATTTTATTGATTATTTTCTTGAAATGCTTACAAACGAAGATAGAACAAAGCTAAAGAAATTACAATCACTCTAAATTTTCTCTCTCCTAATGACTTGCTTAACAATTCAAAAAGAACTCTCCTACAACAGACTTATTCAGCCCTTTATATAGGGTATTACACAGTGGATGACAGCTAAGCTGTCCTTTATTTTCGGGAATAACTCGCGAAGCATCGCAAGTGTATAAGTGTTCGTCCTCGCGACACTACTAAATCTCGCTAAATCTTTACACCTTTCTCATGTTCTGGCTGTCGTCATCCATTGCGTCATTTATATTACTTCCCTGCGACACCTTCGCAATGCTGTCATTTATTAATCTCACGAAGTATTGATGTCGCGATATTCTGATCCTACATGTATAATTTTTTTGTAAACCAAATGACTATTGTATATGTATCATTTGAGAGAAGTTTCTTGTATATATATTTCAGAGAGGGGTTAGTTTTGGAAGTTTGTAGCAGATTTATTAAATCGATTGTTTAAGTAAATGTTTTAGATCCTTAGTGCCTCTTTATTTAGTTATTCTTTTGGATTAGCTAGCTGCTAACTTTGGGGGCGGTACAGTGTTGGTATCAGAGCAGTGGATATTGTTGAAGTAGTAAATCATACACTAAAACATACACTAATATTGAAGTAGCTTTGGGGGCGGTACAGTGTTTTAGATCCAACACTGTAGCGCCCCCAAAGCTAGCAGCTGACTAATCCAAGAGATTAACTAATAAAGAGACACTAAGAATCTAAATCATACACTTAAGCATTCTATAAAGAAATCTGCTACAAAACTTAACCCAAAAGCTAGCCCCGCTCTGAAATGTATATATACAAGAACTCCTCTCAAATGATACATATACAATAGTCATTTAGTTTACAAATAAAATATACAACATAGTAATCATAGTCGAAGTTAACTAACAGACTCAACCGTTGAAGCTTTCGCTGCGCATCTGTGATCTGTCTCTGAAACTGAAAGTGGGAATGGGTGAGCACATCATCCCTAAAAGGGGTGCCCAGTAGAAATAATATTTAACTTTTAAGTAATAATTTGCACGATTTGGAAAACAATACATATTTTCCTAAACATTAAATAGAGACCAAGTCACTGAAATAAACAATCATGTATATAAAACATACTCCTTCGTCAAACAATGTATAATATTCAATGCTAAATTCCAGCACCTAATAATAATATTGCGGTGTATCGCCCTAGCCATGTGCATAAAAGCTCGAAAGTAAGTAGGTATAAATGTGAAGGAGCGTATCCTATATACCACAAGTGGAAATTCTTATTTCCCATAACAATTCATAAACAAAAGCAAAACATTACAAGTCCTTTCCAGTCCATGGAAAGATTCAAAGAATCAACAGAACAATCGTAATACAAATTAAACAAAGCATGGAACGTACAATCAAACAAAGCATGAGTTTGTTAAACAAAGACTTTTGTAAAGGAAACAACAATGGTTACAAAAGAGCTAAATGTATTCCCACCTTTTTTTATGACAAGCCACGCCTACCTCGATATCCACGATCCACTGGTTCATCCTTTGAATCGATCGTTGTTAATTTAGTCTAACTGTTAATCACAGGAGAACTCTAAGAATCTAGCCACAATGGCTCACACAAGAATCATACAAATCTAACTAATGGTTCTAAGCTTATTTATGATTCTACACCTTTTATTATTTATCTCTAGCACATCTAAGGTCTACTAATTCAATTAGGTTGGTTCTATAGTCCCTTAGCTAAGTCTTATGAATATATACAACTTTGTAGAAGAAGTCAAAAGGTTAATCCGGACCATAAGAGGTCCAAATCATCAAAGTATGATAACTAACCTTAGGCCCAAGTCCACTAATCCAACTTATTCATCTAAGGCCCAGGTAGAGTCAACTAACGGTCACTAACAGTCAACGGGGTCAATTAACAGCCAATATTAGTCAAAGGTCAAAGTCCAGGGTCAATGGTCAAAGAAACCAACTCAGTCAAGGTTCATTGAGTCAGGTCTGGTCACTAAGTTAACTCAGTCAGATTATGAGTTAGCTAAGGTATGTCAGTCTGACTAGGCTGAATTGCACAAGGCCAAAACTCTTGCAGAGGCCAGAGCCATTGCTCATGCCAAATCACACTGATGCACAAACATTATGCAACACCAAAACTCTTAACTATAATCCAATAAAAATATAATTATCTTAAACAACTTCATAAACCAAATACAGCACTCAACTAAGATTACCTACAAGTGAAACTTTCACTAAACCCTTTGCTATGATAGCAATACAACCAACTCAGCCTATACATCATAACAGCGCAAACCCACTCCAAGAGTTCTACACAAATCACAAACTACTTCAACTGAGTTCAACATAACAATTTTTCCTGCAATTTAATAACAACATCACCATCTCATTCCAACCCAGTTCAACAACAAACTCTTCTCCATTTCACATTAACACATACCCAAATCTTGTACCTCAATTATAAACTTAAAACACAACCATAGTTCATTCAAACCATAAAAGCAACATCACTTTAGCCACCACTGCATCAATTCAGTAAAACATACTACCACCATAGTCTCAACTCCATACTAATTCCATAATCTTCAACTTCAACTTCAACTCACCAGAATCACTACCATTGGTCGCTGTCGTAAGCGACACAAATATAATTACACTTTCTTACTACTCAAAATATAAATATAGCAAGGGCAAGAAAGGATCGATCCCACAGAGAGGTCTAGGTTGTCAAATTGTTATGGTTTCCTATATAAAACACCCGGAAGAATTTCTGATTGTGTAAATAAAAATAAACAAAAAGCAAAACAAATAAAAGTAAACACGCAAATCAAGAATGTGAAAATATTGGATAAAGGTTTCATCTTCAATTGTAAACAAGTTTATGAATATATGAATAGAATTCGTATTTAATCTCGCTATCATCAAAAGCCTAGAGAATCAAGAGAGCAAGATAATCTATTAATTTCCTAAGTTATCAACACACACATTAGGGCTGCGTATGTGAAATCTACCTAAAGAATAACCTAACGCCTTGCGCTAATCAAGTTCAATTCCTAGGAGCATTAAGTTTCAGAAATAGGCTAATCAATGCAATTGAAATACATTGCGCAAACAATTCGAACAAAGGTCAATTTCTACATATGAATACAAGGATGTATCACTACAACCTAGAATCATATCATGCTACTAGTATTCAAGGTTATCGCTCGATGAAAACCCTAAAATAGCTATAGATATGGATGTGAGTTCAATCAATTCTAGACTCGACTAAACAAACATTCAATCATATTGCAATCCATCAATCATGCAATTATTATAACCCGTAGGAATCAAACGATAATATTGAGAGAAAACTAATTCATAAAAATCATAACTTGGTTGCAAAATCCAACTACGTCTTTAACCAATAATAAAATTAGGTACTCATATTCATGGAGTTCATCACAAGAAGAAAGAGAAAATACTTCATGGCTCTAAACCCTAGAATAAAGTAGTAGTGATAATAATACGTCGTATCCTCCCAAATTGTGCCTAGGCTTCTCTATATATAGAGTTTTATAACCTCCTTTTGAAGAAACTAGGAAACCTCGCAAAAATTGGAAAGAGCACCTCCTTAGGAATTGTGTCCCGTGCATCGAACCCCGGTTGAAAGTAGTTGCCAAACTCGCCACAATTCCTTAACATAAGTCACTGCCAAAACTGGCCGTGAGAATTTTCAAAACAGCTAATGGGCTCGAGTCAAATGACAACGTCCAGCCCATTTCATTAGCCTTTCGGAGTATTTGTTGTTGTAGTTCCATGGAACTGACAACACTTTCTTCTTTTCTTCCTTCTCAAACTCCGTTCACAGCTCCAACTCCCTTCTTGGTTTCTCGAATTCTACACAACCGCAACACCTAGTCTCGTTCTCCTCCTTCACTGCCAACAAACCCAATATCTCTCTCGAGTTCCATGCTCTCATTGCTATCGTCTCTGTTAAGTTTCATCACCTGCCATTTCAACAACAACAGCAAATACTCGAGCCAAACCCATATATACTTCTCTAACAATGGCAACAACGACTCCATCGATTTCGGCACTCACTGCCATTATCCGCTGCCATCACTCGAGCTGAACTCCAGTGGCTTTCATTCTACTAGCAACCCAATTCCTCCAACTGCGATAACATCCCATTGAATCAAACCCAGGCTCATTACCATCTCAGCCATTCTCGAGTATCAACTAACGCTCCTAATCTTCTCCATCGTTAACGGAAGCAGTTCTCATTAATCATCTCCTCCCCTTTTTCTCGTCTGAAACTCATGGCTTCACCATCTCGTCTTTGTTTTGTCGCTCTCAAGTCTTGTCCAAAACTGAGACGCGTTTTCTTTCCCCCGACTTCTACTTGTTTCAGAATAGCAGCCAACACTCTCCACGGCAGTTCACAGCAAAGCATCAGTTCCTAATCAAACACCAAAAAGCACCTTGTTCTTCTCAGTTCATTATCAACACCATAACCACAACCCAAGCAGCAGAACCATCTCCATTGTCTTCTCTGTATTTCCATCCCGTGTAGAATCTTTCTGATACTCTTTGACTCGAGCTGCACCACGGATAGCCAGCAGCAAACCCTTTCCAGCTGTGAAAGCTCGGCACAAGACAGAACGATAACTCCGTATCATCCCTGACTGCTTCTCCTCTTCAGTAAATATTCACCGTATGTTTCGTTCTCTCTGTCGATACTCGAGCTTCATTTACAATGGCAGCAAACCCATCTTCTTCTTACCGTCCCTGTTCAGCACCATCGTGATCATCATGAGCTTCTCCATCATCCTGTTGTACTCGAGCTTTTCCATATCCATCAGTCACCAGCCATTGATCATACTCAAGCATTACCTCCTGCAGTCACCGGCATCATCTGCCTTTGAGTTCTCGAGTTCACTTCATCATCATGTTCTTCTTTCCTCTGTCAACAGCCCCAGCTCTGAGCTCAACTGCCATGGTTGCCAGTATCAACAACCTCCCCTTTGATGCCACAACAACAGCACCACCAGTCCACTGCCAACCTCCAACGATCCATCACCATCGCAGACCATTCTCGGTCACTAGTCTTCATTCTCAACGGCCATAATAATTACTGTCATCGCCAATGTAGCTTCGAACTCGCCTATCATCCCTATCAGAAAAACTGGTCGAGAAGAAGATGATGCATGTGATCTCGCATGGCCGGTGTAATAGTTTACACATTCAACCTGTCAGTCTTGCAAGACTGACAGTTCATTAATTTTCGTGGCTGCTCCGAGTAGAAACAATGGGCGCCATTATAACTTCTGTGTATTCAAAAACCACACACCTTTGACTTCCTTCAAATGCCCATAAAATCTTCATACGATGTCGGAATGACTCCGTTCTTTCGCCATTGTCTTCACCTTCTCGTCCTCTACACAATGAAAAGTAGAAATCTTGTATTTGAACGAGTTCCAATTGGTCTTTTTGCTCCAAATGACTCCATTGCACCTAATAAACTCAAAAGCACACATAAGATACATAATTCACAAGAAAAATAGCAAAGAAAGCGTAACTACTAGATAGTAAATTAGGTGTTTTAGACACCTATCAGATTCCCCCACACTTAGACTTTGCTAGTCCTCGAGCAAATCAAACAAAACAATAAAATACAACAACTCCGTGTCGTCGAGGCTACGGTCACTTTTAGCATAAATAACAAGCCTTTAAACCCCTAGGTGTCCCTAGTGGACGAGTTATAGTCTCGTGAAGGTTTACTAGAGGTCTACCTACAAAACCTATATTTCAAACTCCGTCTATTCGTGACAAATCAATGAACGAATCCAAAATGACTACAGGAGGAGGTACCTTGCAAATTCAATTCATATATTAGTAAATAAACTCTAATTAGATAGTCGAACAAGCCACAATACTCGGAAACTAACAAACCACAATCACAATGAAAAGATCAAGAAGATGGATATAGATGTAGATGTTGGCGAATATTCACAAGTGTTCGATGTTTCCCATATCTGTCTGAAGGTCATCTAAGATGAACCTAATCCTATTAGATTGAGCTACTTAGTGCCGAATGCTACATCAATCAATTGGCATATACAAGGGAACCAAAAGTGACTTTATTCAACACAATAATATAAATATATATATATATTTTTTTTTTTTTATAAGATTGGATCAAACTGGATCCAATTTTTCAGACGGCATGATTAGATCTTTTGGATCCAAGCGCATGCTTCTTGTCAGCAAGTACATGATAGTTGCCTTGGATCCCGCATTCCACGCTTGTTTAGGCGACGGAGACAGGGACTACGTTTCACACATACTGCTATTCCCAAGTGTCTTTTTATTCCGTTTTGGTCTAATTGATCGGTCCTTTTTTTTTTCTTTTCATATATTTTTCATATTTTTTTTTTTTTTCAACTTTTTTTTTTTTTCTTTTTATGTAACTCAACCACTCTATTTCATCCTAGCAGTAATAACACGTCGATGTTTAGTGACCCACCAAAGCACTTAGAGAATAATAGATAAATATGGAAAAATAAAAATAGAATGTGATATGGTGATATTCCGAGATATGGTAACAACTATCATGTTAATTTGTGATTTCGAGCTATATTCTTCCCTTTTAGTTAATTGGTTCCTCAACTCCTGCATTCAAAATGGTTCCATCCACTAATGGTGTCAAAAACAAACATATAAATGCTCCCCCACACTTAAACTTCACATTGTCCTCAATGTGTAAAACCGAAAGTTCTGAATTCTGACGTAACAGCAGATAAAACGCAAAAACTGTGCAAATTGGTAAGGAATTTGGAAAAACTCCATTTCACAAAAGTTGTTCACCTACGTGTTTTCTACACAGTGTCAAAATTTCACAGTGTTTAGATAAACGGTCTGACAGTTATGGTCTCTGGACTGAACTACGCGCAGTCTGAAATTTTCTGACGAAAAGGTATTCGTCATAATTCTCTTCTAAGATAGATTACGGACTCAATGAAATTAAACATAGGGATGCACATATGATATAAAAACAGTAAAAAATAAATAAACGAAACAAAAATAAAAAGCAAGAGGATAAGAGATACAAAACCGGTGGGTTGCCTCCCACTAAGCGCTTGTTTTAAAGTCGACGGCCCGACTTTGCTTCTTGTAAGATTCATTCCCCATACACCAATAATCGGAAAAGTTGGGGATCCGTCCATAGCACCTGTTTTGGAAACACTAACTTCACACAAATATTAGTAATAAAAAGCAAAAGTGAAGCTATGAACCGATAAAAGCTTCCCCACACTTATTCTTGTCCACACTTGGAAGTGTATAAAGAATATAGGAGTCGGGTACTTCCACGGTTTCGGTTCCATAACCTCGCATAGTATGAGAATCAAGTTTCTCTAATGGCGGAAAACGAGAAACAAAGTCATTCAATAATGTTCTCAAGCACATACATTCAAACCAATAAGAGGTAAAGGAGAAGAAATAATAGGCAAAGGGTTAGATAAACCTTGCACAATCTCTTGTATCACTAATCCTCTTCATCCTTGAAAACTCTAGTGAATTATTCACCTCTTGTATATCATGGTCCTCTATTAAACCTTACAACCATTCTTCGTCCGTTTCTGCCGTAACCAAAGTTTCAACATAAACATCATCATCACAATCATTTGCAAGCTCAATTGGGTCTTCCACAATATTGGTCATAACGGTCTCATTCTCAACATACTCCTCCTTTTTGTTGTAAGGCACATACTCTTTTGCGGATCCAAATTTTATCATAAGAAACTTTTTTAGAACACTCGAAAATGCATCATCCTCAAGCTCCACCCTGTGAATAGGCTCTTGATCATTATTAAGATCAATGCTTGAGTAATCTACACAAGTGTCAACATATTCCTCTTCATCTTCATCTTGATCCCAAAAAGACTCCTCGGAGATGTCACCATGAGTTGTTTCAAGCAATGTATCATAATCACCGTCACTATCATAGTCAACATAAGATTGTTCCTCGCTGAATTTAGTGTTGTTAATCTCTAACTCATCCTTTTGAATAGGTGAATGATCATTATTAAGATCAAGAGTTGAGTTAACTACACAATTATCACCGAAAGTGCCCAAGGATTGGCCTTTTTCAACATTAGCATCAATCAAATATTCATCACAAACCATATGCACATTAGAATTATCCATATCTTCCTTATATTGATCAATGTCTCTTCGCAAGATAGTCATACTTTCACGAAGTTCTTGGAGTTGCTCGTTTGTAGTCTCTTTTGCTTTTTGAAATTCCTCTTTTAAAAAGTTGGAAACTTTATCTATAAAATTAGAGACTTTTTGTTCACAAGCATAAGAATCCTCCCATCCTTGTTGTTGTTCACACACATACCCGCCATAAGGTTGTTGAGGAAAACCACAAGGTTCCATGGAATATTGGTCATAACCAATAAATTGGTTTTGATTATACCCATGGAATTGGTAGTTATCATATTGTTGAGGTTGTTGAAAACCGTATCCATTGTTCCAATATGCTCCTTCCATAGAAATAAGCACCTGAAATAAAATTCTCAAACCAAGGTTAAAACCCAGAAAATAAGAAAAAGTAAAACAAAAACTAAAAACAAAAATAAGAAACCAAAACAATTAACAACCGTTGCCTCCCCGGCACGGCGCCAAAATTTGGTCGCTGTCGTAGCGACACAAATATAATTACACTTTCTTACTACTCAAAATATAAATATAGCAAGGGCAAGAAAGGATCGATCCCAGAGAGAGGTCTAGGTTGTCAAATTGTTATGGTTTCCTATATAAAACACCCTAAGAATTTCGATTGTGTAAATAAAAATAAACAAAAAGCAAAACAAATAAAAGTAAACACGCAAATCAAGAATGTGAAAATATTGGATAAAGGTTTCATCTTCAATTGTAAACAAGTTTATGAATATATGAATAGAATTCGTATTTAATCTCGCTATCATCAAAAGCCTAGAGAATCAAGAGAGCAAGATAATCTATTAATTTCCTAAGTTATCAACACACACATTAGGGCTGCGTATGTGAAATCTACCTAAAGAATAACCTAACGCCTTGCGCTAATCAAGTTCAATTCCTAGGAGCATTAAGTTTTAAATAGGCTAATCAATGCAATTGAAATACATTGCGCAAAACAATTCGAACAAAGGTCAATTTCTACATATGAATACAAGGATGTATCACTACAACCTAGAATCATATCATGCTACTAGTATTCAAGGTTATCGCTCGATGAAAACCCTAAAATAGCTATAGATATGGATGTGAGTTCAATCAATTCTAGACTCGACTAAACATACATTCAATCATATTGCAATCCATCAATCATGCAATTATTATAACCCGTAGGAATCAAACGATAATATTGAGAGAAAACTAATTCATAAAAATCATAACTTGGTTGCAAAATCCAACTACGTCTTTAACCAATAATAAAATTAGGTACTCATATTCATGGAGTTCATCACAAGAAGAAAGAGAAAATACTTCATGGCTCTAAACCCTAGAATAAAGTAGTAGTGATAATAATACGTCGTATCCTCCCAAATTGTGCCTAGGCTTCTCTATATATAGAGTTTTATAACCTCCTTTTGAAGAAACTAGGAAACCTCGCAAAAATTGGAAAGAGCACCTCCTTAGGAATTGTGTCCCGTGCATCGAACCCCGGTTGAAAGTAGTTGCCAAACTCGCCACAATTCCTTAACATAAGTCACCGCCAAAATCGGCCGTGAGAATTGTCAAAAACAACTAATGGGCTCGAGTCAAATGACAACGTCCAGCCCATTTCATTAGCCTTTCGGAGTATTTGCTGTTGTAGTTCCATGGAACCGACAACACTTTCTTCTTTTCTTCCTTCTCAAACTCCGTTCACAGCCTCCAACTCCCTTCTTGGTTTCTCGAATTCTACACAACCGCAACACCTAGTCTCGTTTCTCCTCCTTCACCGCCAACAAACCCAATATCTCTCTCGAGTTCCATGCTCTCATTGCTATCGTCTCTCGTTAAGTTTCATCACCCGCCATTTCAACAACAACAAGAAATACTCGAGCCAAACCCATATATACTTCTCTAACAATGGCAACAACGACTCCATCGATTTCGGCACTCACCGCCATTATCCGTCGCCATCACTCGAGCTGAACTCCGGTGGCTTTCATTCTACTAGCAACCCAATTCCTCCAACCGCGATAACATCCCATTGAATCAAACCCGTGCTCATTACCATCTCAGCCCATTCTCGAGTATCAACTAACGCTCCTAATCTTCTCCATCGTTAACTAAGCAGTTCTCATTAATCATCTCCTCCCTTTTTCTCGTCTCAAACTCATGGCTTCACCATCTCGTCTTTGTTTTGTCGCTCTCAAGTCTTGTCCAAAACTCGAGACGCGTTTTCTTTCCCCGACTTCTACTTGTTTCTAATAGCAGCCCAACACTCTCCACGGCAGCTTCACAAGAAAGCATCAGTTCCTAATCAAACACCAGCAGCACCTTGTTCTTCTCAGTTCATTATCAACACCATAACCACAACCCAAGCAGCAGAACCATCTCCATTGTCTTCTCTGTATTTCCATCCCGTGTAGAATCTTTCTGATACTCTTTGACTCGAGCTGCACCACGGATAGCCAGCAGCAAACCCTTTCCACTGTGAAAGTTTCGGACAAGACAGTAACGATAACTCCGTATCATCCCCGATCGCTTCTCCTCTTGATAAATATTCACCGTATGTTTCGTTCTCTCTGCCGATACTCGAGCTTCATTTACAATGGCAGCAAACCCATCTTCTTCTTACCGTCCCTGTTCAAAGACCATCGTGATCATCATGAGCTTCTCCATCATCCCGTTGTACTCGAGCTTTTCCATATCCATCGGGTCACCACGACCATTGATCATACTCAAGCATTACCTCCTGCAGTCACCGGCATCATCTGCCTTTGAGTTCTCGAGTTCACTTCATCATCATGTTCTTCTTTCCTCTGTCAACAGCCCCAGCTCTGAGCTCAACTGCCATGGTTGCCAGTATCAACAACCTCCCCTTTGATGCCACAACAACAGACCACCAGTCCACTGCCAACCTCCAACGATCCATCACCATCGCAGACCATTCTCGGTCACTAGTCTTCATTCTCAACGGCCATAATAATTACTGTCATCGCCAATGTAGCTTCGAACTCGCCTATCATCCCTATCAGAAAAACTGGTCGAGAAGAAGATGATGCATGTGATCTGCATGGCCGGTGTAATAGTTTACACATTCAACCGTCGATCTTGCAAGACCGATAGTTCATTAATTTTCGTGGCTGCTCCGAGTAGAAACAATGGGCGCCATTATAACTTCGTGTATTCAAAACCACACACCTTTGACTTCCTTCAAATGCCCATAAAATCTTCATACGATGTCGGAATGACTCCGTTCTTTCGCCATTGTCTTCACCTTCTCGTCCTCTACACAATGAAAAGTAGAAATCTTGTATTTGAACGAGTTCCAATTGGTCTTTTTGCTCCAAATGACTCCATTGCACCTAATAAACTCAAAAGCACACATAAGATACATAATTCACAAGAAAAATAGCAAAGAAAGCGTAACTACTAGATAGTAAATTAGGTGTTTTAGACACCTATCAACCATTCAAATAATTACATCCTCCCTCAAGACTCTAAAGCCACCATCCCAAAACAATATCCATATTAGTTCATATACTGCTTAGAATTCTTATTAGCTCAACAGTTCTACCAAAACCATTCCTCAATACAACATCACCGGCTAAGCAATTTCATCTTCTCTACATACCTCATTCATCTAACACAATTCTGAAAAGTCACCACTTGAACTGTTGTAATTCAGTTCACTTGAATACCACCAACTCCAGCTCAATTCAATACATATAATTAACATCATCATTATATTCATGCATTCACAACAATTCAACTTGAGTCTCAAGAACAGAAATAATAACTTTTCTATGTTAACAAATAAAGACAATTACCTCCGCCCAATTTTGCTCGAGCACCACCAAGTTCAACACACAATAATAATTTCATCATCTTCTTAACATGAGAACCTAACCAAAGTTCTTCATCATCTTTAATTCAACACCTTAACTTCAGCAACATCTTCAATTTACAAAAACCAGAACCCTAACTACCACTCGAATAATTCTTCAGCCTTAACCCCTGATTCAATTCAAACCCATCTCATATCAACATCCTATAACATCAATTTCATCCTCTAAACCACTTTTGAGTTCATCTTATGAAACCATAATTCTTTGATCATCTACAAAACAGCTTCAGAACTGTAATTAAACCTCAACCCTTCTATTCTTCATCCATCAACAACACGAATCACATCTCAGTTCCACATAAATCCTAACTTCAGAAATCACCTCTTCAATATACAACAACAACTCTAACCTCTTCATCACGTGCTCAAACAACTTCAACACCATCACCAATAATCAATACTTGATCTGTATCTTCTTTCCTCGATCTCAAAACCACTAATTTGATTACTCAATCATCTCTCGACTGAAGAACAGAAGAAGCAGAGGAGAAGAAGAAGAAAGAAGAAGAAAGAGAAAGAAAATAAGAAGATAAGTAATTCCTCTCGAGTTGGTATAGATAATACCAAGGAAAATGATGAAGGCACCCGTCACTTGGATATGGGAAGCCACAGTCGGTCTAGGTGCATAAAGAATCTTTTTCCCTTCTCACTAATCTGATAAATTCTTCTCCGACTGATATCCGATTAGCACGTTCGAGTAGTCCATTCTGCGTAACTTTCCAAGATCTATCCAACGGTACTAGTTTCGTATCTAAATCATTGTTAGATTAATTTTTAACATTCGTGTTAAACTAATTGAGTTATTAGCGGCTAAGACGTCTCTTGACTAGTCTAATAGCGTAGACGAGCTTCAGGGTCTTTACATTCTCCCCACCTTATACATTTTCGTCCTCGAAAATCAAACCATCCTTCTGGTCTTCAAAAACTCCCCACCTTAATTATAGAATAATTCCATCTCTTGTCTAAGCGCAAAACAACACGAAACAAAGCACGGACCTAAATGGCTTTATACAACTAAAATTTGTGGCTCAAGGTTCAACTACACTAATTTAAATTCTATCAAATAAGGAAGTCTAATTTTGCTTAAACCAATTTCTATCTTATAAGATATTTGTCTCTAACTTCTAGGAAGAATCCTACAAATCTTTCTAAGTGAACTTACATCTATTGGTTTTCCAGATTAAACTACAGCATACTTCTATGATCGATCGTCTCGAATGAAGTTGTCCTGTCAAGGTTGGCCAATCCAAACAATGCCTTCCTACGAACAGAGAAAACGCAACCTTTACTATTCCCAATCTTTGGATTAACTAAGTATTAATTTATTAAGATTAATTAGTCTCTAAACTTTTATCATAATTGGTGTAAGTCTTATAAATTACTTCGCAAAATATATAAATAGTTCACAGTATTTTGAACAATTTAATCATCAAAATTTAATTTAATTTATTTTATTTTTATTTATTAATATTTTTATTTATTAATTTTATCAATATAAGTAATCCAATTTCGATTTCACGTCAATTTATAGTATCTTATATTTTTTTTAACTTTGTTGTAATACCATATATATAACTTTTAAATTCATGTACTATTTAACAATAACTTAATGTTATAACCATCATCCAAATGTTACATATTGTTTTCACTGTATCTATTTGTTTATTTCATTATGTGACTTGATATAAGTAAATAACCACTAACAATTTATCATAGTTGTTTGATATTAATATTTTATTATCATTTTAACATTTATTTCTTATTTCTTATTTCTTAGACCAATGAAAGTTAATCGTAACTAATCATAATGCCAGGTTTAATTATTAATACCATATTTGATTTAATCTAACTTTATTTCCTTAAATATATATTACTGCTAAGTAATCCTTAGATTGTACTGTTAATAAAAACCACATTCTGCTATTACTATCCTATAAAGTAATTAGTATTATATAATATTATTATTTTCTTATCATATCAAAAATTATTGTCTTAATTATATTATCATTTTCATTATTCTTAAGCTAATTAATCCAGTTGATACACTAAGCCTTAATCTTCTAAATATAACTCTTCATTTACGTAAAGATTCATATAATAGATTTTATTTATTCAAATTGAATTTGTATATCTTGTTAAATATTGGCGTTGGTAATTTAGTATGATTTACATCTGAGTCTACATAAATTTTAACATGTCTTAGATTTTGGTATTAATAATAAGTATCTTATTCATGGGAAAGTTTATTGTCCTTTAAGTCTAATATTGTTCTTAAGCATTCAAGTACTATAAATATCACTCTATGTGTATAATTTAGTGTTTTAGTGAATCATTTACTGGACTAAAGATAATATGGGCATAAGATCGTTCACTAGTTTAGTCTTTATTTTATGCATTATATGACCTCATGTTTTTAATCCTATCTAAAATATCTTATATTAACTATTTGGTTTAAACACAAAATATACAATTCTAATTTGTTATTAGTTAACTTTGCAAAACTTAACCGTTAAGCACTAATAATTTCTCATAGCTATTTAATCCTAATCATTATTTTATCGCTATATATTTGTTAATGAGATTTTATTTTAAGTTATGCTCAACATAATACTAGTTTAAATTCTAACAATTTAAGTTCGTCATACTAATTTTGTATTCCAAAAGATGTCTGAATCTATTTACGCAGAAGGATCCTATCAATATATGAATTTATTTTCTTTTAATTCTTATATTAAACTAAGCATCCGAATACTATTATAACTACTTCACGCAGTTCTTAACAGACCGCATAAATGAACAAGGTAAAAACCGCCCCTCACATGGGGGCGGCCCCCACACCCCAAGGAGATAATAGGGGGTCCACTTTTTTGGTCCCACTTTCTAAGGCTGTGAGAGAGGCGGTTTTTAGCATGTTTATTCATGCGGTTCATTCAGAATTTTTGATATTTGTTTAATTTTAAAGATTTACTGGATTATCTGTTAGCCCATAGATAATTTTGGTACAAGATTTCTAACAAGTGTCTTTTTATTTTATATATTATATCTTCGCTTCCTTAAGTCTAATGCTTAATATGTATTATATTAACTATATAGTTTAGTTACAAAACATATATCTCTAATTTGTAATTAGTTTAATTTACAAAACTTAATCGTAAATAAGCCCTATCAAATTCCCAAAACTATTTACTCATATTTATTTATTTATTTTATTTATTTATTGTTATATGTCTTCAATGAGATTTTAGTTAAGTCAATATGATACTAAATGATAAATATTATTCATTACTTTATTAAAATTATTATTATTGTTTGTCGTCATCTATAATTACTATTATAATATTTTATTATGACATTGATGGTTTAACTATTATTCTAACTACTCTTACAAATATGTCTTCAAGTATGTCTTCAAGTTCTTTTGATTAATTGTTCTTCAAGTTCTTTTGATTAAAACCAGTTTGAAATAGAAACTAATCTATTGAACCTAAAGCCACAAATTTTAGTAGTAGAAAACCATATAGGTTTGTGCTTTGTTTCTTGTTGTTTGCGCTTAGATGAGAGATATGATTATTTTATAAGGTGGAGAGTTTTTGAAGATCAGAAGGATGATTTGATTTTCGAGGACGAAAATGAATAAGGTGGGGAGAATGTAAGGACCTTCAAGCTCGTCAATGCTATTAGACTAGTCAAGCGACGTTTTAGTCGTTAATGACTCGATTAGTTTAACACGAACGATAATTAATAGGAATTAATTTAACAATGATCTAGATACTAAAATAGTACCGTTGAATAGATCTCGAAAAGTTATGCGAAATAGACTACTCGAACTTGTAATTTGGACACCGGACGAAGAAGATATCATCGAATGAGTATGAAGGGTAAAATAGTCTTTTGCAATTTTGCTGACCTGGCTGCCCTTTCGTTTGGTCGGGTTCCTTTAGCAGTTTGGTCGTCCTTATCCCAATTTTATCCGAGGGGATAAACTTTCTCATTTCTTTCTTCTCCTTCTTTATTCTTCTTCTTCTCTTTCCTTTTTCTTCTGTTCTTCTGCTTTTGCGGGTTTGAGAGAATCAAATGGAAGTTTTACTTTCGGCAGAAGGTGGAGAAGATCTTTTAGCAGTGGGTGGTGACGGTGATGGTGTTTGTTGTTGATTCAAATTTGAATCTGAGATGAATTGGATTTAGGGTTTCTCTGTAAATCGATGAAGTTGAAGATGAATAATAAAATTAAGATTGGGAGATGAATAATAGAACTGTGGGGAGATGAAGAAGCGAGGGTTGAGGTTTAACTTCAGTTTTGAAGTTATTATGGAGAAGAATCAAAGGATTAAGGTTTATCAGAAAATTGTGTAGAAGTTCGATTAGGAGATGCATTTGATATTTTAAAAAGGGGATTTGAGATGGTTTTGACTGATTGAATGAATTAGGGTTTCTGATGAAGAATCATTAGAGATTGAAGAGTTAGAGTTTTGATGGAGATGGTGTTGAAGTTAGTAAGTTTTGGATGAACTGTGATGTGTTGCTGAACTGAATCAAGCCGGAATAAAGAAGAATTGAACTCAATTGCTTGAATGAAGTTATCTTGAGGTAATTGTCTACCTCTGTAAGTTTAATAAGTTATCATTTATAGAGTTGAGTTTGGTAGATTGTTATTAAGCTAAGATTGAAATGGATATGCAATTCTGTAATGAAATTGTAGTTGTAGGTTAGGCTTATGTTGATCCACCTGGAGTTAGTTTATGTTGTATGGATGTATAAGCTGGAGATGTTGAGACATAAGCTTGTTCTGCAGATGTTATTGTTGTTTGTGTTATAATGGAATGTTATTGAGTTTTAGCTGAAGTCCAATATACTGGAATGGGATGTATTAGGTGAAAGTACTGGATTTTATTGATCAGGTGCCAATGAAAATGAAATTGGGATCATGGTTGTGGTATGTCGAGCTGAGGCGCTGAGTGATTTGAGTTGAATGTATGGGCTTATGAACTGGGAGAATGAGAAGAAGATGAAATGGGTATTGCTTTATTAATGGTAGTGAATATAAATAGCAGGTGATGGGGTTAAGTGGTTGCTAGATGTGGTAGAATTAGAAATGAGATTAGTATTACAGTTCCGGGTGTTCATGAAATATATAATGGGATCATGCAGATGTAGTGTTATGCTAAGTAGCAGTTAAAGGTGGCGGTCTTGTGTTTGTGGTTGAAATTACAGAACTGGAGTTAGAAGGAATAATGGAACTGTGGTTGAATCAGTTTCATGTGATGCTGCTGTTGTTGATGAGTATGAATGTGCATGGAATATGGATGTATGTGTATGCGTTCCGAAGATGAGCTACAACTAGTGGATTGAATGGTAAGATTTCTTTTCCAAGAAGCATAGTAACGGAGATGGAGTTGAGATACTATTTTATGTCGTGTTTTGTGTTGCAGTTGGAGTAACCTAGGAGTTAGTTATAACTCTTATGAGTGGTTTTGGCATTGGCCTTACTGAAAGCCTGCAACTGCAGATTAAGGTAAATAGATGTTGTATTTGTAAATGAATTTCATAGTTATTTGTGTTGATTGAGTTACTGCAATAGAATTAGGTTGTTAGTCATCCCAGTCAGCTAGTTTTCTTAGTTGTCTCAGTTAATCTGACTAAGTCAAAAATGAATTTGATTTACCTGAATCAGTCTTGTTGACTGAGCTGACCCAAACCGATTCCTGTTTGACTCATTGACCGAGTTAACCCTTGAGTTTACCTTTGACTTGACCTGGACTTACGTTGACTGTTAGTTGACCTGTGACCGTTAGTTTGACCGTTGGTGACCGTTATTTGATTTAGTTGGACCAGGCCTTGAGTTAATGGGCCGGATTAGTGGACTTAGGTTTATAGATAGTTTTCCTATCTTAGTGAATTAGATCTTTGTGGTCCGAATTAACATTTGGTTCCTTCTACAAAGTTGTAGATAGTCGTAAGACTTATTTAATGGACTATAGAACCAACCTAATTGGATTAGTAAACTCTTAGTTATACTAAAGATAGATAATTAAAAGGTGTAAAGTCATAAATGGGCTTAGAACCATTAGATAGAACTATATGATTCCTGTATGAGCCATTTTGGCTAGATTCTTAGAGTGCTTGTATGATTAACAGTTAGTCTATTAACAACGATCGATTCAAAGGACGAACCGGTGGATCGTGGATCTCGATGTAGGCGTGGCTTGTCATCAAAAGAGGTGGGAATACATTTAACTCTTTTGTAACCATTGTTGTTTCTTTTACAAAAGTCTTTGTTTAATAAACTCATGCATTATCAGTTTGTGCATTCCATGCATTCTTTAACTTGTATTATTATAATTCTGTTGATTCTGTTAAACTTTCCATGGTTTGTAAAGGACGTGTAATGTCATGTTTGTTATTATGAATTGTTATGGGAAATAAGAATTCCCACGTGTGGTATATAGGATACCCTCCTTCACATTTATATCTACATGAATTCAGCTTTTATGCTTACTATGGGTCAACAGGGGAGATATCAATAACTATTAGTGTAGTTGCAGGAAATCCTACACTACACCCCTCACAAGAATCCACACAATCAATCCATTTAAGATGAACAATTATAATTTTTATTGATTAATTCCTTGAATGTTTACAAGATAAAATGGAAAGGAGCTAAAGAAATTACAATCACTATAAACTTTCTCTCTCTTAATGAATTGCTCCACACTAGAAAAAAGATCTCCTCCAATAGGCCTGTTCGGCTCTTTATATAGGGTATTACATAATGGATGACAGCTAAGTTGTCCTTTATTTTCGGGAATGACTTGCGAAGTGTCGCAAGTGTACAAATGCATAATCTCGCGACACGTCTAGATCTCTCTAGGTCTTCACACATTTCTCGTGTTCTGGCTGTCGTCATCCATTGCGTCACTTATTTTATTCGTATGCGACGCCTTCGCTATGTAACGTTTATGGATTTCGCAGAGGTGTTAGTGTTGCGATATTCTGATCCTACAATTAGGTGTGTAACTGGTTGACACCATATTATACATTGTTTGAAGAAGGAGTTTGTCCATATACATGTTTGTTTATTTCAGTTACTTGGTCACTCTTTAATGTTTGGGAAAACATGTATTGTTTTCCAACTCTTGCTTATGATTACTTGAAAGTTAAATGTTATTCCTGCTGGGCACCCCTTTTAGGGATGATGTTGTAGCGCCCCCTAAGCTAGCATCTGACTAACCCAAGAGATTAGCTAAAAACTGAGGCACTAACGATCAAATACATCTATTTAAACATTTAGAAAGAAGTTCTATACAAATATTAACCAAGTTCTAAACAAAGATTAACCCGAATCTAAACCCT
The DNA here is from genome assembly GCA_023531295.1 of Papaver armeniacum. Classification (NCBI taxonomy): domain Eukaryota; kingdom Viridiplantae; phylum Streptophyta; class Magnoliopsida; order Ranunculales; family Papaveraceae; genus Papaver; species Papaver armeniacum. Next base: position 219,861 of record JAJJWW010010702.1, read on the forward strand.
CTCTGAAATACATACAAGAACTCCTCTCAAGTGATACATATTTCATAATGAGTTTGTTTACAAATAGAATATAAACACAAAAATACACATATGCGGAAGCTAACAAACTAACGAAACCAACTCCTCGAAGCTTTCGACGCCACGTGCATATCTTGATCTGTCTCTGAAAACTGAAAGTGGGAATGGGTGAGCACATCATCCCTAAAAGGGGTGCCCATTAGAAATAATAACTAACTTTCATGTAATCACTAGAATGATTTGAAGACAATGCAGGTTTTACTGAAAACCGATAAAATACGGAAAACAGATAAAGCATATTCACTAGTTCAACCCTTCATTATTCTCGTCAGTATAACACCAACAACCTTACTAACTTCCATCCTTCTCTGCCATGTTCTGCACCAGCAGCCAATTTAGTTTCAACACCATCTCCAAAATCCTGTGCTTTACTAAACCACCACCAACAACACAATTTCATAATTCACTAACACCTTGTAACTTCAACACGACCAGCATCATCACAATCATCTTCTGCAGTTCCTTATAACCCAATTTCTTTCTTTATAGACCCAAACAACTGATTCCCAAAAAGAATTCAAAATTCCAATTACAAACGCTAATTCACACAAATCCTTCACCCGGATTCCAATCCATTCATCACATACTCGAACCCATAACAGACAGCCCTAATTAGAACGAACCCTAATTTCTGATTAATTTAGGGAAGAACAGAAACCCTAATTTCCTATGAACTCAAAATTAAACCTAATACTTCCATCTAAACTTCAATTAAGGATAAACCCATCACTAAAAGATCAAACTATAAAACAATTTCACACAAAACAGAATTAATTAAAGAAACTCTGAATTGAATTCTCTAATTTACCTTTTTCCTCGATTCTGAAACATCAAACCTAAACAACAACACCTCTATCAATCATCAAGGTTCTCAGCCGATTCATCATCTTCTGTTGATTTCATCTTCTCAAACCAATACCTCAACTTCAATTAACAGTAGCAACCCTATCATAATCTTCCCGTGCTCAAACAAACACACCACCATCACCTTCGTCTCTAACCAACTAAGTTAACAAGTTCCTAATAACTACTCACGAGATTTAACTCAATCCTTTGAATTGATTTCGACAGAGGAAGAACAGAAGAAGAAAGAGATGAGAACGAAGAGAGAAGATTGAAAAGAGAAAATGAATTCTCTTCGACACGTCTTGGTGAAGATAAGGCCAAATCAAACTGATAAAGGCACCCAAGATACGGATAAGGGCAGCCAAGCGGTTTAGATATAAAAATGATTATTTTCCCTTCATAATAATCCAGTGATATATTCTTCGTCCGGTGTCTGAATGACACGTTCAAGTAGTCTATTCCGCATAACTTTTCTAGATCTATCTACTGATACTAGTTTCGTATCTAGATCGTTGTTGGATTAATTTCTAATAATTAACGTTCGTCTCTAATTAATCGAGTCAATAGCGGCTTAGTCGTATCATGACTGGTCTAATAGTGTTGACGAGCTTGAGGCTCGTTACAGATGTGCTCACCCATTCCCACTTTCAGTTTCAGAGACGAGATCGGAGTTGCGCAGTGAAAGCTTCAAGGGTTGAGTTCGCTAGTTGATTAACTTCTTCTATGTTTATCATGTTGTATATTTTATTTGTAAACCAAATGATTATTGTTATGTATCACACATGAGAGGAGTTTTTGTATATATTTATATGTTTCATAGCAGGGCTAGTTTTTGGATTAAGTTTCGTAACAGATTTCTTAATTGATAGCTTAAGTATATGATTTAGATTCTTAGTGCCTATATATTTAGTTAATATCTTGGATTAGTCAGCTGCTATCTTTAGGGGCGCTACAATGTTGGTATCAATGGGGGTTTAGTCAGCTGCTAGCTTTAGGGGCGCTACAATGGGGGCGTTATGATACCAATATTATAGCGCCCCCAAAGCTAGCAGCTGACTAATCCAAGAGATTAACTAAATACAGAGGCACTAAGAATCTAAATCATACACTTAAGCGTTCAATTAAGAAATCTGTTACGAAACTTAACCCAAAAACTAACCCGAATCTAACCCCTCTCTAAAATTATTACATATACAAATGCTCCTCTCAGATGATACATATATAATAGTCATTTAGTTTACAAAAAGAATACACAACATGACAAACATAGCAGAAGTTAGCGAACTCAACCCTTGAAGCTTTCGCTGCGCACTGATCTGGCTCTGAAACTGAAAGTGGGAATGGGTAAACACATCATCCCTAAAAGGGGTGCCTAGCAGGAATAACATTTAACTTTCAAGTAATCAAAGGCAAGAGTTGGAAAACAATACATGTTTTCCCAAACATTAAAGAGTGACCAAGTCACTGAAATAAACAAACATGTATATGGACAAACTCCTTCTTCAAAAAATGTATAATATGGTGTCAACCAGTTACACACCTAATAGCTATTGATATCACCCCTGTTGACCCATAATAAGCATAAAAGCTGAATTTATGTAGATATAACTGTGAAGGAGCGTATCCTATATACCACACGTGGAAATTCTCATTTCCATAACAATTCATATTGACAACAAAACATTACAAGTCCTTTCCAAATCGTGGAAAGATTCAAGAATCAACAGAACAATCGAAATGCAAACTAAATAAAGCATGGAATGTACAATCAGACAATGCATGAGTTTGTTAAACAAAGACTTTTGAAAAAGAAACAACAATGGTTACAAAAGAGTCAAATGTATTACCACCTCTTTTGATGACAAGCCACGCCTACTTCGAGATCCATGATCCACTGGTTCCTCCGACGAATCGATCGTTGTTAATAAAGACTAACTGTTAATCACACAAGAACTCTAAGAGTTTAGCCAAAAGGCTCACACATGGCGCATACAAATTTAACTAATGGTTATAAGCCCTAGTCCATCAATCCAGCCCATTAACACAAGGCATGACAACTCAGGTTAACTAACGGTCACTAACAGTCAAAAGGGTCAACCGACGGTCAACATCTATTCCAAGTCAAGTCAACTAGTCAAGGTCCTGGTCAAAAGGTCAACTGAGTCAAATCGGGTCAATGGTCCAACTCAGGTCAAGTCAGGGAACTCGGTGAGTCAACACGATTCAACTCAGTCAGATACCGAGTCCGACAAGAACTAATCGGAGTCAGACTGAATTACTTGATCGAGACATGCCAAAGGTTCAAACTCGAGCCACTTGCCTGAGCCAAAACCTGAACTGCACCATAATGGTGTATCACAAGAATCAACACACTAAGCTATGCTCAAGCTAAGCAACTATTCCTCCATACCAAGGCTTCATTTCAACTCTATTTCATTAACATTTGAATTTCTTTCAAACTTTAAATTACACATTCATTCTTAAACAAACTTTGAATTTCAACTACAAATACAAACTAAGTTTACCTGCAGTTGCAGTAGCAGCAGGCTTCCAAAGAGACTATCATCAAGCTACACATCTACCATTTTTTACATTTTAAAATCAATTTAATACAACAGTACATTGAACAAAAATAACTTCACAAGTGCATACCACCATATCAATTTAGCAGTTCCAAGCTTTCACAGCAACCAATGTTTACAACTCTAATCACCATTCCAACCTTTCTTCATTCTATCAACACACTCTCAATTCAACTTCCTCTTACTTCTCAGTTTCATTATCATTTCCCAGAACCTTGTAACTCACCAGACCATACCCCCTGCAACATCTCAATTCAGTTCCACTACAATCTATGTAACTCATCACAGTTCTCTGTAACCCAATACAAACTCCATCATCTCAACCTATACCAGTTCTCTTGTAATTCAAACACAATCTTAATTCACAACTACAGCTCAAGCACATGCCCACCATATTCATTTCTATTCATTATACCTCATCTCCATCTTCACCACAACCTGATTAATCCATACCACCTGTAATACCTAATTCTCATTCCTGCAATGTTAATTCAGTTATAACCATAACTAATTCCAATTCTCAATCAACAGACCTCCAATCCCCTTCCCTGCATTCCACAACATCACAGCAGCAATAATAATACCACCACTACATGTAACCCCCATTCATACAACATCCACTCAAACACCCAAACCATAACAACTCCAATTTTAGCATACTGAAATTCAATTCAACACACATACATGTCAATTCTTAATTCAATTATCAAGCATACATATTCATATAATAAAACTGAACTGAGCTAAATCATCTCAGGGAATAATTACCTCAAATGGTTCCATGGAAGCCACTACTTCTTTACTTTGATTCAACTCAGCATCACAACATCAAACTATCAATTTCATCTCCTTTATATAATCATCAAACCCATGAACCCTAAATCTCTGTTCTATCAAGAACCCTAATTCCTTAAAACATAAACCCATCTTCTCAATTTATCAACACAACAACTTCAGAAGCTTCAATTAAACAAACCCATTTAACAATTTTATCTAAATCTTCTCAATCTTGACCAATTCGAATTCCAATACAACATTGTTGATGGTGGATTTTCGTTTAAGGTTAAATTTGTAAAATCCGGAAAAATTATGCGCTGACATCTTGTAAAAGATAAAGCCATTAATAAGTGTTGGATACTCCCTCACTTAATTCACCAAGAATGGAGCATGTGGCAACAATCCCATTCTGTGAATACATGAAATTCCTCCAAGTTGGAGCATGTGGCAACAATCCCATCCTGTGAATTTCTAATCAGCCTTGTATTTCAAAAGTACTCATTATCAAGTGTGGCATGACGACGAGTGTTACTCTTACGAGTAACACGAACCTCCAAGCACTATAATGAAACCATGTACGAAATACTGTGCTGCCGACTCTCGGTGTGTTATACTAGCCTCGATTGAGCCCCTCTCGGTGTGTTATACTAGCCCGATTGAGCATCCGGATTGACCGTATCAGTCCGGATATGATCGCAGTCATCCAACTCCATAAGCATGATTGGATGACCCAGATCAATTCTATCACCCCCAAGCAGGTATGGAATATCCACTGCCGAACCAATACGGAACCCGCACGGTCGGCCATTGGCCTAGCTTGCCAAAAAACGTTCATACCAAGCATTATGGACGGGTGTCGCAAAACAGTCTCAACCATCCATCTTCGCAGGTATAGATGGAGGGTGTAGATGTAGATTCAAATGGCCCAGAGCATGTCAACACGATCACCGTGGGCCCGCCTACACACTTGACCAATCGGTCAAGACCAACCATGTTTGGTCGTGACAAAATCGTCGCCCAAACAAGAGATGACGCACGACTTTGAAACCCAAAATTAGGGTTTTGAGCATCACGAGCGTCCATCTTCTCCGAAATGAATGGAGGGTCCAAGATTAGATTAAGCAGGTCCGGTCATACCATCATGACCACCGTGGACCCATCTATTCCCTAACCCGATCGGCCAAGGCATATCATGCCTGGCTAATCCAAAACGCACGCTCAAACTAGCGTGGTCACACCTCCCAAACCGCAAACCGATCTCGACCACTCAACTTCACGGACGATTTGGATGGCTCGGATCACGTTTTCATGGGATATTCGTATAGGCGTAAACACCAGCCTACCACCTTCACACCAAAGCCAATCGCCAAGACCGACCAAGATTGGTCGTCTTGGAACGTGCACCAAGAGGGCGTGACGTGCGGCCCTTGCGGCGCTAGTTTTTTGTCGCAAATCGATCTCGACCACTCGATTTCACCGGATGAATTGAGTGACCCGAGATCATACTTTCATGAGGTAATGAGGTATAGGCGCCTACACCATCATGCCATCTACACGCATGTATGGTCGGTTAGGCCAAAGTTGTATCCCATGCTTGGTTTCGACCAAGCTGAAGAGTGATGCCCGCGCACCTCTTCAAAACCCTAACTTCATCAACGGTCGCAGATGAGTGTCTCAAAGATCATCTCATCCGTCCAACTTTACCAGCTTGGTTATACATCCCTGGTCAGGAGTTAATTGGTTAGCAAAGTGTCATTACCCATCACTTTACCACACCATGATGCAAGATCGCATAAAATACACACGATACTTCACAAGTATCGACTTCCCCGAATAACGCAGTTATTCAATTCAAAGATTACATACTATCTTTCGTGGATCCACGATCCACACATTCCAGACATAAATCATGTCACAAACTAGGGGATACATACTGGGGTATTGGTCTGGCGGTTTACAGTGTGCAGCGTGCAACGCGCCATCACAAGAACGTGTTAGGAAGTTATGGACGGTTAGCGATGACATGAGAAGTGGGCAAGGCTGGTCGTGTATCACCAACACACAACTCCACTACTCCATCACTCCACTTCCTCCACTTCCCACGAGAGACGTGAATAAGACTCAATGACTTGTATAAATAGGTTCTCCACCCTATTTCCAAACAACAGAGAAAAACAACCAGAAAACACCCGTGAGCCTCGCTACACCAACCGTAAGCTTGTTCACTTTCCCGTTGCAAGTCATAAGCAAGTCTACACCTTCACAATCTCAACACCTTCTTCGCTTCCCTCCCTAAGATCAACCCCATTTCCTTCACTTTGTGACCGAAACAAGTCCTGGAAACGGCCATTTCTTGGTTTAGGCCGGACTTGCACGTAATGATCTCTCGAATCTATAAGCACTCACCGCGCAGTGCATTTGTTTAAGGTTTAAATTCATTCCTCATCCACACCCCAAATTACCAAATTCTACAAGAGTAGTTTTCACCCATAAACAATTGGCGACCACAGTGGGAGATTAATCTCTCGGTTGTAACGTCAATTTCTTCAAATTCGATTCAATTTCATCAATTTCAAAAAGGGTAGATCTTAGAATCAATTCAATCAAAAATTCATTTCAAGATGGTGGAATTAAGGTCTGGGTCAGCAATCAATTCTGATGGAGCTGGTGTGGATAACAATCATGGTGTCGAAGTACCTGTCAGTGGAGCTACCATGGTCAATACATCTCGTGGAGCCGTCACTTCTACCATCAACACTAGCGGAGCAGGAGACATCCCAGTAGGTGTAACGCCTCCCATCACCAGAGCCAGAGCAGCCGCAAATCCCGGCATCTCCTCAAGTGTAACGCCTCCAGTGGTCACCAGAGCAACAACTTTCACTCCCTCATCAGGACGAGGAGCCGGAGGCACAAGAGGAGGGACATCGTCTATTACCATTGCAGACTTGATGGAGAAACAGGAAGTTCTTGCTAAGACTCAAACGGATATGGCCGCAACTCAGAAAGAGGTACTCACTTTCCTCAAGACCTTGACTGAACGATTGCTGCAAGATTCACATCAATCTTTGGAGTCGACAAGAGATGCATTCAATACACCCGGAGCAGGCGTTTCCACTCGGACCCACATGAATGAAGAAACTCGTGTTGCTCCTGAGCGCCAAAGGGAGAGGGACCAACCTTCCAACTTCATTACACGTGAGGATGCGGGAACGACTTCTCCAAAATCGAGGAAAAGGGGACCGAACGGATGTACACCAACATCAGCCACCGTACCCTCAAGATGTACAACGAATTCCTCTTCCAAGAGGTTACACCTCTCCCGTTCTCTCTACGACGGTGACCGGGTAATGCTCGTGAACACGTCTCTCGATTCTTGGAATCCTTGGGGGAACATGAATACAATCATGTTCTCATCCGAAAGAATTCTCGAAATCACTTACGGGAGGGCGTACACGGGTACAACAACATCGCGCCTAACAAACATATCCAATTGGAGCAAGATGGTCAGTGCTTTATACATAAAGTATTTCTTCGTGTCTGAACAAATCACCTTTTCAGATCTAGGAAGAATTTTTCAGCGGAACAACGAGCATCCTAACGACTTCGTCAAACGGTCAGAACCCAAGTACTGGATTGTCACGACCCGAACGTCACCGAACGACAATTGGTGGAGTTGTGCATCAACGGGATGATACCCATATACCGCGTCGTTAGAGAATCGGGCTTTCAAACGTTCTCTCGAACTCCATGAAGCTGCCAGCGTTCAAAGAACAATGTTTTCAAAGATTGCTAGAAAGAACCGAGTCGTTCAAGTGAAGATTCACGTGATAGTCGAGGGAGCGGGCGCCTCACGAACAAGCAATACAACATTGGTCCTTCGTGAGTGTAGTGGGTGGAGGAGAGAAAAGGAAAGCTCCAAAGTGACGGAACAACAAACCAAGCGGACATCCCCAGCACACAAGACTTCGTCTCGAAAAGGCATGGAGACAAAACTCCCGCACAAAACACTAAAGACACGGGTTTTCCTTTTCCCATGAATGAAGTGATAGAGCTCTTGGAAGCATGGATCCAAGACGACGCCGTAAAGCCGCCCCTATCGACGTCCTCCAACCGAGGAAGAAATGGCAGATCCTGGGATATTGTTGCTACCACAAGGTTCGTCCATCATCCAACCAAAGATTGTAATGAGGTTGAAAAAATATTCAGGGGAAAAGGTAGAGACAGGTGAACTCCGGCTTGGAAACGAAGGTGTTCATAGAGACCCTCTACCTATCAGAACCGCATGATTTCTCGGGGATTCTGTTGCTAGCAAGACCGTACAATCTATGATGGAGCACATATGTGAAATCTTGTACTTCTCCAAAGGACAGCGTCAAGACATATTTACGGCCTCAACCACGTTGTGTCGTAGGCGTCGTATCCAAGAGCGATCCAGAACCCCAGTCTTTCCCGAAGGACGTGAGCAATGGAAACCGGGACTCCTAACCTGTCACTCGTTTGAGAGACGTTGAGTTCGATAGCGCGTTGATTGATCTGACTTCCGAATTTAACATCATTACGTCAAGACCTTGAGAGTGGCAAAGATTTCAAGCAGAAGCTACTCGTAACCTAACCGTGGTTAAAGATTCACAGAGAGCTCAGAGATGCATATGGATACATCGATCTTGAAGTCAAATTGGGTGATGCCTCGATGCAAGCAAAGTTCTACATATTCAAAGATCATCCCAACTACGACATGATTCTAGGACGCTCTTGGATGCATGACAACAAAGCAATACTAGGAGTCTGTCCTCTACCGGTTTCGATACCTGAAAGAATATCCAACACGCCTTCGGACCTCCCGATGGCATGCATTGTCGCACCTGACTTACCAATGTGACACAACTTAGGAGAGAGCCTGTCGGCAAAGATACATTGAAAAGTTTCGATCTCAAGTAAGTCTCGTCACGCAACCTTCTTTACAACCTACCGCCCCTCATTCTGACAAGTCCTGGGGTCTGACTCCAACCAACGAACCAACCCCGACTAAGAGATATGAATGGGAAGCCGGCCCTTTCAAACGTTTTATCAAGAGTGTAGAGGTTGTCTTGGTCAAAGACGATAAAACGAAGGTCCAAGTATTTGCACGCTCAAACCTGTTTGGAATTGGAGATCTGGTGACGAAGACGGCTACATTCAAAGTCGGGAGCATGACGGTGAAAATGACCACTCCACCCCGACTCACCCACCGAAAGAGAAGATGAACCATACCGGTAGCAGATGTTATCCTAGGGCGGCTACCGCAAGCTCATCAACGCCGATAAACTAGAAGGCATAACGATTCACTCACAATGGCTCAAACCCTACCGAACTTAAGACGTTTGTGCTACCACTTTCCAGCGTCCTCCACCCTTTAAAACGCTGTGCTATTTTTTTCAGCGTGTTTCCGTTTACAATTTCATGTCATATTTGTAATTCCCCCAGAAAATGATTGCAATACTTGCATTCATAGTTAGGGTTTCAATTTTAAATTTTCAATTTAGTTGAAGCACTATTTCCATCTGAGAACCTCTTTACTCCTAAAAACACAAAGTCCTGAGTCAGCCTAAATCAACCCACTGGAGCAAGAAAGGAAACCCTAAGCAAACATCTCACGGGAAGAAGGAAATAGAACATGTGCACAAAAGGAAAATGATTCGAGACATCTGCCTCAACAAAGCTAGGAAGATCTTGCATCAGGAGCACAGGTCCGTGGATATTCTATTATAATATTATTTCTTTTATCACTAAGAATTACGTGTGAATGCGCACCCTTGCGCCTGAGAAGGTTCGGTTGCAGTCTTGACAAAGGGTTATATATATAAAAAAAAAAAAACCTTTATTCAAACAATCAAATGGAAGAAAACCTTGAACTCGGGTGCCACTGAGTACAAGGAAGATATTCAAATGTACGGGATATACTTGGAAAGGGAAAAAGGAAGAAAAGAGGTTCTAGTCGCCAAGAGGATCGGCCTCGCCTACATCACCGTCGATTTCGCTACATCACCCGTTGATGCGCCTCCCTTCGGATCTCCCTCGGCCAGATGGCATCTCCGCAGAATCGCACTCCATCCCAACATCATCAGTGGGAGTATCAAAAGGCACATCAATATTAGGGGCCGCGCAAATTGCTTTCACATATTCAGATTCGTCTGTATCGGAATCAAGAATTATCACGCCGTCCTGGATCGGGTAATCACACTTGTCTTCATTCGGAGGTCGTTTATGCTCAACTCTCCGCCTCTTCAACCGCGTTTGCAAATCTCTCGCCCTTGCGCTACTAGTGTCTCCAGCGTTTCCTCGCGCCTACACCGCTCCTCCATGTCAATCGCAGCCGAAAGTGCATGATACGTTCTCTCGGCAATGCGAAGGTGTGAAATAGACATCCCCGTATAGCACGGCCGACTTCGCGAAGCGAAGATCGATCTTAGCCATTACATCTTCTTGTGCACGGTTTTCGGGCTTGTCAACTTCGAAACTTCTTTTCTGGGAAGCAACAGAATGATCGTCCGCCGCTTCCATGATAAACTGCAAAGGAGAGGAGGTTATGAGCGCACAAAAAAAAATCAAATCAATCGATCAGTGAATCAGAAGATCGGAGCAATACCTGAGATGTAGAATAAACGACCGCGAGAGATGATTCTTTATAATCTCGCAAGAGTGACGTAATCCCAGGAGGAAAAGGAGTCTTTACTTACCACCTATGAAGGTCGCTAATTCGGGATAACAATCAACGAGGCTTATCAGATGTACCTGAGGGAAGCCGTGTATGATGAAAGAAGTACACATGAAGAAGGGGACGAGCTCAGATATATACAAGAGGAACCAAAGCGACTCACCAGATCAAGTCCTGTTTCCTTTGCATCCTTAATCGGAACCAACCAGTTCCAGGGCAACGCCTGACGATGTGAAACTATCCGGTAAATATGTATTCACTTTAGCTTGGTCATTTCAGTATATAAATATGTCACCATCTTATGACTACCCCACAATAGTGTAACCATTATGTGCTAGGGAGGGGACTTAATGTTGATGGTGGATTTTCGTTTAAGGTTAAATTTGTAAAATCGGAAAAATTATGCGGCGACATCTTGTAAAAGATAAAGCCATTAATAAGTGTTGGATACTCCCTCACTTAATTCACCAAGAATGGAGCATGTGGCAACAATCCCATTCTCGTGAATACATGAAATTCCTCCGAGGTTGGAGCATGTGGCAACAATCCCATCCTGTGAATTTCTAATCGCCTTGTATTTCCAAAGACTCATTATCGGTGTGGCATGACGATCGAGTGTTACTCTTACGAGTAACACGAACCTCTAAGCACTATAATGAAACCATGTACGAAATACCCGTACGGGGTTGACTCTCGGTGTGTTATACTAGCCCGATTGAGCCCCCTCGGTGTGTTATACTAGCCCGATTGAGCATCCGGATTGACCGTATCGGTCCGGATATGATCGCGATCATCCAACTCCATAAGCATGATTTGGATGACCCAGTTAATTCCATCACCCCCAAGCGGTATGGAATATCCATCGCCGAACCAATGCGGAACCCGCACGGTCGGCCATTGGCCTAGCTTGCCAAAAAAACGTTCATACCAAGCATTATGGACGGAAAACCCTAAATTAGGGTTTGCGGCATATTATATGTGTCGCAAAACAGTCTCAACCATCCATCTTCGCAGGTATAGATGGAGGGTGTAGATGTAGATTCAAAGGGCCCAGAGCATGTCAACACGATCACCGTGGGCCCGCCTACACACTTGACCAATCGGTCAAGACCAACCATGTTTGGTTGTGACAAAATCGTCGCCCAAACAAGAGATGACGCACGACTTTGAAACCCAAAATTAGGGTTTTGAGCATCACGAGCGTCCATCTTCTCCGACATGAATGGAGGGTCCAAGATTAGATTAAGGTGTCCGGTCATACCAAAGCATGACCACCGTGGACCCATCTATTCCCTAACCCGATCGGCCAAGGCATATCATGCCCGGCTAATCCAAAACGCACGCTCAAACTAGCGTGGTCACACCTCCCAAACCGCAAACCGATCTCGACCACTCAACTTCGCTCGGACGATTTGGATGGCTCGGATCACGTTTTCATGGGATATTCATGTATAGGCGTAAACATCAGCCTACCACCTTCACACCAGGCCAATCGGCCACGACCGACCAAGATTGGTCGTCTTGGAACGTGCACCTGAAGAGGGCGTGACGTGCGGCCCTTGCGGCGCTAGTTTTTTGTCGCAAATCGATCTCGACCACTCGATTTCACCGGATGAATTGAGTGACCCAGATCAAACTTTCATGAGGTAATGAGGTATAGGCGCCTACAACATCATGCCATCTACACGCATGTATGGTCGGTTAGGCCAAAGTTGTATCCCATGCTTGGTTTCGACCAAGCTGAAGAGTGATGCCCGCGCACCTCTTCAAAACCCTAACTTCATCAACGGTCGCAGATGAGTGTCTCAAAGATCATCTCATCCGTCCAACTTCACCAAGCTTGGTTATACAGCCCTGGTCAGGAGTTAATTGGTTAGCGAAGTGTCATTACCCATCACTTTACCATACCATGATGCGACTCGCATAAAATACACACGATACTTCACAAGTATCGACTTCGAATAACGTAGTTATTCAAGATAGCATTACATGCTATCTTTCGTGGATCCACGATCCACACATTCGCACATCAATCATGTCACAAACTGGGGATACATACCGGGGTATTGGTCCGGAGGTTTACGGCGTGCAGCGTGCAACGCGCCATCACAAGAACGTGTTAGGAAGTTATGGACGGTTAGCGATGACAGGAGAAGTGGGCAAGGCTGGTCGTGTATCACCAACGCACAACTCCACTACTCCATCACTCCACTTCCTCCACTTCCCACGAGAGACGTGAATAAGACTCAATGACTTGTATAAATAGGTTCTCCGCCCTATTTCCAAACAACAGAGAAAAATAACAAGAAAACACCCAAAGCCTGCTTACACTAACCGTAAGCTTGTTCACTTTCCTGTTGCAAGTCATAAGCAAGTCTATACCTTCACAATCTCAACACCTTCTTCGCTTCCCTCCCTAAGATCAACCCCATTTCCTTCACTTTGTGACCGAAACAAGTCTGGAACGGCCATTTCTTGGTTTAGGCCGGACTTGCATGCATTGATCTCTCGAATCTACAAGCACTCACCGCGCAGTGCATTTGTTTAAGGTTTAAATTCATTCCTCATCCACACCCCAAATTACCAAATTCTGCAGGAGTAGTTTTCACCCATAAACAAACATGCAGAAACCCTAACTCCTGGTTCAATCCTCAAACAACTTTACAGCTTCAATCAATCATCAACTAAGAACAAACCTATCTCCAATTAATCCTCCAAACCTTCAATTTCATCTTCTACAACTTCTCTAAATTTCTTACAAACCCTAACTTATGAATTCCAAGTTAATCTTCAACTCTAAACCTTAATACACATCAAACCCGTCTCAAATCCCCTTTCTTAATCACCAATTTCATCATCTAAAGCTTCTCTGAGTTCTTCCTACAAACCCTAATTCAAATTCCAGAAACCCAATTGATTCTCTGATTCACACTCCAGAAACCCAATTGAGCAACAACCCTTTTCGCTCTTCGTCATCAACCACTCCACTGCATCTTTAATTAATCAAATCTTTCATATCTTGAACCTAATCCGAACCCTAACTTTCTGTTTAACAAGAATCAACACCACTCTAATATCATCATCAACATCAGCAACATCCTCTACTTAATATACTCCTTCTTATCAACTGATTCTCTCAGCAAATTCTCAAACCTCACTCACAATCGCCAGAAGCAGGAGACACGAAAGAAGAAGAAGAAGAAAGAAGAAACGAGAAAGGAGAAGAAGAAGAAGAATAAATGAGTTTATCTTCTTTGATTGTCAGGGGATAAGGCCAAACGAAGATAATAAAAACACCCACCCAAATGATATGGGGAGCTAGGCGGTCTAAAACAAAATTACTATTTCGCCATTCATACTCATCCAAAGATATCTTCTTCATCCGGTATATGATTGGCATGTTCGAGTAGTCCATTCCGCATAACTTTTCGAGATCTATTCAACGACACTATTTTCGTAGCTAGATTGTTGTTAGATTAATTCCTATAAATTAACATTCGTATTTAACTAGTCGAGTCATTAGCGGCTAAAAAGTCTCTTGATCGTCCTTTGACCGGTCTAATATCGTTGACAAGCTCGAGGGTCTTTACATTCTCCCCACCTTATACATTTTCGTCCTCGAAAATCAAACCATCCTTCTGGTCTTCAAGACTCCCCACCTTTTAGAGTAATACTCAGGCAATTTATATTTAACTCAGTGTGAATTTACATATTTGTGGATATTAATCAAAAGAACTTGAAGTAGTAATAATAATAGCATTCGGATACTCAGTGTCATAATATTATAATCAAAAGAAAGTAAATTCGTATATTAATAGGATACTTCACACTAGTAGCAAAATCTAAAGATTATTAAGATATATTATAATTTTATGCAGACTCAAACTTAAATCATATTAAATTACCAACACCAATATTTAACAAGATATAGTATAAAGATTCAACATGAATTCATAAAATTTGTTATATCAATCCTTACGTGAATGTAAAATTATATTTAAAAGATTAAGGCTTAGTGTACCAACCAGACTATCAACTTAAGAATAATGAGAATAATAACACAGTTGATAAAAGTATTTGAGTAATTAAATTAGTATGAAATTTATAATGGATAATATTTGGAAAAAATTATATATGGTATTACAGTAAAGTTAAAATTATCGAATATTATAAATTGACGTAAAATCGAATTTGGATTACTTATAATATAAAATAAATAAATAGTAATAACGGTGTAGATGGTGGATTTTCGACAAGGGATAAAATCGTAAAACCATAATTGTATATGCTCCTGATCCAGCAATCAGATGAGTACTGAGGCTCATGCCTCTTATCGAAAGCATGAAAGCTCATGCCACAAGAATCTCTGACTACGAATACTGTCTCTCAGAGTATATGTAAATATGTAGTCTCCCAGCTGAGGCAACGACATATCTCATGAATACTGAGCAATTTCATTAATTACTTCTATATAGAATCGAAAGATTGGATGGCTCCTAGACAGCTTTCCTGCTAGTATAGAGCGATAACGTCTTCAGGATGTAACAATGTTTTCCCTGACTATATAAAAGAAAATATGATGCTTCAACAAGCTCATATCACTCAATTCCCGAATAATTAATGCTCCTAGACGATCGTACTAGTATAGAGCCATCAATTAATTATTCTTAAAATCATTATATTCATTTTCTGAATCCCTGGAAAATATTCAATATTTTTCATAATATTTCATTACTTCAATTTATGGTTCTTCCCAGCAGAATTCCATGGGTTAGTAATAAATATTCAACAAACGAGCGTCTAAGCTACCTTCGAGTAAGCCCCGACCAAAATGGTGCAAGTGTACTTAGCAATAATGCACTAACGAACATCTGAATGCACGAATGAATATTTTAAAATACGACGAGACGATTAACCTATGCAAAATAGGAAAGAAAATAATAAATAATAAAATATTAACCAAGGGCTGAGGGACTGGGCTCACCGTCCGGCCGGTCGTGCCGTGACCAGTCCCACGTCCAAATTCTATATTTTATCATATTTTTATTATTTTCCTTGATCTCATGAAAATCTCTTCATTTGAACAAATATCCTTCGTTTTAAGGAAACTCCTCAGTTTCATGATGTTTCCTTCGCATCAAGGAAGTAATTTAAAATTGGGAAAGGTGTCGTGGGACCGTGTCTACTAGCCGGCCGGCTATGCCCTAGTTGTGGCCGGTCTCACACCTCATGATTCCTCATTATTTTATTATTATTTCCCTAATCTCATGAAAACTCCTTGATTTCATGATATTTTTTTAAAATCATGAAAAAATAATATAAAATTAGGGAAACTCGTGGGACCGGGCCCCAGCCGGCCGGTCCCACACGCCCCTTATTTTTTTATTATTATTATTTTATGTTTCCTTGATCCCATGAAATTCCTTGATTTCATGATGTTTCCTTCAAATTATGAAAATTCCTTCAAATCATGAAATAATACATAAAATTAGGAAAACTCACGGGGACCAGGGCCCTACGTCCGACCATGCCCAAGCCGGTCCCACACGCCCTTATTTTATTATTATTAATATTATTTGTTTCCTTCATCTCATGGAAACTCCTTGATTTCAACAAAAACTCCTTGGTTTCAACAAAACTCCTTGGTTTCAACAAACTCCTTGGTTTTATGATATTTCCCTAAAATCATGAAAAAATATTATAAAATTACGAAAAATGCCATGGGACCGGGCTCTTTGGCCGGCCTGCCATGCCTTGGCCTTAGCCGGTCCCACACTTCATGATTCCTTCATTTTTTATTATTTTTTTCTCCATCTCATAAAGTTTTCACGGTTTTAGCAAAAAATCCCTGATTTCTTCATATTTTCTCAAAATGTTGCTCAAACGCACATCAGAAAATATCAAAATTCTCAGAATTGAGATATGAACACTTTATTGACGCGATCATGTTACCTTGACCAACCAAGGTTGGCTCTTTGGCTTGCAAGGAGCCGGTCCCACACATTTTCACAATCTGACCTAATTTGCGCAATTGCACGTATTAGGTCCAAAACTCTTCCAAACAATTTGGAACTTTATGAAACGATCATTATTAGATCCCGTGACCACCCAGGGCCGGTTTCATGACCCCTTGGTCGATCCCTCATCTCTTCATAATTAATTAGGTTTTATCACCTAAGGCTCAGACGAGCATTATTTTGATAAAGGATTAAACCAGTATTTAATCATCCTTTCACCGACTGATTTTCAGAAGACCTTGGTATTTGCTCACGTGAGCATCTGGGCGCTACATGGTCAATCCATCATCCTGTGTAGCCGGTCCCTCCTTCACTCTGAGGTTTATTCTCAATAAATCATCAATTGATCAAATTAGAGTTTTGAGTCCAAGGTTCATAATTCCAGATTCAAACTCTAATAATTCTATGTTGATTTTATGATCAACATCTTATTAATTATATTCGGTTCAGTTGCCAGTATTCTGATTTAATACTTTATTTTGGTCATGCTACCAATAATTCATCAAACGAGCAACATTTGCTCAGATGAGAAATATTTGCTCAAACCAGGGAATATTGGTTCAACTATCAATATTCAACAAATCATCAAATGAGCAATATTTGCTCACGTCAACTATGTTTATTCATACATTATACCTCCCTCTCAATCCGTGAGTCTCAGAACATTTTCAAACCATGTTCGACTCAACAGTACAAGGACTCATCGTCTCATGAAGTCACGAAGTCAGCAACTGACTAACTAAATACACGTCTGCCTTGCAGACTCCACAATCGCACGAGACATCAATCGTGTTACATGGGGGGATATTAACTAGGGTTTTGGTCTGGCGGTCTACGGCACGTGTGTTCATACACACGATGAGAATGTGAGCAAGTCGTGCAATCATTTGGAGGAGTTAACAAAGTAGTGGATGAAAAATCAACCAAGTATCCGCATGTTGAGAAACTGGTTTTAACACGATTTCCATTTTCTTCACTCTTTGATTCCGTCAACTGTCACACTTCATGGGATCATGGTGTTTACAATTCCAGCAATATAAATAAGTTCCTGAATCATGATTGAAAGACAAGACAATCTCACGTCAACAAACAACACGAGATTAACAACTCAACATTTGAGCAATTACTCTCAACAGAGCAAATTCAATCATTCAGAACTTATCTTACTTTCAGAATACACAACACACCTACAATCTTCGATCACCATTGATCTTACACATTTCTCAGCTTCCCTCCTACAGATCGACCCATCCTCTCTTGTGACCGAATTTACTCTGGAACGGCCATTGTCTTGGTTTAGGCCGGAGTACTACAGATTGATCTCTCGAATTAAAAGCACTCATTTCTTGCAGTGCATCTGTGTGAGGTTTGACCGTTCGCTCGGTTCAAGGAGTTTCTTCCGCACGACTCGTCTCCTCAATTCCTTAAAAACCAGCAACTCGTTTTGCCCCATCTACAGATTGGCGACCACAGTGGGAGATCATTCTCTCGGTTGCAATATCACTTCTTACAAAGATGGTCGGTCTTAGGTCTGGTTCAGTTACCAATCCGGATTCAACACCCGGCTCTAATATTGCAAGCTCTAGTGGTACCGCCAACACCACTGCTCCGGTGTAACCTGCCACTACCACTCCTCCGGCGCAACCTGCCACTACCACTCCTCCGAGCGGTGGTGCTCCAGTGATCACCCCTGCAAGTGACGGCACTGGCGCCATCAAAAATCTACTATTCGGCCTGTCTCCTAAAGAAATTAGAGAAAATCCACCTACCGTAGGTGATCTTATGAAGGTACAAGAAACTCTTGCCAAGAATCAGACTGACATGGCTGCCACTCAGAAGGAACTATTCAACTATCTCAAGACTCTTACAGACAAGATGTCAGAGAAAACTCAGGAGAAAGGAAAAGCTAAAGAAACGTCTTCAGACGCTGATCCCGAGGTCACTCCGATCCATGTAGTAGACGATGAAGAAGTTCCTAAGGATGCAGATAATCTACCAGCAAAAGAACCATCCAGTTTCATCACTCGTGAAGACCTGGAACGTCTTTTGGAAGATCGTGGGAAAGACAAAACACCCTATGTCCATCATCACCAACCTCCATACCCTGCTGCTACACAAAGGATTCCTCTGCCAAAAGGTTACACCTCTCCAACCTTCACACTTTATGATGGAACCGGCAATGATCGAGAACATGTTTCTCGATTTCTGGAAGCACTGGGTGAACATGAGCACAACCATACTGTCCGTCTGAAGGAATTTTCAAAGTCTTTGAAAGGAAGGGCATATACCTGGTACAACAACATCACGCCAGGAAGTATCAAAAATTGGGGAGAAATGGTTAATGCTTTCTACAGAAAGTATTTCTTTTCAAAACAAATCACCCTCTCTGATCTCGGAAGGATGTTTCAAAAGAGCAACGAACATCCTAACGACTATGTGAAAAGGTTCAGAGTTCAAGCCTTGGATTGCCATGATCCAAAAGTCACAGAGCAACAACTCGTGAACTTGTGCATCAATGGAATGATTCCGATCTGAGCTTTATTGGAAAATCTCGGGTTCCGGACTTTCGAGAACTTCATGAAGCAGCCAAGAGATCAGCGACTACTGCATCTGCTTTATTGGAAAGGGCTAAGTACAAAAGCTGAAGAGCCACGAGAGACTCGAGGCAGCAGACGTTTAATCAACAAACAGTACAACCTCCAACCTTCCACAAATGCTGTTGCGGAAGGGAGCAAACGAAAGGTTGAGCCACAGCGCAAACATAATTCCTCAACTCCTTCAAAGACACAGAGGAAGGATAATGCACAAGTTCCTTCTCAACACACAGAAGCTGATCCAGAGGCACCTGATTTCCCCTGCTCCATTGAGGAAATTGTTGAACTTCTACATGCCTGGGTTCAAGACGGCGCGATCAAACTCCCATATGTCAAGAAGTTCCTGCGAATTGTTGTACCTGTCAAAGGCTCAAAAGGGAGACATGTTTGTTGCACTAAATCATATCGTATTAGGGAAACGTTTGCTGATACAAGAGACATTTCCTGAACCGCCTTCAACAACATACGAATAAATGTACGACTGGGGACTTCTCACCATAGTCCATCTCAAGGGAAATGAGTTCAAATGAGCATTGATTGATGTTGGCACTGTTGTCAATATTATCCCTCTGAAAACTCTCAGGGCTACTAGTATCACACGACAAGAAGCCATTCATGCTCCAATAACAATTACAGATCATGAAGGAACACCCAGAGACGCTTATGGACACATTACTCTCAAGGTGAACATAAACTCAGCCTGGACAGAAACAAAATTTTACATAATCCAAGAAGATCCGGGATATGATATGATTCTTGGACGTACATGGATTCATGCTGGAAAGGTAACACCAACACCTTCAATTGTACATTTCTCTATGAAGAAACCTCTGATTTGGAAGAAGAAAAAGAGGATATTTCACCATTTGAGTATTTGAAGGAGGTCAAAGCCCTGACAGAGCTAACACGAAAGCTTAAAGAAGATGCAAATGCTTTTATCAAAAGGTTTGGTGTTTGTACCCAAAATAAATTCTAGGCACTAAACACGATGCTTTGGTGATTATCATGATAAATTAGGGTTAGAAAACAATTGAAAATAAAAGAGATGACACGGATTTAACGTGGTTCGGCAAGTGTTGCCTACATCCACGGTGGAACAGAGAAATATTTTATTGATTGTGGGATACAATAATTTTCCCTGGGTTAGCTAACCTAAAATTCCATATGCCATTAGGGTTTAGGATACATGTATTTATAGTGTTTATGTAACCCTAATTATGGTGTAAACTTAATGTGCAAGCAACTTGGGCAGCAAGTCTTCTGGAAACTTCTGGAATCTTCACGGGTAGACGGGCTAAACGGGCTTTCCATGTATTTTAAACACGGTACAAACATCGCCCCCTCTTAAGCTCCAACTTGTTGGGGGTTAAGAAATTCCTTTATCCTTCCGCGTCGACCGTTGATGACGTAACTCGCCCCCAAGCGTGAGTAGAGACATTACAAAGACGCCCCCAACTGTAATTACCTGCAAAAAATAAAAAATAAAATAAAAATGCTCACGTGCTAGGCGAGACTTTTTGCCACGTGGTGGACTTGTGATGCTCGAGAGCTAATCGAGCCTTGAGTGAAATGTAATGTGCTTGCAGCTGGGGCAAGGCTTTTTGCTCGCAACGTAACAAGGCTGTAGCGCTTGCTGCTCGGGCAGGCTGGCTGTTGTTTGTGTTGAGTACGAGTCTTTGGACCAATATCGGGCATTGGGCTCGTGGTTGAGACGAGACTTTATGCTTGCCAAGGTGCAAGTCTTTCATACTCGTGTGCAAGACAAGGTTTTATGCTTGTGATAAGAGCAAGACTTATGTGCTCACGTGCAAGGTGAGGCTTTAGGTGCTTGCGATGTGATGCAAGGCTAAATATTGAATGGTCTAAGCAATGCTCATCTTGAGCTTGATCATGTCGCTATCCACGAACCTCGAACTCGATCATGTTGCTGTCCCAAGTACATATAAAATTTTATCTAAAACTGGAGTTTTTGCATCCATGTTGTAGGGGATTGAAAGATGAATCCAACGAGCCAAAAATCACTCAATTCGGACTTAAAACGAAGAAGTTATTGACGAAACAAGATTTGAACGAAGCGCGCGCGCTGTTGCATACGTGGCAATCTTGGATGGACCAAGTGGCTGACTAACACTGCTGACAAGGATGAGTTGCTGACGTGGCACCAGGACAGTGCTGACGTGGCACCAGGACAGTGCTGACGTGGCAGATCAAGTCACTAAAATTCGCTGACGTGGCAACTGAGTCATTGATGATGTGGCGGCTGAGTCATTGATGACGTGGCGGCTGAGTCATTGATGACGTGGCGTCGCTGATTGGAATACTGTGCTGAAGTGGCGACACCTGATTGGACAGAAGCTGCTGAGGTGCACCCACGTGGCTCTGAGAAGCACTGGATCGTTGGTGTACGGAGGCTGGACATATCTAATGGTCCAGATTCGACATATCCGGGAAGGATTGGATCTTCGGAAGATGAGGCGACGTGAGGCCGGATCTCTCGTAGCCGTACATGATAGAAACTTTTGTAATGCTTTTCCGCAACATCTATAACTATTACGCTTTTGTAACACTCTCGATTCGATTTCGCAGAGCTTCTTTAATCAAGTTTCGCAACGGTTTTCTGATGAACCCTAACTTTTGTTTTTCTTTTCTTTTTCGCTGATTTTTGCATGGAAATCCGTGCACGAATTTTGAGGTTTTTCCCGCACCTTTCTCAATGGAAAAAGACGATATTTTTACACGAATCCCCTTAGTCGGCGCCAATGTTTGTACCCAAAATAAATTCTATGCACTAAACACGATGATTTGGTGATTATCATGATAAATGAGGGTTAGAAAACAATTGAAAATAAAAGAGAAGACACCGATTTAACATGGTTGGCAAGTGTTGCCTACATCCACACGGATGTTTGTACCCTATTAAAATAGTATACGTGCGTGCCGCACAAGCTATTTAATATCGGTAACCCGTGGGTTTATTGAGGAAACCCACAAGGCTTATTGAGGAAGCCCAGTTGGTTTATTGAGGAAACCAACCCGTGGGTTTATTGTAGAAACCCACATGGCTTATTATGGAAGCCTAATACGGTTTATTGTGGAAACCGATGGGTTTATTGAGGAAACCCATGTGGCTTATTATGGAAGCCCAATACGGTTTATTGTGGAAACCGATGGGTTTATTGAGGAAACCCATGTGGCTTATTATGGAAGCCTAATCCGGTTTATTGTGGAAACCAGTGGGTTTATTGTAGAAACCCACATGGCTTATTATGGAAGCCTAATACGGTTTATTGTGGAAACCGATGGGTTTATTGAGGAAACACATGTGGCTTATTATGGAAGCCCCATACGGTTTATTGTGGAAACCGGTGGGTTTATTGTAGAAACCCACATGGCTTATTATGGAAGCCTAATCCAGGTTTATTGTGGAAACCGGTGAGTTTATTGTAGAAACCCCCATGGCTTATTATGGAAGCCTAATACGGTTTATTGTGGAAACCGATGGGTTTATTGAGGAAACCCATGTGGTTTATTATGGAAGCCCAATACGGTTTATTGTGGAAACCGGTGGGTTTATTGTAGAAACCCACATGGCTTATTATGGAAGCCTAATCCGGTTTATTGTGGAAACCGGTGGGTTTATTGTTGAAACCCACATGGCTTATTATGGAAGCCTAATACGGGTTTATTGTGGGAAACCGATGGGTTTATTGAGGAAACCCATGTGGCTTATTATGGAAGCCCAATACGATTTATTATGGAAACCGGTGGGTTTATTGTAGAAACCCACATGGCTTATTATGGAAGCCTAATACGGTTTATTGTGGAAACCGGTGGGTTTATTGTAGAAACCCACATGGCTTATTATGGAATCATAATCCGGTTTGTTGGGGAAACCGGTGGGTTTATTGTGGAAACCCACATGGCTTATTATGGAAGCCTGGATTTGGGTTGTTAGGGAAACCAGTGGGTTTATTATGGAAACCCACTAGGCTCATTATTGAAGCCCAAGAGTCTTGAATAATTATTTATTTATAATTATTAATGTTATTTAAGATAAATGCAAGATCCTAAATAAAAGAGGATAATTATCTTAAATTTATAATTATTATTTAAGATAAATGAGGATTATGATAAATATTAGGGTTTATCATGAATCTGGATGTTATTTGAGATTTATACAGATGGGGGAAGTTATTAGGATAACTATCAAAACCCTAAAGCTACATCCATTTCTGCCTATATATAGAGGCTAAATCTCAGCACAAAAGGTACACAATTTCTATTCCTTTTCTAATAACCTACTTGCATAGAACTCTTGTTGATTTTAGCATCGGAGTGTCTTTGCAGGTACCCCCACCATTTTCAATCAACAATTCTTTGGAGAATCTAATCAACGGCGGCGATTCGATCATCATACACCCATCTCGAAGATTGTTGGGGTGATTAATTTTGCACCAACATCTTTTGGCGCCGACTAAGGGGACTACGAAAAAAGATCGTGCTCCCCCCATTTGAGAAAAGTTTTTTCAAGTGGTTTTGCAAACTAGGGTTTCAAAGACGTTTGAAAGGGAAGCAAATCAGATCGCAACTTTTCTGAAAGTTGCAGAAAGTATAACCACGTTCCGTTCGCAACTTTTGAGAAAGTTGCAAAGAAGTTCCAACAAGGTACAAGAAAGTTGCAGGAAGTTCTGAACACTTTCAGAGAGTTGCGGAAGCTTTCTGAACGTTTCAGAAGGTTCTGGGAAGATCTAAAAAAGTCGATGAAAGTTCTGCCAAAGTTGTAAAAAAGAAAAAGTTAGGGTTCAAAATCTGTGCTAAACTTGATTGAAGAAACCGTTACAAGGATGAAGAAACTGTTGCGAGCTTGAACAAACCGTTGCGAAATTGTTGAAGGAACTGTGACAAAGGGTTGAAGAAAGCGTTGCCGAAACATAATCTTCATCCAACTTCAAATACAGCTCCAGATTGAGCAAATCTTCACCGTCAGATTCAGGAGAGCATGTCCAAAGGATCTCCCGGCCACGAGATCCGACCTTCAGGTTCAAAGAACCGGTTCAACAGAGATCACCAATACAAAGATGACAAGTATCATTGGGTGGCCAAACTCGGTTCATACCTTACGGGTCCAACCAACTACCACGTCAGCAGTAACTGCCTTGTCCAGTCAGCACCAGTTGCCATGTCATACGTCCCAGTCCAGTCAACACAGTGCCACGTAAGCGTTCAACCACGTCATCTCTCCACTCTGGCTTCGGTGACACAACGCCACGTCATACTTTCTGGTCCAGTCAGCACATGTTCGCCACGTCAGCTACATCTGTCCACTCATTGTCTGCCATGTCAGCATTCAGATCCAGTCAGGATATTGCCTTGGCAGTTCAAGAAAAAGATGAAAAATATGTTCAGAAGTGAGGATCGATCCCATGACCTCTAAGTTGAACCTTCCATCTTTCAACCATCTGTGCTGCAAGTTCATTTGTGCAATGATACATGACTCAATAATCTTAATGCCCTTCATGCGTGCTTCGTGGAAATATTGTTTCATCAATAACTTCTTCGTTTTAAGTTCGAATCGAGTGATTTTTGGCTCGTTTGAATCGTATTTCGATTCACTACTGTAGGAGCAGAATATCGCAGCAACCTTCACTTGCGAATTATTAACGATGAAACATAATAATGTCGCAGAAGAAATATTAGAAACGACGCAACAAATGACATTAGCTTAAATATGAGAAAGGTGTGACGATTCTGTGAAGAGTCAAGAAGACTTGCGAAGACTAACACTTGTAGACCTGCGAAATGTCGCAAGGTAAATCCGAAATTAAGGTAAATATTAGTTGTGCATGAGCTGTCATCCACTATGTAATATCCTATATAAAGAGAAAGGCAGGAGAGAGAAAGGGAGGATACACTTTAGAGAGGTTAGACAATTTTTGGGGGAGAGAGAAAGATATTTTGGAGAGAGATACTTTTAGAGAGAGATTATTAATTTTCTTTATCATCTTCTTCCCCAAATAATTAGATCTAGAGCTCTACAAAATATCCATTAATGGAGATTGTAAATGTAATACTAATGTAACCACAACAATCATAGTGAAGAACCATGGATGTAGATCACATTGATCGAGCCATGTAAGAAATCCTTGTGTCAATTTATATTTCTAGTACTTATATTTGAAATTTAGGTGATTAATAAGATTTAGATCTAGAATTATTATCAAGATATGATGAGGGGTGTGTTGTGGGAAATCCTGCAACTACATTTGGCGCCAGAAATAGGGAGGGCTCAGCTTGTCAGATTGAAGGAGATTCATAAGAATTAGCTATTGTGTATCTGGATCTACAAAATTCGGGGGTGAAAACGGAAACTCCAGCGAAGGATTTTCATCTTCAAATTAACAATAGATAACATCAGCAGCAGTTTGAACAAATCAAGGGACGACGAAAGTACAGTGGACAGTGAATGAGATTCAATGAACCCTCATCTTCACCAACAATTGGTCTAAAAGAGGGCAAATCCCTTAACTCATCTTGTAGATCTTGAAGTTGTTTACGAAAGTTTTTGAGAAAATATTTTATAAACACTAAAATGTCCTCTCCACGAAATTTCGATTTTAGGCCATAATTCTGATTCAAAACAAGTATTGATTAATATTCTTGGACAACTGCATCCCGCTTTTCAAACCCATTTTACAGATTTTGAAAAAATTAAACATGATTTGGGGAAGTCAAACAAGTTTTAATGATAATTCTTGTTCTCTGATTGGCGAAATTGGCTTATGATTTTGTCCATATTATTTACTGAAATGCTTTGTTATCTGCAGCGCGAAATCCAAAAGATGCAAAATCGACACAATCACATCAAAAATGTAGGAAGTATACAAGCGAACTTCAAAGACTTCAAGATGTACAAAGCAGGAGAATTTCAAAGACGCACAGGGTATATGATTACGCATAGCTTAGTCATCGCAAAGGGCACGAAAGCAAAGTTAGAGAGGCAACTAAGTACATGGCTATTCTTAATACTTACGTACTAAGTATTGAAGGCAAAATATTGAAGAAATACGAATATTTCTACTCCTATTTGTTTTTCGCAAATCTTACGAATATACAAAATTACTAAGAAATGCATCTCGCAACAAGAAATGCATCTCGCAACAAGAAATGCATCTCGCAAGCTGCTTGACAAGAAATGGATCTCATAAGCTGCTTGACAAGAAGAATGACGACTGAATGGTGGACAATGGATCAAAGACGATGGAATCTACAACGAGTAATCAAATGGAAGAGAAAGATGATGAAACGGAGCAGAAAACTTACAATCTACGTCAAGATAATATAAATAGACACACAGACTCATTACAGATGCATAGTCCCAGCAACCACCAATCATGAGACGCAACAGCATATAAAGAATGGACTCAAGAACACAACGAGGAGACTTAAACCAAACAACGAAATCTACATCAATGAGGAAGGAGATACCAAACTGATTCTAAAAGGCAAACGAACAAATATATAAGATCCCGGAGACAATAATTCTATAAAAATGGTTCACAAGAACTGACTAGGAGATATTAACAAGCCAGAAACGTCCAACCAGATTGAGCGAAGAGCAAAAGCAACTTGTTTGCTTCCCACGAAGAGTCAACAGTACCAATTTAGTTCGCAAAGCAAAGGTTTATTAGCACGAAGAGACCAACGGACGGTGCGAAGAAATTAATCATGTTGGCTGCTATACATCATGCGAATGAAGAAAAGATGACAAATGAAAAGACGATTAAAAAAGGAATAAGCAATGTGAACTGTACCTCTCAATCCCGAACAGGAAGATGGAACAGTTGGTAAGGGGAGTGTCTAGTGAACTAGAGAACTTGCGATCGAATCCAAGCACATGCATACTTTTTCGCAAATTTTCTATAAAACCAGAGAGAGGATCGTAATAAGAGGGTGGACATTGGGCTTGTTTTTGTAAACAGAATCCAGTACAAATGGTCAGTAGCGAAGAGAGGAAGCTCAGTACCAGGGGTTCGAATCTCCTCATTCACAGATAATATTTTTACCCTTCGCAGATGAGGTTCATTCATTTCAAACAGATGTTGACTTTGCAAAGTCTTTGATTATTTTGCAAGAGAAGGTTAGCACAGTTGGTCACTGGCGAAGAGTACAAATATAAGGTCGCGGGTTCAAATCTTGCCATTCTTCCATTTATTTTTGCGGCATTTATACATTCAATAGGGATGTGTTGTGAGGCATTATACACTTCAAGAGAAACATTTGCACAGAAGAAAACCAGCACAGATGGTCAGAGAAGAAGTGCTGCGAATTAGAGGGCAAGGGTTCAATTCTCCTTACTATCAAATAATTTTTGCTTCGCAAATATTCATTTTACAGAGTTGGTCTTTGATTATTTCGCAAAGAAGAGAGTTGATGATTATCTCGCAAAGAATGAAGAAAAGACTGATTATTTCGCAAAGAATGATTGAAAAAATTGACAGAAATGAAAGAATAAATGAAAGAATGAATGAATGGGACGAACCTTTATGGCGTACACCCTAGTTCGCGAATGATATTTCGTAAGAGGCAAATGTAAGACCTAAAGTGCGTCATATAAGGGGGTATCTCTTGACATGGCTCAGGGAAAAGGTTACACCGCCCCTGGAACCTGAGTCATGGAGATTTGGGGTCGATAAAGCCCATCAAGGGAGAGATACCTTGGATTTCCAACTATATATATAAGGTTATACCTCGGTTGGACGACCGAGGGTCTCTTCCAAGGAGTCCGTATATGACCAAGGCGCCGAGGTACACGGTTGAGCCAAGAGTGCCTCGGGGCATTTGAAGTGTCTCGGCCATTCTTGGCAAGTCTTGGCATATGCCTTTCTACCCGAAGAAAACTCCACTTAGGGTGCAGTCTCGTAACCATAAGCCATATAGGTATAAGGGATAAGAGACTGCGAAAACAACTGGTTTTTGTTAAGACCGGATGGGAGGATCTATTCTTGTATGGCCGATGTACGCCTCCTTGAAGGGGCAACCAGGGAGATGATAAGGGCGGCACCCTCCATTAGGGAGCTGATAAGTGTCTTAAGACGCAAATGTCATGAGGCTTTATTTTCGCAAGAAAATTTAGGCTTGTCATATTTGTGCGATGATCCTGAAGAGGCAATAATACTAACGCGAGGGTAAGACGAGATCAATGGGTCTTTACATGAAAGTGTAAAGACGTCCCGCGATTTCGTCGCAAGACGGCAATGTCATGGGGCTTCAAGTTCGCAAGAATTTTAGGCCTGTCATATTGTCGCAAGAAAAACATCCTGCAGAGGCAATAATACTAAAGAACTGATAAGACAAGATCAATGGGTCATTACTTGAAAGTGTAACGACGTCCTGCGATTTTGTCGCAAGACGGCAATGTCATGGGACTTTATGTTCGTAAGAATATTTAGGCCTGTCACATTGACACAAAAACGAGGGGTGGAAAAATATGACCTTTAACTAGGAAGGCAAAATAAGACCACACAAGACAAATGATAAGGCAGAATCAATGGGTATTTACATGAAAGTGTAAATACGTCCTGCGATTTTGTCGCAATGACGAGGAGAGGCAAAATAAGACCACACAAAAATGAGTAAGCAAATAAGCTTGCGAAAATGATTATATGTAAACAAATAAGTTTGCGAATATATACATGAAAATGAGTCTGAGGCAGCGAAAATAACAAAGGAGTATTATTCAGAATCTCTCAGCAGCACTATTTAGAATCTCCCAGTAGTGTTATTCAAAATCTCTCAGCAGCACTATTTAGAATCTCTCAGGAGTGTTATTTAAAATCTCTCAGCAGCACTATTTAGAATCTCTCAGGAGTGTTATTCAAAATCTCTCAGCAGAACTATTTGGAATCTCTCAGGAGTGTTATTCAGAATCTCTCAGCAGTAATATTTATAATCTCTCAAGAGTGTTATTCAGAATCTCTCAGCAATATTATTTAGAATCTCTCAAAGTATTATTCAGAATTTCGCAGAGGTATTCATAATTTCGCAGAGGTATTCATAATTTCGCAGAATGAGTCAGAATTTCTCATAATGAGATTATTTTGCAAAATGTGGTTATTTCGCACAATTATTTCACACAATTATAAGCAACTTCAAGAGATTATACTATCGCATGAGCACAAAGCATGAGACATAGGCAAGATGATAATGAAGAAACAACTCGCTCATTCAACATTTTCTCAATGATTCTACCCTCATAGATAAAGAACAGAGGCAACTATGGATTACCAAGAAAATATTTATGTTCTTTATCTTCTCGGCAAGAATCATTTCCAAAGAAGATGTTCACCAATGAACAATAAGAATCCTCACCAAAAATGGAGTAATAATTTTGCATGAATAGAGGCAATACTTACTACTCTCATTCAAGGATAAATACTTCTTATATTTCGAGGATTAATACTTCTTATACTTCATACTTCTAATTTCGCATGATTAATTCGCAATACTTCTTGTTCGCAATCAAGGATGGATACTTCTTATACTTCTCAAAGGATATTTCGTACTTCTTATATATTTCGAGGATTAAGTACTTCTTATACTTCTTCAAGGATACTTCATACTTCGCATACTTCAAGGGTTGATACTTCTTATTTATTTCGCAAAGCTTCGGAACTTCGCAAAAGAATAGAGGCAAGTACGTACTTTTCAAGTCCAGTATTCTTTCGCTCGTTCCTTCATCAATAAAGATCAAAGACTACTACAACAACGGATTTTTTCTTAAAGATCGCTCTTCAAGCAATATTCAAGAAAAAAGAGGCAAGATGTAGGAGCAGAATATCGCAGCAACCTTCACTTGCGAATTATTAACGATGCAACATAATAATGTCGCAGAAGAAATATTAGAAACGACGCAACAAATGACATTAGCTTAAATATGAGAAAGGTGTGACGATTCTGCGAAGAGTCAAGAAGACTTGCGAAGACTAAAACTTGTAGACCTGCGAAATGTCGCAAGGTAAATCCGAAATTAAGGGAAATATTAGTTGTACATGAGCTGTCATCCACTATGTAATATCTTATATAAAGAGAAAGGCATGAGAGAGAAAGGGAGGATACACTTTAGAGAGGTTAGACAATTTTGGGGAGAGAGAGAAAGATATTTTTAGAGAGAGATTATTAATTTTCTTTATCATCTTCTTCCCCAAATAATTAGATCTAGAGCTCTACAAAATATTCATTAATGGAGATTGTAAATGTAATACTAATGTAACCACAACAATCATAGTGAAGAACCATGGATGTAGATCACATTGATCGAACCATGCAAAAAATCCTTGTGTCAATTTATATTTCTAGTACTTATATTTGAAATTTAGGTGATTAATAAGATTTAGATCTAGAATTATTATCAAGATATGATGAGGGGTGTGTTGTGGGAAATCCTGCAACTACAACTACAACATGGAAGCAAAAAATTTTGTGTTCGAGAAACTTTTGCATGCACTTGGAGAAGAAATATGACCGAGTTCGAGGTTCGTGGATAGCAACATGATCGAATTCAAAGTTCTTTGATTTATTGCTCGAGGTTCGTCTGCAACATAATCAATTGAAGATAAGCAAAGAAAGAAAAGTTGTCATGTACGACGAAAAGGTCAAGAACCGAGGGACACGCCACACCAAGATAACACTTTGATGGCGATTCCAAAAGGAAAAATCACGATGAGTCCAGAAATAAGATGGCAACGGAAAAGATACCATAAGCTCAGATCCATCTAGCAAGTGAGGATTGGATATAATGGATCTAGTTCTTGCTTCACCTGGGGGGCGTCTTTGCTATTTGGAAATATCTCTACAGATATTGGGAGCGGCTAAAGTGACGCCGAGCATTCAATCAAAACCAACATGGTTAAGGAAGTCAAACAATAAGACGCATCCTTTTCATTATAATTGGAATAATGGGGGCGACTAAGGTGGAAGGAACGAACGCCTTGGGAGGTAAGTCTTCCACGATTACATTATAAATCAAGTTTATCGTCACAATTGAGAACACTTTTTGCATGTATTTATTAAAGAAATACATGCAATGTCTTTCTATAAAAGAGGAAGAAAAAGACGAAGTATTTTGGTTATTAAGGAAATAGTTGCAATGTCTTTCTATAAAAGAGGAAGACAAAGACGAAGTAGTTGCAATGTCTTTCTATAAAATAGGAAGACAAAGACGAAGTATTTTGGTTATCAAAGGAACAGTTTCTATGTCTTTCTAGTAAAGACAAAGACAGACGAAGTATTTGATTATAAAGGAAATTGTGCGATGTCTTTCTAATAAAGAGAAAGGAGAAAACAAGGTGTTTCAACATAATTAAGCTGAAGCTAAAATTGAGCGAAAGTAGCAAAGGAAAAATATTAAAGAGACTCATATGGCTTATTATAGAAGCCCAGCTGGCTTATTGAGAAATCCCAACCGGGCTGATTAAGGAAGCCCGGTGGTTTATCAAAGAAACCAAGTCTGGCTTATTAAGGAAGCCCAACCGGACTTATTGAGGAAGCCCGGTGGTTTATCAAAGAAACCAAGTCTAGCTTATTGAGAATGCCCAACAGGACTTATTAAGGAAGCCCGGTGGTTTATTAAAGAAACCAACACATGGCTTATTATGGAAGCCCAATTTGGTTTATTGTAGAAACCAGTGGGTTTATTGTGGAAACTCACATGCTTGATTATAGAAGCCCGATTCGGTTTATTGTAGAAACCAATAGCTTATTATGAAAGAAAATGTATGAATGTCGATAGTCAAACCCGTACACCGAGATTGTCGCACATTCATTATTTGCGAACACAAGCGCGTTGAGTCGGAAAATTCAAGGCCATTATGGGAGCATAAGGGAAATCAATGTGCCTAGCAAGATACGGGAGCAACCTGCGTTCGAGTGAGGTATGTTCTCAAAGTCGAAGTTGAGTTATTAATTTAATCCTGATAATTTTTCTATTAAAGAGATAAATTGGAGTGTTTTTCTATCAAAGAGAAAAACCAAGGAAATGAATTGTCATGCAAAGTAAAATAGTTCTAACAATATCTTACAAAGAACAATGGCTTATGAGATGATTAAGTACATTTTTGGTGCTTTGAGTTATTAAGACGACTTTGGGGCAAATCCACACAACAAGCTGGCCAAGGCCACGGAAGGTTATCGGATAAGCAGCATATGGCGAATTTGAACGACCCGAGAAGGTTAGTTCTATTGATTTTCTTAATCCATCAACAAGTTGAGAATTAAGAGGGGGCGATGTTTGTACCCTATTAAAATAGTATACGTGCGTGCCGCACAAGCTATTTAATATCGTTAACCTGTGGGTTTATTGAGGAAACCCACAAGGCTTATTAAGGAAGCCCAGTTGGTTTATTGAGGAAACCAACCCGTGGGTTCTATTGTAGAAACCCACATGGCTTATTATGGAAGCCTAATACGGTTTATTGTGGAAACCGATGGGTTTATTGAGGAAACCCATGTGTCTTATTATGGAAGCCTAATCCGGTTTATTGTGGAAACCGGTGGGTTTATTGTAGGAACCCCCATGGCTTATTATGGAAGCCTAATACGGTTTATTGTGGAAACCGATGGGTTTATTGAGGAAACCCATGTGGCTTATTATGGAAGCCCTATACGGTTTATTGTGGAAACCGGTGGGTTTATGGTTAAAACCCACATGGCTTATTATGGATGCCTAATCCGGTTTATTGTGGAAACCGGTGGGTTTATTGTAGAAACCCACATGGCTTATTATGGAAGCCTAATACGGTTTATTGTGGAAACCGATGGGTTTATTGAGGAAACCCATGTGGCTTATTATGGAAGCCCAATACGGTTTATTGTGGAAACCGGTGGGTTTATTGTAGAAACCCACATGGTTTATTATGGAAGCCTAATCCGGTTTATTGTGGAAACCGGTGGGTTTATTGTAGAAACCCACATGGCTTATTATGGAAGCCTAATACGGTTTATTGTGGAAACCGATGGGTTTATTGAGGAAACCCACATGGCTTATTATGGAAGCCTAATACGGTTTATTGTGGAAACCGGTGGGTTTATCGTAGAAACCCACATGGCTTATTATGGAAGCCTAATCCGGTTTATTGTGGAAACCGGTGGGTTTATTGTAGAAACCCACATGGCTTATTATGGAAGCCTAATCCGGTTTATTGGGGAAACCGGTGGGTTTATTTTGGAAACCCACATGGATTATTATGGAAGCCTGGATTTGGGTTGTTAGGGAAACCAGTGGGTTTATTATGGAAACCCACTAGGCTCATTATTGAAGCCCAAGAGTCTTGAATAATTATTTATTTATAATTATTAATGTTATTTAAGATAAATGCAGTATCCTAAATAAAAGAGGATAATTATCTTAAATATTTATAATTATTATTCAAGATAATTATTATTTAAGATAAATGAGGATTATGATAAATATTAGGGTTTATCATGAATCTGGATGTTATTTGAGATTTATACGAGATGAGGGAAGTTATTAGGATAACTATCAAAACCCTAAAGCTACATCTATTTCTCGCCTATATATAGAGGCTAAATCTCAAAGCACAAAAGGTACACAATTTCTATTCCTTTTCTTAACAACCTACTTGCATAGAACTCTTGTTGATTTTAGCATCGGAGTGTCTTTGCAGTACCCCCACCATTTTTAATCAACAATTCTTTGGAGAATCTAATCAACGGCGGCGATTCGATCATCATACACCCATCTCGAAGATTTTTGGGGTGATTAATTTTGCACCAACATTTGGCACTCAGGAAAGTATTACGCCTACTCATGTGTCCATATCATCTGTTTTCAAGGATGCTTATTTGGTCCGGGGGCTTTACTCCACCAACAACTTGACTATTGCAAAATGCTATGAGTGGATAACCTCTCCTCAACAATATTTCACCAAATGGTTAAGTTCAGAAGCTTCTTCAAATCGAGCATACCATCAAAAAGTTTATTGCTTAAGACATAGCCAAGCATGACAAACAATATATCAAATACTCTCCTCTGCATGAGTGTCCATACATACCACAGCCATGGAACTCCACTACACGGAGAATTCCGAATCAGCAGAAGATATTCAGAGCACGGACGGTTAAACCTAACAAATTCCATGAAGGAGATTTAGTTCTCAAAGCAACTAAGCGTAATTCCCATTCTGCAAAGAATTCCAACCGGGAAGGACCCTTCATGGTCTCTAAATCTGTTGCTGGTGGATACTACAGATTGATCAACATGGATAGTAAGGAAGGTGTGGCCGTGATACACGAGAATTGGCTCAAGGCCTTTGACGTCTGAGGTTTTGGATATTCGAGGTATTGGATGTTAAAGGCATGAACACCCAAACTATTTGGCATTTAGAGTTTTCTTTCATTGTATTTCAATTCCTCCAAAATGCTTGCAATACTTGCATTCAGTAATTTAAATTCAGCAATTTATCAAAATTCAGTTTACTTAAAGAAAATCCTCAACCATCTAAAACCGATCAAAACCAAAGATAAAACCTCACATCTCTCAGAAGTTCAGAAGTTCAAGATATTATGAAAGGAAATCAAAGAAAATCAGCAAAGAAAGATTTTCGCTCCTCTGCATCCTTCAAGACCTGTAAAGCCGCCTTCTCCATGTTCAGCTCTTCATTCAGCTTGGAAATTTTGTCTTCCTTCTCCATCACAGCGTCATTGGGAAAGGATATGTTATTCTCACATGAGTTCTTAATAGCATTTATCTTCTTACGAAGCCACTTCACGTTGAAGCCAAGTCTCTCAGAATTCTCCAAGTTGAACTCCCAATCAAAGAGTACATCTGGAGTCACAGCATTTCTGGCCCTAGTGCATATATCACTTACAACACACAAGATAACAATTACTTGCATGGTTAAAGAATAAGCACGCTTTGGGTCTCTTGTAACGACGGTATGACCAAATTTCTTCCATATTTTCTCGTACAAGTTGGCATATCTAATGGGAACGCTGAATCCACCAACTAGTTCGTGATATGGGAGTGATGCGTCAAAAGGAGGATCAAAAGCAACTCCTGCACTTGGGTATTCATGAACCACCATACGGTTTTCAATTACTGGAGCAATCTCTACAACAACAGTTTCTTCAGTCTCTTCTACTTGCGGCTCAATTCCTTTCATCACTGAAGCAACAACAATCGAAGTCTCGATATCCTTAATTGCTTCAAAAACAACACTCTCACGGCCTTGAAGTGCAGAGATGGTTGGATCTTTGTCAATAACCCTAGGGTTGCTCGTCTCATCATTATTGAGTCCTTCATTCTCAACTTCAGTATTTTGCACCTAATACGAAGATTACATGAGATTAGGATCATCCAAGCATGAAACCAAAACAAATCATAAACCACAGCATATGAGTGGTCTAACATCATAAAGGTTCTTCATTCTACATGCTAGATGTCAACAAATAACGTGAAAGTCACAAAAAACACGTTTTACAACAAGCTCGCATGAGAAGACTTTACACTGCCCTATACAAAACGATGAACTGGGAGTAATTGATGAAGAATCAAGGTTATATACCATTCTCTTCGTATGGATGTTATCTACAACATATCAAAATTTCATAGCAATCGGATAAACGAGCAAAACAATGTGGTCGAAACATCCGACTACATGATGTTGAAAACTTCACGAAAGTCTCTGGATGTTTCTTGTTTCGTCGATTTCGACCCTAAACGTGCTCAAAAATTAAAAATCTTCTTTGAAAAAGCTTGGAAATTTCCTGGGAAAAAAGATACATATGTGGATCGTGAAAATCTGATATCGGACGAAGATTTTACGGCGTTTTTGCTAAAAGGCTAAGTTCTGAAATTTCTGGTGACGTATTTTCGGCAAAGCTTTTCATATATTCACATACATTCTCATTCATTCACTCATGAATCAACAAGTTTATGCTCCTATGGATAAAATGCAAAGGAAATACTTACTTGGGTGGTCTCTGAAGCATTCGAAGAACCAGAATTGCTCGCATCGACATCGATAACACCATTACTTTCATTCGGTTTCAAGCTTTAGGAGTTTCCTTTATCACCATCCTCCAAACGAGCATCATCAGTACTCTCCACTTCCATGGAGACATTCTCCTGGACATATTCTCAAAAATTAGCATTTTTTATCTACAAAGCATCATGGTTCGTTATAGGGAGAAATACTTACAGCCTGTTCTTCATCATTCAAATCAGAAGTTGTTTGCCCAGCAGCAGAGAACTGAAGACCGTCAATACTCGATGGAGTAAAATTCTGTAAGAAAATAACAAATATTGGTTTTACGATCCTAACTACACGAATGAGAAGAAGTCATGGTAAAAAAGTATCGATGACTCACCAAACGAATCACTGGGGAATTTATGGTGTTAGGTAACATCTTATAATTCTTGTTCCTTCCTTCTCCACCATAAATATTTGCTTCAGTTTCTGAGAAGTCTACAT
Organism: Papaver armeniacum; assembly: GCA_023531295.1. Classification (NCBI taxonomy): domain Eukaryota; kingdom Viridiplantae; phylum Streptophyta; class Magnoliopsida; order Ranunculales; family Papaveraceae; genus Papaver; species Papaver armeniacum. Next base: position 256,938 of record JAJJWW010010702.1, read on the forward strand.
CGATTTGAGGTCTTACGTTACGACCGTCCTGTGGAAAGTTTTGATGCAATAATCAAAAGACAGTTATCATAATCTTATGAAGAATTCATAAAGAATACTTACTTGTGAACATCCTGGAGATGTTTTCCGTTTATCACTAACAGGGAAATACTTCAATCTTGGTCGAGTAGCAATCATCTCAGCAAAAGGAGGCTCCTTCACTAAAGGTTGATCAACTCTCACGAAATCAAGTAAACGCTTGAGTTGTTGATCCCAAAAGTTGATGTAACCGGAGTTACATATGTGACTCTCTCAGAGCTGGGGAACCAGAATTCACTTCCTTCCACATGTGTGCGGTCCAAACGGGTCATGAGCTGTTCAACTGAGGGTTTCCTTCTTCGAAAAGTCGGAACACACTAATCCATACCCATTTGCCAAGCCTCCCTATCAATATTGTATTCTTCCACCAAGAATTCGCCATGTATTATGGATATCAGATGACCGGGAATACAACTTAACATAAAAGACCTCTCGCCGTCATTCAAATCAGCACCAGATTTCAAAGTCATACTCTTTTCAGTATTAAAAGTTGTCAACTGAGAGATGTAAAGGGGAAATGACACCCATGGGCGGAAGTTGAACTCAGATTCACGATCTAAGACATCAACGAAGCGAGTCTTGAGTCGAGGTTGTTTTGTAGACCATCGCTGCAAGCATCATTGTTCAATCCTTGCAAAATGGTACGTGGAATGGGTGCGTAATTCTTGAAACGCTCCCACATCAGAGCTTGAAGAAACATTGTATTGGCATAACATTCAATCTTCATAAAACCATTTGAGATGCTGGAGTCTATAATCAAGGAGTCCAAGTTTGTAGTTGCAGTAAATCCTACAATACATCCCTCACAAGAATTCATAATATTCAACACATCTTTAAGATCAACAATCAATCTTTTTATTAATTGAGTTAGAAATTTTACAAGAAGGAAATGAAATCAAGAATATAATTGCTACTCTAGACTTTCTCTCTCCTCAAAACTTTCTCTCCACTCTAAAAATATCTCTCTCCTTTTCTTAAGCCTATTCGGCTCTTTATATAGGACATTACATAGTGGATGACAGCTAAGCTGTCCTTTATTTTCGGATCTGACTTGCGACACTCTCGCAAGTATTCAAATGTTAAATCTCGCAACACTCCTAAATCTCACTAGGTCTTCACATATTTCTCGTGTTCAGGATGTCGTCATCCGTTGCGTCATTTTTATTACCAATCTGCGATATCTTCGCAGTGTGTCGTTCAAGGATTTCGCAAGGATATTGATGTTGCGATATTATGATCCTACATCTTGCCTCTTCTCATGTCTTCTCTGTGAAGGAGAGAATGTCATGAGAACTAGTACTTTCAAAATGCCAGAATCGTTCATTTTATCATATTTTTACGTATTGACATGATTACGTACTTTTATGCAGAATTTATTACACGTATCTCTTCTTCCATCCATTTCTTGACACGTCTTTTTCAACCACTATTTCTCAACCTTTCATGTTTACTCTTCGCATTAAATGTGTTTGCCTTTTCGAGAAACCTTCTCTCTATATATATTTTTCTTACTCCTCTCTTCTTCTTTTTTACTTTCCTTCTTGCTTTCTCTGCAATTTTTCTTCAACATCTCTCCGTAACTTCCGCTTCTGCTACTGTAAATCTTCTTCTTTTTACTTCTTTTGATCTTCAATTTTCTCTTCATTCCCATACTCTGAAAATGCCTCCAGTTGGTCGTAAATATGAAACTTCTCTGGAAAAGGTTCAGAAAGGTTTTGAAGAGAAAGGTTTCATATTAACCACCATTCCCAATCAAGAATCTAAATCCATTCTTTCTGCCAAACTGTTTTCTGATCATCATTGTGATGATAAGGAAATCATAATTTCGCTAGGTCAGATTCTCGCTGGCCTTCCCATTCCTCTCTATGACCCTGATCTTCCCTTATTTTATGAAATTCTTGCTCATACGAAATTCTCGTGAGCTATCTACTAATTGAGCGGGGATTGTATCCTCTTAATGCTTGAGTTCGCCAACCGTGGTGGTGGTAAGGGGTCTATTTACTCCAAAGAAGTTAGGGATCCTGAATTTAAGGACTTAGAGATATTCTCTGAAAAATATACAGTAGAGAGCTTCTTCGAAAACTATGAAGTAATAAACATGAAGAATGATAGAACTCGCTGGGGTGCTCGGTTGAAGAGGAAAGAAAATGTTGCCATCGATAAAATACTTATGCAAGACATCGACTGGCATTCGGGCAAGAACAATATTCCTCGCCACTCTAAAGACGACAGGTGGTGCGTCTTTCCGCTAGTTTTGAAAGGACCTTATATTTCAGGTTCAAATGTGCTCCCTGCGAATCTCGCCAATTATCAACCTTGGGTTTTTAACTGGCCTGAGAAAGCAAAAGAGGTATACTTCCTAAATTTCGCTCAGTTTATAATCTTCACTCCTTTTTATACCTATTAATCTTGCAAAATTTTCAGATTACCAAGTTGAGAAGAAGCTACAAAAGGACTGCTAAGGAAAGTACCCTAGCGGCGCTCCGTTTGATCACTGATGAAGTAAGAAATACTTTTCTTTATTATTTTTTAACAATATTGTTGCCTCTGTTTCTTATCTTCATTCGTGTACGAACGTTGGTGTTGAAGTTGTTGAAGAAGAAGAAAGTTCTAAGGTTGCGAAGACTAAAGGCAAGGGTAAATGTCCTCTTCGCATGAAGAAGTCCACTGCCCCACCTTCAAAGAAACGAAAGATTCACTCTTCCGCTCCTTCAAATCTTCAGTCCAGCGAAAGCTCTGATGATGAAGATAACGATGATGTTGATACTTCTCTCGCAAAGGAGGATTTTCGAACTGAATCTTCTATGGCACAATTGTCCAGCATCTTCTCTGACTCCATGCAAGGGATTGGAGATGATCGTCTCTCTAGTACGTGAAAAGCTCTCGCGAGTATCTGCGATGCTCCTTTACTAGAGGGTGATGATTCTCTTCATGGGGTCTCCAGATCAGTGACTCCCAGCTTTCTAAATTCGCTTGGTGTCTTGGTATGTCTTTGTTCCCCTATTTCTTCATAATTTTGATTTTAATTTATATCATGATAATTTCTTCACTTTCCTTTACAGACCGGGAGAACTTCCTTCGTTGTTGCCTCAGATCTTGAGAAAAGGCGCGGTATTCTTGAAAAGAAGAATCTTCAACTTCGCAAGAGAAATGAAGAACTGGAAGCTGAAGCTGCTAATCTTCGCGAGAAGACTAAGCAATTAGAAGATGATTCTTCCACTCAGAAGAATAAGATATCTAGTCTTCAAAGTGCCAACCAACAATTTTATGATATGAGACTTTTCACTTTTCCTTTGTTTTGTTCTCTCATTATCTTCCCTCATCTGACTTACCATTTTCGCAGACGTCTATAACCTTTATGATGAAGCCATTCTTCTTCACTCATTCCCTGACCCTATGGATAACAATGCTCTTCTTGATCACCTCAATAATTCTTTGAACAATTTTTCAAATGACAAGATTAAATCTCTTCCTCTAAATGAACTTTAATCCAAATTTCGCCTCTTAGAAATTGATCATAGATCTAGTTTATGCTTAGCCAACCAATTTAAGCGTCTCTATCTTAATTCTAAAGAAAAAATTAATACTTTAAGAACCAAAATCAGTGATCTCATAGATGATAAAGATCGCATCGCTAGACAAAGTGCTCAAGCATTAGCGAAATTCCAAAAGACTCTTCTTGAAGTTCAAATTGAACGAGATGAATCTAACCGCAAAAATGCTATACTTAGCGAAAGAGAGAATCAAATTCGCTCTCTTCTTCTCATAAATAATGACGATGAATTTGCTTGGGCTGCGAAAGTTCTAGATGACGCCAGAAATAATTTAGGTGTTAATGTTAGTCTTCAAGCTGAGCATACGGCCTTGGTTAGGGATATGATTTCTGACAGAGAAGGTTGTTAATTGTTCTTCTTTATTTAACTGTTTGTCTTTCATGAAATTATCGTTAAGTTGTTGATTCATTGTCACATGTTTGCAGGAGCTAAAGAGAGATTTCGTAAAAGAATTGAAGAACTTGAGTCTGAGAAGGAGCAGCTCGCAAAGAACCTTTCTTCTCGGGATGATAAATATTCCAGATTGAAGAGACAACTACAGATTACTGTTGCGAATTTTAAGAATGATGCTATTCTTTTTCGCAATCAGACTATTAAAATGGTCTGCGAAGACAATAGTATCCCTCATTCGCATATCCTTGCCTTCTTGAAGAAATCCCCAAGAATGTGCCTTCTCCGGATATCTCGACAAATGATGCTAGTGAAGAAGAGGAATACGATGGAGATGAAGAAGTAGAAGGATCGATGAAGATGATGAAGAAGAAGAAGAATCAAATGAGAAATAGTTCTATTTTCTTCCTTCTCTTTTTGTAATATCTGTACATTCATTCTTTTAATCGTCTATTTTTATAATCCTTTGCTGCGAATTTCTTGGATCTTCAAATACAAGCTCTACCTTTGTTGTTCCTTTCTGCACATGTTAAAAGAGCAATTCTTTTTTGCAATATAATTAATCAATATATTATCAACCTTTCATTTTATGAGTGCATAAATCTATCAGATGAAGACAAATAACATGTTTTTATTCTATACATTCCCATACTCGCCTCTGGTATTTGTATTCAGATGAAAGATTAAGCAAGTTACTTTCGAATAGCGATATGTATTCATGCCTCAATCTCGCAACTGTTTCAGATGAATTTTCGCAAGTAGGTATTTCTTGGTTACTTCCAAGATCTTATTTTTTCTTTTTCTCTTATGTGGTCTTATTTTGCCTTCCTAGTTAAAGGTCTTATTGCGCCACCTCTTGTCATTGCGACAAAATCGCAGGACGTCTTTTCATTTGCATGCAAAAACCCATTGATCTTGTCTTACCATTTCTCTAGTATTGTTGCCTCTGCAGGATATTTTTGTTGCGACAATATGACAGGCCTAAAAATTCTTGCGAACATAAAGCCCCATGACATTGCCGTCTTGCGACGAAATCGCAGGACGTCCTTACACTTTCATATACTGACCCATTGATCTCGTCTTATCTTTTTCTTTTGTATTATTACCTCTTCAGGATTGTCGCAAAAATATGATAAGACTAAATATTCTTGCGAAAATAAAGCCTCATGACATTTGCGTCTTAAGACACTTATCAGCTCCCTAATGGAGGCTGCCGCCCTTATCTTCCCCCTGGTTGCCCCTTCAAGGAGGCGTACCTCTACCATATAAGGTTGGATCCTCCCATCCGGTCTTAACAACAACCAGTTTTTTTCGCAGCCTCTTATCCCTTTTGCCTATAGGGCTTATGGTTACGAGACTGCACCCTAAGTGGAGTTTTCTTCGGGCCGAGTGCAGCATATGTCAAGACTTTCCAAGAATGGCCGAGACACTTCAAATGCCCCAGGCACTCTTGGCTTAACCGTGTACCTCGGTGCCTTGATCAGATGCTGACTCCTTAGAAGAGACCCTCAGTCGTCCAACCTGAGTCATAAGCTTAGGTTGAAAATCCGAGGTACCTCTCCTGGATGGGCTTTATTGACCCCAAATCTCCATGACTCAGGTTCCAGGGGCGGTGTAACCTTTTCCCTGAGCCATGTCAACAGGTACCCCCTTTTATGACGTACTTTAGGTCTTACATTTGCCTCTTGCGAAATTTTGATTTCGCGAACTAGGGTGTACGCCATAGCAGGTTCGCCCCTTTCTGATTGTTTTCTTTTTTTCTTCTGCATATTAGCTCTTTTGTAATTTCGCAATCTCATCTTTGTAATTCATAAAAGATATTTTCTTCTTCTGCATATCGGCTCTTTTGCAATTTCGCAATCTCATCTTTGCAACTCTTTTGAGATATTCATAATATCTTTTTTTTTTTTAAGATCAACCATACATCTTCCCTTCTTCTCAGTCATAAAATCAACAAATACATTCACTCTTTAAGTCTCTTACTTCTGCTCCTCTTTGCCTCTGCATTTTTGAATTTTTCTGTCATTTTCTTGTCTATTGCGAAGCCTTCGCCACTTCTTATCTTCATCATACATTGGTTTCGCAGCGTTTCTTCTTCTCTCTGTTCTATTTCATCTACCATCAATCTTTCACTTTTTTGTTTTTCTTTGATGTTGTGTTTCCAATTCTTCTTTTTCGCAGCTCTTTCTTCGCAAGATTCTATATCAATTTCATAACACTTCTTTCCTTCAATCCAATCTTCTTTTATGATGCCAATACCACTGGGATGAAGGAACTTGATACATTGATGGAAAGTCGATGCCACACCTAGAATCTCATGTAACCAAGGTCGTCCAATCAATGCGTTGTATGGTGATTCCACATCGACTACACAGAATAAAATTTCAGAGGACAATCCTTTCAGTGGAATTCGCATATGAGCTTCTCCTTTAGGCTTATTTGCAGTACCATTAAAACCATAGATTTTGTAAGTTGAAGGTATTAGATCTTCATCTTTCCCTCCCATAGTTTTGTAAGTATGATAAAAAAGGATATTCACGGAACTTCCGATATCGATCAAAATTTCGTTGATTGCCCATGAATTCTCAGTTTCATCATCTTCATCCTCGCTAGGTTTTGGGTTAATCTCCAATCTTACCACTAATGGGTTGTCGTGCATTTCTCCACCCTTAGGTACTTCTTCTGCAGTAAAAGAGATAGTCTGCTTTTGCCATTTTTTCAGTGGCGATGTCTTCGCAATGTTCATTATTTCTCTATTATCGACATATCTTGTGAAAACCATGCTGAGAGTGTTATCTTTAAAATCTTCAATTGTCTTGTATGAGTGTACAATAGAATTACAAAACAGATTCTTTGCCTTTGCACCAACTTCAATCACAAATGTTTCTCTTTCTTTTGCTGTGTTTCCCTTGCGAATTTCTGGAGGAGGTGGTAATGCTTGAGTTATTGAGTTTTTCCTATATCATCCTGAGAATGATTCTCTTTATATTTTTGCAGTCATTTGTTGTATGTCCATGGAAATGATGATAAGAGCAAAATTCATTACTTCTGTAGCTTGGAGGTGGTTCACTCCTCATGTTCCATGGTGCGGGTATGTTTTCCATCAGGATTATAGCTTCCCATATCTTCTCCACACTAGCATTCAAAGGTGGAATTTTGATTTCTTCCCATATTATCTTGTGACTTCAGCTGTCCCTCTCTGTGATAGTTTTGCCTCTGACCTCCATAAGTTTCTTGCGGCTGATCAAGTCTTTGGATTTTGTTATTTCCACCACGGCTATAGAAATTTCTCTCTCTCTCGAATTCTTCTTGATCACGACTCCCCATAGCTACTAGCTTTTGCTGATTATCACCCATTATCCTCTCTTGTTGCCCTTGCGAGGTGCTCGCCACTGTATTTATCAACTTAGGTGTAACGAGCCTCAAGCCCGTCAACGCTATTAGACCACTCAAGAGAAAAATTAAACGCTAATGACTCGATTAATTAGAGACGAACGTTAATTAATAGAAATTAATCTAACAACGATTTAGATACGTAATTAGTACCGTGGGTTAGATCTCGAAAAGTTATGCAGAATGGACTACTCGAACGTGTCATTCGGATGTCTAACGAAGAGGATATGACCAGTTTTGTATGAAATGCAAAATAAGCTAATTAGCCGACCTGGGCTGCCCTTATCAAAGAAAGTGGGTGTAGTAGTAATTCTCGTGGGTCTTATCTTCACCCGGTCAAGAAGATATGTCTTCTCTCTTTTCTTTTTCTATCTTATTCTTGTTTCTTTTGTCTCTTTCTTCTTCTTCCGTTCTCTGGCGATTCAGAGAGGAAAACTCTGTGGATAAATCTTTCAGAAAATTAGTGAAACAAATCAATCGAGCGCGGTGTTGATGAGTTCATGTTTTTGGTTTGGTTAGAATCCTCGATGGAGTTGAAGAAAAGGTGACTGAATTAGGGTTCTTGAGTTGAATTGGGAAACTATGTGGATTTGAATAGTCTGGTGGTGGTTAAGAGTTTCTAATAGATGTTGAAGGATGGGGGTGGTGATTAATTTGGTGTTATGGAGCTGTTTGATGTTTAATCGAAGAGTTAGGGTTTCAAGGGAAAAATTCAGGGAAGAATTATAAACTGAAATTGATGTTATAAGAAGGGGGTTTGAGATGGGTATTGACCGATTTGATGAATTATAGTTAGAGATGAAGAGTAATCCTACTTTGTGAAGTTAGGGTTTTTAAGCTGTTTGTGAAGCTAGGGCTTGATTTTGTCAGTAAGAAAGTGATGGAGTTATCACTGGAGTTTGAAGTTGATAACTCGAAGTTGATGTTTGAAACAAAGATTGATTGAGGTAATTATTCTTCTTTGTAATCTTAGCAAAGTTATGAAAGTTCTATAGTGAATTTATGAAATTATCAATAAACTGAGAATGGATATGGTGGGTGTATAATTAATGAAGTTGTAGCTGTATTTTAGTGTGATGTGAATATTATGAAGAGGACATGTGGTGTTGTTGATAGTGATGTGGGTTTGAAACTGGAGGAATTAGGATTTCAGATGATGAAATTGCAGATGTTGAAGAAGAGCCAAAGAATGGTTCTGTGTAAGTTGAGAATTGAAAGAGGAATGATGAGTATGCAGTGGTGTTGTGGATATGGTTTAGTTTTTGTTTTGATTTTGTAGGATCAGAATATCGCAACACCAAGATCCTTGCGAGATCCATAAACGACACACTGCGAAAATATCGCAGATGGATAATATAAATGACGCGACGGATGACGACAGCTTGAACACGAAGAAGATGTGAAGACCTAGCGAGATTTAGGAGTGTTGCGAGATTTAATATTTGTACACTCGCGAGAGTATCGCAAGTCAGATCCGAAAATAAAGGACAACTTAGTTGTCAACCACTATGTAATGTCCTATATAAAGAGCCGAATAGGCTTAAGAGAGAGAGTGATCTTTTTCGAGTGAGGGGCAAGCTATTAAGAGAGAGAAAGTTTAGAGCGGTTGTAAAGTTCTTTGCTTATTTTCCTTTCCACCCTGTAATATTAGTGAGTTTAATCAATAAAGAATATAATTGTTCATCTTAAAATGACTTAATTGTGTGAATTCTAGTGAGGGGTGTAGTGTGGGATTTCCTGCTACTACATATGGCGCTAGAAACAGGAGTTTAGAACCAAAGATGTTCAAAAATTCCAAAAAGAAAATGTATTAGAAAATACAACCAAAGATGTTCACTTTTTCTGAAGCGGGACGAAAATAACACTTTTTCTGAAACGGGGTAAAAATATCACTTTTTTTGAAACGGGGTAAAATATCACTTTTTCTGAAACAGGGCGAAAATATCACTTTTTTTGAAACAAAGCAAAAATATCACTTTTTCTGAAACGGGGCGAAAGTATCACTTTTTCTGAAATGGAGCTAAAGTGTCACTTTTTCTGAAACAGAGCAAAATATCACTTTTTTTGAAACAGCGCAAAAGTATCCTTTTTTTTGAAACGGGGAAAATATCACTTTTTATGAAACGGGAGAAAATTTAGATTTTGACTTAAGAAATTATTTTAGACATTATAAGTTTGTTCTAGGGTATATTAGTCATTTGAAGGTTTAATAGAGGTAGAGGCTCAAAAATAGCACCTAATTGGTGCTATTTGATTTCCTCTATATAGATAGAGATTTGCCTCTATCTATAGTGCAAAAAAACAAACACCAATATAAATAGGAACCATCACTACATAGAGGAAAAAACAAACATGGTGTAAATCATTGTTCCAATGTTTAGTGTCATTAACAATAAAATCACTAATATTAAGATTGGGATTGGGATATACAATGTAAAGAAGATGAGATGCACTAGGAATCCAGTTGTCACTAAAATCCTGAATATGCTGACCATTATGAACCTCCCATATACAATATTTTTTGGCTTCAAGACCATTGCATATGCTGGTTCAAACCCAATAAGAGTCTTTAGTCTTACTGTAATGCAAACGATAGCAATTTTAAAGTATTGGCATTTGAAAATTAATAACCAAGAGTTCATTAGCAGAGTGAACGATCATTTATGCAGCCTTAATAAGTATGGCTACATTTTTTTTTTTTTTTGATATTTCTAAAACTAGCCTTCTTTGGGTTTTATGAATGCATATTTTCCTCATTATTTAATGTAAACACCACCACGATTACTTTTACCCCAGCAATAATCTCTTTGTTTTTGTTCTAATTTTGGATAATCTGATCTTGTATTAAGAAGGTATTCACATTGTATATTGGGGATGGTTTATGGACATGTTGGACCATTACAAATCTTTCAGTCCGAGTAAGTTGGTTGCCCTTCCAATTAACAACTTTCTTATCAAAGCTCTCAACAACATAATAAAAAGGTTCGTTCTTGGATGTTCCACTGAAAAGTGGAATGCCTGAATATCGATCATTTATAACTATTTTTTGCTTAACATTCAGAATCTGATTAAAAAATGGAGAGTTCAGGACGGACATTCTTACTAAAGAAGCACCCAGATTTCTGAAAGCTTATGAGTTGACCAGAAATATTGTTAAAACCCTTGATTAAGGACATGAAATTGTTTGCTTAAGAATGAGTTTCCTTAGAAAAAATAAGGAAATCATGTACAAACAAAAATGGGAAATGCTTGGAACATTTTTGTTGATTTTAAATCATGAACGAGATGATTTGACTCGGCATGTAAAATGTATCTAGAGAAATCCCGCATGCACAATATGAATAGATAATGAGATAATAGATTTCCTTGTCTCAAACCCCTAGAGAGTTTACGAGTTTTCGTGGGAAACCAAAACGGATGCACTGAAAGATTAATTCATACTAATGGTTACAGAATCCAAATCATTTAAGTAAATGGACATTTTACTCTATCAAAGACCTGAAACATGTCAATTCTAACGCCCATTATACCCAATTTATCATCTTTCCTCTTCATATAGTAAACAAGCTCAAAAAAATACCTAATTGTCTTGTATGTGCATATAGGCATCCTGAAAAGTAAAGGTTATTTTACAAGTGGTATTACCCAGACTGATTGGCCTGAAGTCAACATGAAATAAGGGTTATTGACTTTATGTATCATAATATAAAGGTACGATTTAACTCTTTCAAGAGATGTTTAGAATCAAAAAAGAATTGAATCATTTTTGAAACATCCATTTCAATGAGCTCCATGTTCTTCTTAAGCCCTGGAGTATTCCATGAAGTCATTTGCTTGATAGCGCCTCTAACTTCTTGAAGACTAATAAGACCAAACAATTTTTTATTGTCCAACTCAGTAATGCAGGAGACAGTATAGTTGAGAAAACTATTATCTTGAATAGGATTAAGGGTGGTGTACTTATTGTACTAAAGTGATTTACCAGTAGTTCTTCAAATTGACCTCTATCATCAGACCATTGGCCATTATATTTAAGTGAACAAATATGGTTAAAGTATCTTCTTAAGTTGGCAGAAGTATGATAAAAAATAGTATTTTTATAATAACTTTTAATGTATTCTTCTCTACTCTTTTGAGCGTAGTAATCCTCTTGAACTTCTTTCCGGTGTTCAAGATTCATATCAACTTGCTTTATAGACTCCATGTTACGGGTGGTGGTAGTTTGTCCATTCAAAACTTGCTTAAGTCCTTAAAAAAATTTATTAATATTGCCAAAGTGGACAATATTTTAATCTTTTAGACAAAGTTTAACATTTTTAAGTCTATTTGTAAATTAAAAAGCATGAGAACCTCTAATGTTCCTAATGGTTTCATGATAGGATGGTGTTTTGGGGTAAAAACTGATTCTGTTGTTTTTGGTAAATTTGGGTGTGTTGATGAGAAACGAATTCAAACCCCTAAACAAATTCACTGCACGGGAATGCTTTTTAGGTTCGAGAGATCAATCTGTAAGACTCTGGCCTAAACCAAGAAATGGCCGTTCCAGATTCAATTCGGTCACAAAGTAAAGGAGAAGGGTTGATCTTATGGAGGGAAGCGAAGAAGGTGTTGAGATCAGAATGTTGAATTATGAAGGTGTGGATGTTTTATGACTTGTATCAGAATGTGGAACTGGCTTGCAGAATGTAAGCTATCAGTTCTTGGTGTTTTCTGGATACTTGTGTTGATCACTTGTGTTGTCGAAATAGGTTGAAAACCCATTTATACAAGTCATTAGCGAGCGCACCTTGATCTCGTAGGAAGTGGAGTTAGTTAAGTAGTGGATAAGTAGGGTTATGTAAAAGGTGGTGACCGTCACGTTTCCATTATGAGGAAAGAGCGGTCATCCCTTACACCCACTACTCTCTTACTGCTATTAACCGTCCGCCTTTTATGACACTTTCTCGTAATGGAACCACCACACCAATACCCCAGTGAGCATCCCACAGTTTGTGACATGTTTGATGTCTCGAGTAAACGGGTAAGTCGTGAGACTTGCCGCTTAAAGCAGCACATAGTGCTTTTAGGTCAAATAACAAAATTATTTGTGGAATCAGTATTTATAAAACATCATTTATAATCGATGCATATAAAGCATCGCTTTTAAACAAGCAGTTGAAAATAATCGATGTTTATGAAGCGTCGTTGTTCCAGAGCTCGTCTAAGTTAGTCGCGGAGCTTAATGTCTTAAAAGGAGCATGACCATCCTATTTCAGGGAGTTTGTAGGAGCTACGCGCGCATCTCGTGGCTTGGCCGATCGCTCCTCATGGAGGAGGGGTGGCCGTTGATCATAGTGTCACCCTGCTGGCCACTTGAAATTAAATCTAAGCCATCTGACTAGGCTAGCGAAGTTGGACGGATGAGATAATTTGCGGAAGTTGTACATTGCCGTTGATTGAATTTTAGGGTTTAAAGCTGTGTGGCCAACCTACGTACCTTTGGCCAAACGATTTGGGGTGTTTGTCGCTGATTTGGACAAGTCGATTGAGTACACACAAAGATGGGTTGCCGGCGAGCTTGCCAGCATCTCATTGGTTGCCTGAAATTAGATCTAGGTAGTGCGACTAGGCTGGCGAAGATGGACGGCCGTGACCGATTTGAGGCAGTTGTGTAATGCCGCTGACTCAATTTAGGGTTTAAAAAGCGCGCGATCACCCTACTTTGGGCAAGCGGTTTGACGCGCTCCTGGATTGCTATGTGTAGTTCGATAAAAAAGGGATGAAGGCGAGTCACTGGTGATCATAACTGTACCTCTTTGATCGTTCGAAAGAAGATCTAAACCGTCCAACTAGGCTGGCTAAGTTGGGTGGATGCGATGGTTTTGAAACCGTCATGGTCGGTCTTAGCTCGTTGAGCTTTTCTTTTGCAGCGCAACCAGCCTAGTTCACGCCAACGATCAAGGACGTTGCTGGTAGGCTAAGAGAATTCTGATTGGCTGGGATGATGGTGGGTCCTCCGGTGGACACCATGGAGTTTGCCTAGTTCCGCTAGGAAGAGGTTAAGCTTGTTGAATTGGCCGGACAAATCGTGTGGCCGTGATTGTTTTAAAACTGACATGGACAGTCTAGGCTTAAGGAATTAAGCGCGTCGACACAAAATCTCTTTATCAGAGAGTGGTGTAACATGTATGTTCCTGAGTATCTTCACGCATATCTCAATACTGACACTTCGGGAGATTCGTGCTACTCCGCTGCGAGTGAACATTAATCGTCATGTCATGCCAATATTGAGAGTTCAGCTTGGGAACATAGCATAGGAAAATACTAGGAAGGCCATGCATTAGTGAATAATGCTGGTGCAAGATAAAATTTATAGAATATTTGGGATTATTGCTACGTGCACCATTCTTAGTAAATTTTATATACACATATATATTGAATTGCTCATTACATATATTAGCGAAGAGGCTTAGGCACTCATCACTTTTAAATGGCTCCATTTCGTTAGTGAATAATGCAACTAGGATCTTAAATACTCATTAGGCTCTATACTAGTGAACAATTCATCTAGGAGCTTAAGTTTCAATATAATATGAAGAGCGGCATAGGCACTCATCAGATTTTGATATATTCTTCAAATTCCTTTCGGAATATAGACATATCAAGGTCTACTACTTCTGATGCTGGGTCAGATAGGCAGACTTTTACAGTTTTTGCCCTAAACTAAAAACCGCCATCAACAGATGGATTCCTAAACCAACATTTTAAAGTATCTATATGGCATTTTACCTTGATGATTATTAGGATTAGCAACCAAAAAAATTGGTATATTATCTGAACCTATGGTGGTGTTAATCTGAAAAATATTAGGATTTCCATAGTGTTGAAGCCACATACCATTTACCAAGGCCCTGTATAATTGGGCTCTAGTATTGTCACCGCTAGATTGTTTACTATTCCAACTAAATTTACCCGACTAGTTTGAGCCTTGCTCAAATTATTTGAGAACTACCCGATAAGTCAAAATAGGGTCAGTTTGAAATAATGTAAAAAACCCTTTATCCACATTTTTTTTAAATGGCTAATGTGCCCTAGATTAATTAATGTTGACTAATTTAATTAGTAGTTAAATTAATTAGTTTTTGGAATTGGATTATAACTAGTGTTTTATAGAAAGAATGAGAGTAGAGTTTCACGTTTTGGAGAAGAAGTTAAAGAAAATAGGAAAAACTAGGATTTTGAGGTTTTGGTAGCAAAAATGAAACTTTATAGTGACGACGGATATTTTAGCAGTGATGAAGAAGTTAATGCATTTACATCTCGCCAATCAGATTATTTTGGTTTCAATCCTACCGATTTGGGTTATATGTTGGATGAATAAGAACATGTAAACCAAAACATAATTGAGGAATTATACCAGAAAAATGAAGATCATAATGCTTCTACCTGGTCAGGTATGCGTGTTAAGGATGTAGAAACATGTATTTGTAGCTTAAAATTGCCAATAATTTTAATGGATTTATGGCTTATTATCACCTAGAATCAGTTATTACGATGACACCACATCCATAAATTTCATGGTATCCCAAGATATCATGAACCACAATCGGTTGATATGATGATGATAACATCCGAATGTAGTTCATATTTTGGCGGGATTGGTAGGTGAAATAATCAGATGTCAGGAAATCCCATATCATCTTATTGTAGCACTTGAGGTTTTACTAATAAAAAACACCAAGTGTACAATCAGTAGATGTATGTTGCTGTATACGCCAAACCTAGTCGAAAAAGTAGCCGGTAAAACTGCATTTTGTTGAATGCTAAAATCGACACATAAGTCGGTTCATGTGTACTGACTGTATACTTAGTAATTTCTCTCAAAAAATTAGACCAAAATCAATTGACTAATGTTAATATATTTAAAGTCAGAATGTTGGGAATATATCAACAAAATTTTCCTTTATCCGCCAATTGTGTTAGCCTAACCTTTTGATAAAAGCTCTCGATGACGATCAAACCGCACATGTGTCTCATACGGGGCCTGATACTTCCTCCCGCTATTACACTGATTTGATATGGGAAAACAAAGACGAGAAAAAAACAACAATTTGTGGAAAAATGCAGAGAAATGAAATGCGCATTTGTTGTAGGCCATCTTTCAAGGCGTGATTGTTTGGAAATTGTTTGCACGAGAAGTGGAAAGATTGAAATTCACAGGACAAATGACAAACCGTATGCGAAGAAGACATTCAGGGTTTACACGACTCAATAAAAGAAGCATGAATGCCCATTTAAAATTATAGTACATAAACTCAATGGTGTGTATAAGCTTTCTATAATGATTAATGGTTTTCATAATCATGATGATCCGGAATCTCTATTGGACTATTCCGTTTGCGGGATAAACCCACATCAATTCTCAACGTTAAAGACGATGAGGGCAAGTAAATCAAGTAATATCCTTATGAAGATTAAAGGGGATGATGAGAATAATTTGTCTGTTTTCTGGAAAATTTATGCGGCTAAAGAATCCACTGTAATAGTCGAGTGACTATGAAACAATCTCAATAGTTAGCCGAGCAACATAACTACACAATGAAGAAGCATTTAGTGAACGACAAAATGCTTGGCAATGGAGTTGGCTTGGAGTATAAAGGTCGTCCTTGGTTTCTTACTTCGAATGAATTTCCAAATGTATGTTATTTTAGATTAAAATAGTTTATAGGTTTTTGGGGTTGCTGTGACCTCTTTTCCCGTAAACTATCTTGTAACTATCTTTTATTAATATAATTATTGACTTATAAAAAAAAATCGAAAAAATGACTCGTATTTTCTTGGCGCATCTGGAGATGATCAAATTAGATCAATGTTTCTATCAAGTTTTGTTAACGAATTGTACTTACAGGAAAAATAAATACAACATTCCAGTGTTAAACATTGCTTGCCATATTTCGAATAAACAAGCTCTGACAACAACATCGGGTTTTATAGATGGGGAGAATGATGTGAATCTTATTTGGATGTTAAAAACCTTGAAGGAGATTTACGGTAACGATGATCAAACTCCTATGGTCATGGTAACGATATTGGAAGATAACTAACCATTGGTTATATGCCAACAAGAATAATTTGAAATGACTCCGTATGCAACTATCAGAAGAATTAATTAAGCAACTACGAACGGGCAGACCAACTACTAAAATGGATATATAGGACGGATGATAGGAAACATTATAAGGTGGCGATGAGTAACCAAAAATCCTTTTAACTCTATCAGTATTGAGACTGATTCAAACTAAAATGTGGTTGATTTGGAAAGAAAACATTAACAGTAGCCATTCTCATTCAAATCCAAAACAAAGAAAGAATTCATCAAGACATCCAAGCCTAAGGAAAGACAAAATCAATGTTGATGTTGCATGGGTTTCTAAAGATAATCCTTCTGTTTTTTCCTTAATTCTTATAGATGATTCAGGTACTTTTGAGAGAGCCAAAGTAGACCAACCTCAGCGGCAACTTCTTAAGAAAAAGAAGTTTTAGGATTTTTCCAAGTTACACGATAGGCTAAAGAGAAAAAATTGAGCAACTTCGGTATTGAAGAAGGTTGCAGCAGTTTGATGGATATTCTTAATGCGCATAATGTCACTATTACTTGGAAAAGCAAGGCTATTTTGGAGACAGCAAAGAAGACAATAGACTTTTGTTGCAATTAATTCTCTGGGATTTGTTGAGTTTCTAGATACGGAAACATGTAGCAGATAGCTAAAACACTATATTCATCCATCCTCTTAGCATTTCACAAAAACTCCAATTAGATAAATCTAATATTAAGAGTGAAATACGCTTAATTCCGTATTAAATAGTTTTACCTTTTATTAATCTTGTACTAAATGTTTCTAACTACTTAATTTAGACTTTTTCATAAAACTCCTAATTTACATAAAAAGAAGGTACAAATAACCCTAAAGACTATAATTAAGATCAATCACCATAGGATGAATTTGACCCACTATTGATTGTAATCATTAATTACAACAGTAATATCTTTTATCTTTATTACAAAACAACACGGTTTTTTGAGCCTTGAACGGACAAAAAATATTTTGAGAGACAAACATGACATCCGATCATCCTGGTCTTAGATGGATGTAAGAATTGTGACCTCTTTCCAATATGGATATATACATTGATTGGCTTCCTTCATAATTAGGCTCATCAAAAAAATTAAAATATGACAATTAAAGTAAAAAATTAAATGTTACAGCCATAAAACTCATATTTCTTCTTAGAGCTTCTCCAAGGGAATGTATGTGAGGATAAAAGTCTAAGTCCATAGGATACACATCTATTTTATATAAAATCCTTGGAAAAGAATTTGCAGCATCGCAACCGTTGGATGATGGAGATGTGACATCATCAAACGGAAACCTTAACCCCAGTTAAATTGCTGGTTTTTAAAAATTCGCCGTATATATCTGTGGAATTTATGATGTATCTAATACTGGAATTTCCCAACGCAATCTTTATTTTTGGTGCCAAGAAAGATCTTCCATATCTCTTATTAACCTAGAATTTTATTCTATAAAATCTCAAACAAGAACTTCTACTTGCAAAAAAAATATTCTTCTTCCTTTACTTTTTTCTTGATTACAATACAAGCTTCTTAATACATCTCGCAGACCTACTAACGGTAATTGATGAAAGGTGAAGCAACCCATCATGTCACGTGTGGAGTCTAAGTGTCTAACGAGGTAAAACACATTGTCTACTGGATAACTAAGAACCATAACTAACTGTGTCTCTATATTTCTCCTTCCATTTTCTTTTTATGATGCAGTGATATGTACTAGCAAGTATGAATCTAATAAGTACTTATAACTATCTGTTTTCATTTCTTCACTTAGATGTTGTCTTGGTGCAGAGCTTTTTAGCACTTCTGTGGCAAAAAAGTTATCCTGCAGGCTAATGTTTTGCATCAACGTCTTACTTGCTTAGTAATACTTATTGATTTAAGATGTTTTTAGTATCACTAATTTGAACCTCTTAAAGATGCAGGCATGAACCTTATAGCACTCTAGTAGAACTACCAAAAACTTGCTCTTTGCAAGTGAGTGCTTGGAATGGATATTTCTAGTCTTTCAGCGCAGTTGGGAAAGTTGCAGAAATTGAGAATATGAGCATGGTTATATTACAAACACTAGTATTGTACGTCAATTTATGAGCCACTCTTTCGGTTGGAGAAGGAAACCATCATATTAACAGTTTTAAGTTTTTGGTATATTGCAAGTCTACTTATAACAGATTTTTGCGGCAAAATAAGATCCTATCACCTGGTGCTATTGATTCATGTGACCAACAACTAAATGTTTCTCATATGTCTTATTTGTTTGGTTAGTTTATCTTTTCTTGAGATTTATCACTTCTTGTTGTGATTAGTATACAAAAATTTAAGTTTTAAGCATACTTTCTTTTTGCAAATTGATCGTGAGTTTAGTCATCATTTGTCAATTTCTTTTTTTCTCTGAAGCATATTTTTCAATCTCTTATGTGTATGAGTTGATTTCGTCTCCATTAATATATATATATATATATACATATACATGCTTTGCTTTCAAACTGGTCATAAAAATAGAGTTCCATCAGTCTGCGATAAGAACTTCCACTGAATAAAATCTTAGGTTTTCCGAAAGAACAGACTTGAAAATCCCTTCGGCGGCAAAAAATTATTATTTCTCGCGGAATTCAGTTTTTACGCAAGGAAAAATTCTAAAAATACGGCGAATTTTTAATAACCCAGCAATTTAACTGGGGTTAAGTCTTCAATTTGATAATGTCATATCTCAATCATCCAATGGTTGCGATGCCGCGAATTCATTTTTGAACTCGCAGCGCGAGTTCAAATTTTTTTCCAAAATCCTTCTTCAACCCTAACTTGTTTAATCAATGTATAGATGATGTGGCTTAAATTTGGGTTGACATCCTAGTCATCTACTAATTAATAAATCGACATTAATATATTGAATTAACCATTTTTAGCTCTAATAAAATCTAAAATTATTGAAAATAAAATCTATACTAATCAAAAAGAAGAGGTCAAATACATCATCGCCAGAGATGGTTATTTTTTTCTCTCTAATTTTAAGGAAAAATTGGAAGAGGATGTCTTGTTTGTGTTTTCACATATGAAACACACACGATGACCATTGGAGAAGCTCTTAAAATAAATTATCCACCATTCATCAACCTGCAAAGAACAAAAGACATTAGAACCAATAAAATAAAAAGAAATCATTTTGGTTGAACTCATACTTTCTTTAAAAAAATTATTTTCATTTGATTCAGATTTTTTTTATACAAATTAACCATCCTTCATCCAAAGAAAAAACAACATTAAAACCTTAAAACATTTTATAATATTTCTTTTGAGATTTCATATTTTTTAATACTTTATTTGATAAAAATCATGTGTTCAATATATTTTATCAAGCTATCATGCTATACTTCCTGAAAAATAATCAAATTAAATCCTTTAACATCTAAAAATAATAATAATTAGGCTTCTAACTTTTACGAATCAATCGTCTGCCTCAGAAGATGAATATAAATAATTAGGATCAAACGTAGTTAACATAAAATGAAAATTGGTTGTTTTCTTAGTGGTGGAAAGAAACTTGATCGAAATCAAACCTCTAGCGATTTTTTTTTTTTTTTGGAACTGATCCTTTTGCTTTAACATTTTGTCATTCTTGGATAATAACTTACTCCACCAAGAAACGTTTCAAATGGGAGCATGATAATTGACGCTAAAATTTAGGGCATGCATTACCGTGTTAATGTTTATATAATTCATTTTTTTCCTATTTCAAAGAGAATAGAAATAAGTATACTTTTTTTTTGAAAAAGAAATAAGTATACGTATTTGCTTATATTTATGGTTGGAATATATTTTAAGAGAAATAAGTACGACCCAGATTATGCAATGAACATTAATGCATATATACACTTGGAATCCGTCCATCGAATGAGACGACACGAATGAGTCTCCTGCCAAAATTTAGACCTGGATACCCGTCGGAAATGTCTTAATCAAAATCTGACAAAGGCATAATCAAACTTATCGATGCTGCTGAAGAATATCATGAGGAAGGTCCTAGTCAAAAGCTGACAAACTTATAGAGGCGGCTGAAGAATATCATGAGGAATTGAGACGACGATGTCGACGAGAGAACATCGATGTTCCTTTGAGGAGAACAATAAAGGAAAACCATTCTTCATGCTCACCCATACGCGGAACTATTGATGATTCGTTAAGAGAATTAAAGAATGTATTTGAGGCTTTGTCAGAACCATGTGATTTTAATGGCGATCTTCTTGAATTTAATTTTCACAAAGATATATAAATATCGTAGTATTACTTATTATTAAATGTATTTTATGAATAATTGTCATGTGTTATTGGAGGAACCCTCATTTTCAAATTTAGGTACTGTTTATATTGAACTTATGTATAGTTTTGATTTTCAACAAGGAAAAACATAGCATCATTTAATGTGTTTAGTAGTAACACAGGGAATTCCTGATATCTACATTGCTGACGGTTTGAATTGTATTGATTAAAAGAAGATTAGATGAATTACAAGACAGAATCAGGTTATATAGTTCTCACTCTCGACACAATTCTATCTTACATTTCCCACGTGCGACTCTCACATAACTTACACACACAATACACACACTCTCAACATTCTATGCTATTACCCTCCCTCAATCTCAAGTGGGTTGTAAAGAAGACCACTTGAGATTGTGAGTCTCAAATAACTGGCACACACAATACACACACTCTCAGCACTATGCAGACATTAAAATTCAGTTGATGTAGCAAGAGAGTGGAGTAGTATAAAATGAAACAAAAGCAGTAGGTGCAGTTGGTATAGCAAACCAACATTCTATGTTGCAGTAGTGTAGAAATATAAGTAGACACAGCCGCGGTAGGTGGCAATTGATGACGTAACAACAGTTGAGTAGTTTAAGAAGCAGGTGATGCTAATAGAAGTAATAGTCGCAGCGAGAAATGGAGGCAGCAGCAGTAGTAGTTGTTGAAAACAGATCATACCTGAGAGTTCGCAGTTGAAAAAAGATGGATAAATGTAGAAGAGGGGCTGCTGACATTCCTTGAAGTCACTTTAAAAAGGCATCGACAGTATCTCTTACAGTTTAATAGTGCCATGATGAGCTGGTGCAGATAGAAGTAATCAGCGCAAATCAAGTCTGACAGAATGAGAAGTATACAGATTGACACAACAACAGTTGGTGAAACCAAAATAGCAGCATAGTAGTAGAAGGCAATGTAGAAGACCAAATCATATGGTCTGCAGCTGTGCAATAGCTTCAGTAGAAATAGTTCCTTGCAGTGTAATAAGGCCGTCATGAGTTGCATAAGAATTGGCACCCCTGTATGCTGTGTAGAAACTCTGCACCACTGTATTTTAAGATGTATGCTGCACAACTGATTTCTGTAACATTACTCATGCCAGAATTGAGCTGAAAGCTCATCCAAAGCTATAACCTCTAACCACACTAACTTGCATACACAGAAATATAGATGTAGAAAGGACTAAATAGTTCCAGAAATAAACTGTTATTAAACAGACCCTTATCCTTCACCACATTGTCTCTAAAGTTTGATTGCAAATTGTTGTAGAAGTAAGTGTGGTTGCACATTCAGCATATTGATGGTGATCCAGCACAAAAAATATAAGAAGTTGAAGAAGCAAAGAACACCAGTGCAAACAATAAAGCAATATTGCAACACCATCAATCATTCATAGACAACAAATAGGAACTCAAGACCACCAGATTTGTCACTTACAACTTATACTAGTGAGAAAGTATACCAAGGTTGTGATCCAATGAGATGTAGAAGAACTTGAAGAGCATCTTGAAATTATTCCCCTTATTTAGTTATTGTAGCAGTGAACCATGAAACACTTATTAAAGAAGTAAAAAGCAATATTGTCTTCACCCTGCCAAACTCAATTTTAAAGGAATACCATTCTGCCTTCAGATATTTACCAGCAAGCACTAAGAGCAATATCGAATCATTCCATTTATTTACAGAGATTCAAGAATAGAATCCTTTTATTCCTTTATTCATTCACATAAGAAATAGAGGTAAAAAGCACCATTGAAGATGAACTTCAACTGTTTTATTCAAAGAGCATGAAAAGTAGAAGAACCACAGGTTGCACATTGAACACATATGCAAGCTGAAAACTAGGTTTCATACTGAATGTATACAAGCTTAACAAAAAGAACTTCAATCTGTACTGAATATAACTCACCAATTCCAATCCCATAACATCATATTCAGTGGCATCATTAAACTCGCAAGCCAACTCACTCATAAAAAGAGGACTGTACCAAAGCCAGTACCAATGGGATGACTGATTAAGAAGCTAATTAAGCACATATAGTGCAGCAAAGCTTCATTCCATACACACATCAATACATATATATGATATACGAGGAGATTTTCCTCACTTTCAAATGGAACAACTTTAAGCTTCTCTCTAATCTAGACAATGTGTAGCAAAGATAGGCATGCTCAGATTTAAAAGCGCCAGGTATCATCACAAGTAGGACTTGATGAAACAACTAGTTGCCACAAACTAGTTATGATGAAAAATCTTTTAAAGACAAAATTGTGTGTTGTTGAGCTAGTGATGTAGAAATTGAACACATGAGATCAAATCTAAAGTAATCAATAGATAAAATTAGAGATTACCAGCAGAGACTCAAATTTTAGTTGATGAGGTAAGAGATTTCAATCCAAAAACAACAGGAAATTAAAATAACCAAGAGCTCAAAACCTAAAACTGAATTTTAGATCCAAAATGCATGCTTAATCCTGTTTGTTGACGTAGCATATATCAAAACAAAACCCTAATTTCGAACAAAAACCTCCAAGAACATACTTCATGAATCTTAAATCAAACTTCATGAACAACTGTAATAATCACAAAATACAATAGAGCGTTGATAATTAGTGAATTACGAACCTAATTAGATCTGATAATTTGATTTTGGATGAAGCAGCAGCAGAAGTTGACGAAGAACAGAAGCAGCAGCAGAAATAGATCGATTTAATGGTGGTGTTGGTGATGAAATTTTAGGTTAGGTCCAAGGATCGACGCTGTTAAGCTTCCCCCTCGATGATACCATAATAACACAGGGAATTCCTGATATCTACATTGCTGACGGTTTGAATCGTATTGATTAAAAGAATATTAGATGAATTACATGACGGACTCAAGTTATATAGTTCTCACTCTCGACACAATTCTCTCTTACATTTCTCACGTGTGACTCTCACATAACTTACACACACAATACACACACTCTCAACATTCTATGCTATTATTTAGGTACTTCCCTCAAGTTCTTCTTACCAAACGAACTCCCTTGGAATACAATAATGAAGGAGACTTATCAAATTCATGGAAAGGGCACAATGAGTGATTCATTTTAATTCGAGAGAGGTATAAGAAATGGTTCATCGATAATGATCTATTTTTTAAAGATCCCATACCAACCTCATTTTCACTCAAGGAAAACAAGAATAATCTTGTTATTAGTCCACCACTATGTTTTCAGTTTGTTGATGTTTCCACAGATCCGATTGATTTTGTTATGCTAATGTCAAACTTCCATAACATAAATTGTTACGTCAAATTTTTCAATTTTCCTATTTTATTGCCAAAACAATTGAAATTATGTAAGCATTCAAAGTACATTATTCGTTAGGATGGACAATTACAATACTTATCGAATTCGAGGGAATTCTTTCCAAGAAGAGGGATTGACGTCCATGGGGGTTACGATCGTGCTTACAGCAATATGATGCAAGTTCAACAAGTTCTTGCATCTAAAAAGAGGGGATCAGCTAGTATTTGTGCGTTTGGGCTTGAGCTAGTGATATAATACCAAAATCTATGTTACAAAAGCTTCTTGTTTTTCATAGCCATAGTCTTTATTAAAGAAACTCCTATGGAGTGGATCAAAAACCATCCATAACTTAATGACTCTCCATATATATATATATATGTGGACCCTCAAAATTTTGTGGAGTAAAACCCATCATGGGAAAATCAAAATCGTTCTCCATTCGGCTACATATGATCGGGATACCTCATCTAGGGTCATTACTGTTGGGACCACCATTTTTTCCAATCCAGCCACTTAATTAACTGAATTCGGTTCCAATTAAAACAATCAATAATGTTCCGACTCTATTTTTTAATAAAAAAAATAAGACAGTTCCAATTCAAGTTTTATATTGGATTCACACATAACAATAAAAAGCCTGATTGATGAGAATACCTTTTCCATGTGGAATTAGCAATTTACACAGATTGATTGATGTTGCTGCTACTTTCTTCAAAATAGCAGAGAAGATGAATTTGAATCAAAAGAGGAACCTTTACGGCTCTTTTTTTCTTCAAAATACTTGAACGCTCATCCGATCATCAAATGACCAGATTGATAAAACAATGTTAGGGAATCCGTTCACTTAGTTATCGGATCAGAGAAAAAGATTTAAAAAAAAAAAAGTTATCCTGACACTAAATATTCGGATGACATATCCGGCCATCCTATGACCGGATGGATTACTCCATGGCGAGTCCCTCAAATATTTGGAGTACCAGCTGGACTTTAGAGAGATGTGAACCTAACTATTACCCATAATGGCTTTTTTTTTATCCACAAAATGTGGATCATCACAAAGATATGGATGAATTTTTACTCCATAGGAGTTTCCCTTAATATGGGGTCCTAAAATTAGAATTTTGCTATTTGGTCATAAGCCCACATACTTAGTTATAGTAGGGTCCAACCGGGTTTCACCCTTATCATTAGGTCCATAATATTTTGAAAATAAGAAAATGACTAAAAGACCCTATTAGTAACCACATGTGAAGAATCACGCATGTAAACCACGTCTACATTTACGGTTTTCTTCCCCGTACAACCACAGAAAATCATTTACGGAGAAAACTAAGCAATTTTCATAGATAATCTCAAATCAGAGAACCAATTTTCAGTGAAATCAAAAACAAATCTCAAAATCAGCAAACCCAAATCAGATATTTTGAAACCAAATCATAAAAATACAAAAATAAAAACCTAGATTCTGATTTTACAAATTGATTTTCCAAAATGGTTAAAAGAAGAATCAAAAGAACAATTGAATAAGTAGAAGTAATAAAGGATGATAGTATTGCTCCTTGGTCATCAGAAGAAGAATCAAGAAGATCAACGAGGAAGAAGAGTAAAAAGGTAGTAACACCAAAATCAAAGAAGAAACCTGTTGATAGTTCATCGGAAGATGATTCTGAAGAGTTACAAAGACCGAAAGCAAGAACACAGAGTAAAAAGAATAAAACGGTTGTAAAACCGAAGAAAGGTACTATTTCTAACACTTTTAGTTTGTTTTTTGTGTTTCTAGAATATAGATCCACCAGTACATATGTGAAGTACTGATGAAAAATGGTTCATAATTTACATGCAACTTGCAGTTTGTGTTTCTAGTACAAAGATTTGCCAGTACATAACTCAAAAACTGTTGAATAGTAATCAAAAGTGACATGCAATGTGTTTTTCTTTGTTTCTGATACATAGAACCACCAGTACATATATCAAATACTGAGTTTTTTTTTATGAATTTGGGTGTTTTTTAGCAGTACATAAGTCCAATACTAAATGGGTAACATTGTTTATGTGTGCATATATCATTGTTTGTGTTTCTGGCACATAGATTGCCAGTACATAACTCAAAAACTGTTGAATAACAGTGTGTGGCATGCCTGTATTTGCAATACTGAGACATAATGGTGTTTATGTACTCTAAATTCATTAAATTCTTTATTATGCATCCATATATGATTGTTTGTGACACAAAATAATCATATATGCTTCACCTTTTTTCTTTTTCCTTTATGAGATAATGATCTTGCAGTACATAAGGCCAATACTGATTGTTTATGTTTAAGACATGATGAATGTGCAGTCCATAAATGATATACTGAAATAAAACTAATTAAATTTTGCAAGTAAGGTTGTGCCAAAATCTGTTAGAAAGTTGTATAGATCTGGTTTCACAACACTGCATAGCCTGGTTGCCAAAATGAAAGCGAGTAAATATACTTTGAGTGAAGCCCAGTTAGAAAAGATAGGTGAATCTTCTTATGGATAGATATTCTTAATGTTCCGGTACACTAAGTACACAGAAAGTCATTGGGAAAAGTTAGAAGGTGCTGTCAAAAAGTACTTGAAGTGTTACAAATGGGCTCGAGTCAAGAATGAGCTCACATTTGAGTTCGTTAAAAGAGGTGCAAGACACGTTCTCACATCGACACCAGAAAAAATAGCTGTAATGTTTGGAATGCCAAGAATGGTAGGAAGAAGAATTGATGACACCAATTTGATGGGAGGCGGTAGATGAAGACAGAAACCATTCTACATTAGACACTTTGGCAGGAGCAACATGGTTACAATACCAATGCTACAAAATGCGATCCTGAACCTGCTCAAGCGTACTGGAATCAAGAAGAAGAATGGTAAATATCGCAATTCTGAATCTGAAGATGGCGAAGACAGTGATGAAGACAATGAGGATGATACCGAAAATGAACAAGTAAAGGATAGTGAAGATGATGAAGATACTGAGCACAGGATACCAAGAGTAGAAACTGAACAAACTCTGGAAGATATGGTTAAGCTACTATGCTTGTTTATGTGTATTACTTTGTTTTTTACAACAAAAGATGCTCATAAACTTAAAGAAAATTATTTCAGTTTAGTTGATGATCTTGAGAAGTCAAAGAATGTATCTTGGCTGGACCTGATACATAGTTTCTTAGAGAAAAAAATCAATCCAAACTACAACACTCCCGAGGACATCACTGGTTGTGTCGTCTATTTGCTTGTATGATTGTGTAGTTCAAGTTTTTTTTCAAATACATATTTCCTTTACTGTCAATTTAAGATTCTGTATTTGATTTTATTGATGTTATTTTGTTACAGTTGTTGTATGCGGAGCATACTCACTTGGTGAAACCACTGAAGTTACCAGATGATCGATACCTGCAGAAAGAGCGGCAAGGTGGAACATCAAAGAAATATCTGTGGAGTTCCTGAAGGACATGGAGACTTCGCAATACACGGTAAGCCCCCAAGAAAAAAGTACATATTACTAGGATAAGTTTTATATCATTATGCGTCTTGTTATTTTGGTTTAGGAGACAATGATGCACCAGTACATATCTCAAAAACTGATTAAATATATTTTTTTATATTTTCATACATGAAATCATTTGTTTTATACACTATCATAAAAGTAGTTTTATGTTTGACCAAATGATTGTGTGTGCGTGTGTGTGTGTTATGTACTATTAATTTTAGTACATATATGCGATAATAATACAAAAACTGGTGAAAATCAGAACACTTTGATGTAACTTTCATTTTCTTTTCCAGTTATCTGAAGAATTTAAGGATGAGTATACTCTGGATGAAAAATAAAATGTTGAATAAAATTGCTCAGAGGCTTCCATTTGAAGACGTAACATTGAAATAAGATTGGAAAGAAAAGTTTGAGGATTTGGAAATAGAGCATGAGGATTTGAGGCTTACAATTGCATCAAAATGGGGCTAGTTACAGAGCAGGAAACAGGATGGCCTCTCCACTGATGCGAGTAAGCTAGAAGAACTTTTGAATGATATATATCACAGAGCTTACCCACCTCCAC
Organism: Papaver armeniacum; assembly: GCA_023531295.1. Classification (NCBI taxonomy): domain Eukaryota; kingdom Viridiplantae; phylum Streptophyta; class Magnoliopsida; order Ranunculales; family Papaveraceae; genus Papaver; species Papaver armeniacum. Next base: position 285,142 of record JAJJWW010010702.1, read on the forward strand.
AATCAAACTCGGAAGATGAAAAATCTAGCAGTAGCTCAGAAGAAGATGTTCATTTGAGTGGTAACTCAGACGACACCATTCCATCAGCAACTACTCTCTTAGTAACAGAGAGTGAAAAGGAAATTCCAGTTCATACACAAGAAACAACGAATGAACAGGTAAATGCTACTCCAACTATGCATGTTATGGGGAAATCTGAAGAAAATCCCACACAATACGCTTTTGAGGTTTCACAGTTTAAAATTTGGTCTCGATCTGATTTGGAGCGAAAGGTGAAAGAGCTGCAAGAGGAAAAGAGCATGCCAGAACTATCACATGTAAGTTATAGTCCTTCTAGTATTAGTTTTGTTTGTAAAAAACAAAAACTGTTGCTGCAACTTGTCAGTACATATCTACTATATTGAAAACCATACAAGTACATATCTGCTATACTGAACAAAAAAAATCACCTTATGTTAAAACAGACTGAAAAAGCTGAACTCCAACAAACAGCAGCGACACAAGTTCTGGGTAATATTAAAGCATAAATTGGTTCTCTTAGAGAGAGATAGGTGAGAAAGTTGTACGTTATACTAGTTTGGTTTATTTTATCCTTTGTCATACTATAAGCGCACTTCATTTATGTAGGATGCTTCACTTGAAGAAATGTTGCCGCATATGCAGTTTATGCCATTGGTTTGTGAGCTACCGAGTCTGAAAGAACTGCATAATGTGCCGATGGAGAAACTCATTGACCTGGCCATCCATGGCAAGGGTATCTATACCAATGAGTACTCAAAATATGTACAAGCTAAAATTATGAGAAATCCTTTTTTGTCTTTAGAAAGTCTTGATCTGGAGTACACGTCGATTGGTAGTTTAGAAAGCATAGAAAAATTGCACCCAACTCAAATGTTTGATAAACATTATGCTAAAGATCTGAATCCTACCTCACAAGTTTCAAGACCAACTTTTGACTTGGGTTTAGGACTAAATGTTGAAAATTGAGAAGGGGTGCAGCATCCTGCAATTGATCTAGGGGCACCTGATCCACCTCAAATCCATCTTGCAGCTACGCCTGCGCCTAATGATGCTCCAGTTGGTATAGCAGCATCATATCAAGCTCAAATGAATCCCTCGACTGAGCAAGCTCAAATCAATACTACACCTACACTTAATAAAGCTTCAGCAGTTGATCTAACTGTACCCAAACAAGCTCATATGAATCCTGCAACTGAGAAAGCTGAACTTCAGCAACCTCAACAAAAGGTATGAACATGTTAACACCTAGTACATATATGCTACAGTGCCCCCAAATATTTTTAGCATGCTTCGAATAAAAAAAATCTGATTTGTTTCAAAAAAATGTAGGAAACAAGGTAACCTTGGGATTCAATTCCATTCAATGAAGTAGAAAGGAATAAGAAAATTAAGAATGACAGAAAGCAACACCTCGTTGAAGGAGAAAGCTACAAAGAATCATAGAGTGTTGTGAATTTAGTACCTACCTAAATCTACATCTTTAATCAATTTATGTTTTTTTTACTAATAACGCATTAACATGTTACCAAAAAAATTGCAGTTGCCGATTCCACAGAAGTCTCCAGTTTTAGATGCTGAAAAGGGAGAGGAAGATCGATTAAAGAAGATTAAAAGCGCCGAAAAATCTAATGCATATGCAGAGACTCTCGAAATTCTTGCTGAGCTACAAAAGGTAATTATAATTAGCAAAAAGTGGAAAGTAACATGCAATATGTTTTGTAACGTGGAAAAATCCAACAATACATATGTGCTATACTCAGTGAAACTAAGAGTACATATGTTCTGTACTGGAAAGAATCCAGCATGACGAGAATGTGAAAAAGAAAAAAGCTAAAGGTGGTCCAAATCTTAAAGAACAGCCTAAAAAGTGAAGACGGCTCGCAAGTTGCTGAAGCTAAAGAAATCTCCGTTCTATAAGAATTCGATTCCATAAGAAATAGAGCTTCTCTCTTTTTTTTTGACAACGCAACCTCAATGTGAGTCTCTCTTGGATATGTCCCTTGCATTTTAACAAACATTATGTACTTCATTTAGGATCAAACTTATAAATGATTTTGATTATTTGAATTTGCAGCTCCAGTGCTCGGAAAGTTCCTATTGAGGTTGGTCATCAGTAGGAAACATATTATCTGCAGAGACATTTGAAGATCTGGTACATAACAGGGCTTTAGAGGCAGATCTTATAAATTACTGGCAATACCAACTGAAAAAAGCATATCATAATGAGCAAACAGTGGATGGACAGAGAAAGTACATACCAGTATTGCACATTGATGCATCTGGCTGGGTGCGCTTTCCTATTTATCTTGATAAACAACATGCATCTTGTTTTTGGAAAGTGCAGTGCATATCTCTCATACTGTTGAAGAATCCGACTTCATGCTCATTTTGTTTTAGATATTGACAATTTGAATTGCAATATCCCATACTAAATGAAATAAAACATTTTTTAATGTTGTAAAACATATTATGCTTTCATATATGTGTTTTTACACTATGATTTTCAGTACATATTTACTATACTGATGAAAAAAATACCCATTTTTATTTTTATTTTTTTTCCTTTTCAGTTTTATGTAAGTAGCCCATCGCATCAAATAGCAGCAAACAGTGTTGTCAGTGTACCCATCAGTCAAATGGAGGAAGGAACCAGGAAGATTATTATTCCAATGTCACATCAAAACGTGCATTGGACGCTTCTTGTGTATGACTGCGAGAAAGCCGAATTCTACCACTACAACACTTGGTAAGTCGCATCCAAATACCAATGTCTCGAAGATGCTAGACGTATGGCAAAATTCTTCTTCTTATCAATTAATGAAAAATTGACGCGCCGCGGCCTTTCGGAAGTACGCAGAGTAAAGTTGATCAGTTACCCAACACCTCAACAGGCCGACTATCCAGATTGTGCACTATATGTCATTCACTTCATGAAAAAACTTGCAAAGGAGGAATTCAATGATGGGGTGCGAATGAGCTTGGGGGACCCTGAACAACTCAAAGTTAAAATACATAAGAAGATGATCTCTTTAGCATGCAACATACTCTCAGCAACATCTCCTCCTGAGCAGAGCTGGAATATTAATGCTCCAAAAGGTTTTTAAGCTAGTATCTGACAGTACATATATGAAACACTGAATTAGTACTGCATACTAGAAGTTATCCTAGATTATATTCAAAGTTTACTAGTTGTTTTTGATATATTCGAAGTTTACTAATTGTTCTTAGTTATTTTGATAACAATTGTTCTCGAAACTATGGTGTTTGTCTTTAATCTATGTACAGTTGTTTTTCTTTATAAAAATCTTGACATGTTGGATGGTAAAAGTCCAAAGTATGAAGAGTGCATTTATGTGTTTGGTATGTCTTATGTAACATTTCTTGTCACCTGGAAAAATACAGAGTACATGATGGCTGTACTCAACAAATTATCCAGGTACTCAGTGGTTATGGACACAAACAATCTTGGACAGCCATAATGACCAGGCACTCAGGTACTCACTGTAACATTTATGCAGTGCATTCACCTGAAAAAAATAGAGTAGAAAATTATCTAGATACTTGTTCATTACAGAGTAGATAACAACTAAGAGTACATAACTCCTGCACTCTTAAAAAAAACTTATACAGAAACCTGAAAAACCAATAATATTGAAAGTCAATAATGCTCTATGATTAATGAGTCTTAAATGAGCACAAAGTATCCTCTCCCAGAAAGATATAAAACAGTACATAATTGCAGCACTCTAAAAAAGCTAACAAAGTTTTTAAAATGATGCGCAAACAGAATCTGCATTGTGACCAATAGAAATAGTCAGGGAGAACTGAAACTTAAAAACTCAGGTGTAAGAAGGAATGACGGTGCAGGTTTCCTTGTTGTGATGAGTTTTCTAGTGGCAGTTTGAACATCAGACAGATTTCCTACTCTTCTCCCATGCATTCTTGATACGATTTCCCTTTGGCCTACCTGGTGGAACTCGTGGATGGGGTGGAAAAATAGTATCCTCTGGTTCATACTGATCTGGCATTTTGTAGTTAGGGACTGGTCTGATAGCAATTGAATATATCTGCTGAAAATTCGTAACTTTGAAGTAGTCTTGGATATAATCTACGTATCTATCACCCTTGGCAGAAATAGCTATTGTAGCATGAGAGCATGGAAAACCATAAACACGCCATCTTTGGAAGGTGCAAGTCTTGCTCAACAGATCAACACTGTGAGACCTAAAGATGCGCAAAAAGGGCAAAAAAGCTGTTCGGCACAAATAAATTAAAGCAGTACATATATGCAGTACCGCAAAAAAATACAGAAAAACAAATATATGATTCGATGATACATGTATGCTATCTTGAAAGTAGAACTTGTTTTAGGGGATAAAGCTAACCTAGGTTAATGAATCTCATAGACATAATCAGTTGACTGAGTAACATTACAAACTCAACCAATTTGAATATGTTCTTTAAGTAACGCCTGGTAGGTAGGAGTGAGAAACTCAGGGTCCATCAAAACACTCAGTTCGCGACGTTCTGTCATCAACTCCACAATGCGTAACCTATGAATGGAACACAAAGAGCACCTGTAATAAATATTTAACAAAAAAAAATGAACATAAACCAAAGAAAACACCAAAAAAATAAAACACAAACTTGATCATGTCAGCGAGGGCGCAGGTAGGCAACCTCTTGTCCTTCCGAATCCAATTATTGAAGGACTTAGCAACACTTGATGTAGTCTGACCAAATCTACGGCCAATGAAGAACGCGCTGAACCAACGTTCCCTAGGAATATTGCGGCAATAGTTAGCAACCCTAGCCCTTCCCATTAACTCTATTTCCATAATTGCTTCTTCATATCTTGCTGGTGTGAGAGCATAAGTTTCTTTTTGAAACAAGCAATAACTTCTTTATACTTCTCGTCTGATTTCCTGATTGGTAAGTTCTGCTGCAAGTGGTAGTAACAATAGCCATGATGGGAATTAGGAAAGACAACATGAATAGACCTCAACAATCCTTCACCACGATCAGATATAAATGTGATAGGACGGTCATCAACAACGTTCTTAAGATTGCGCATAAACCAATCCCAATTGTCAACATCTTCTCCAGGGACCAATGCATATGCTAGAGGATAAAAACCTGCAGAAAGCAAACAGTACATATATGTTATACTGTCACAAACTATGTCGCTATACTAGTTGAAACTGGAAAATGGACTACGAATTTCCAGTACATAACAACCATACTGTTTACAAAAGAATAGTCTTATGCTTACATATACGAATCTGTGTGTGTTAGACACAATAAATTTTCAGTACATAAATGGTATACTAGTAACAAACTAGTTAATTTGCAGAACATAAATAGTATACTCAAAAAGTTCCAACAATTAAAAGCAATGAATAACTTGTAAACAATAACAATTAAAAAGTAAGAAGAGTACTCGTTCAGACAAGTCGCGGCCATAAGGTTACCTTTCCATCTCCCGGTCAGAAAAGTTGCACCAACAAAAATCATTGGTCGACAAAGTTTATAACCTTCAACACAAGCGCCTATTGCAATTAATAGGCTTTCAAATGTTTGAGTTGCGTCGTTATACTGAAAATCCACATAAGATCCAGGATTTGTTTCTTTCAATAAATTAACCCACCAAACCAGATCGGAGTAAGGCTTTACATCATTTCCAAAAATCTCATGGTGTGAAAGTTACTGCGTTTCATTGTGAACCTTTCTCGATCATTCTTCACTTTTGTAACACGATACCCAGTCTTCAAACAATACTTTTGACAGGCTAAGCGAAAAGCATCAACACCACCACGAAAAAGCTTATCCGGATCTTCAAAAACATTCTCCCACTCATCGGACAGAAGAGGTTTAGCAACTTCTTTGCCATCAGTTTCATAACTATCTCTAGCTGCTCTAATCAGTTCTGAATTATTGTCGACGTTATTGAAAGTAGAGGAACTACATGCACCGAGAGAAATACACTCCACATGAAACTCAAAGAACGTCGCTTTCTTTGAAAAATGCAAGGCAACGAGACCATGAAGTTGAAAGTCAGCAATCACGGGCATTTTGACACCATTCTCAACAAAATTAATAACAATATCATAAGGGTTCAAGGTTCTCCAATTCTCACAAATAAGAAATTTCAGATCATCAATACTATAACCAAAAGTAACCAGGTGGGCAAAATGATGATGCTTATAGTAGATATATGCGTAGCAGTAAGTATTTGGATTAGAACAGTCAACAGTAGACATGTTTTGAACCTGCAAATGTGACAAAGATGTAAAAGTATTAATACACAACAACAATTACAGTATTTCATATATGTACTGACGGATAAGACTAAAAAAGGTGACAAAACTATGAATCAAACACGATCAGTAGCACTTCCTATCAGTATGCGATGTATGTACTGAAGATTCATGAACTGCAAACCAATTGCATGACAAGAATATGTGACGGATCTATGAAAAATAAGAGAATCGAAACACATATTGCAGTATTTCATACAATGGAATTACAGTATTTCATATATGTACTGACGGATAAGACTAAAAAAGGTGACAAAACTATGAATCAAACACGATCAGTAGCACTTCCTATCAGTATGGGATATATGTACTGCTGGATAATAACATCTGAAACTACAAACAATCATGATTTTGAAGCGAAAAACAAAACGATAATCAAAACTAAAGTTAAAATAAGCTAAAAACATAATAACCTAACAAAAAAATTGAATAATTACGAACAACATTCGTAAAAAAGAAACAAAAATATATATCGAGCTAGAAAAACGAAATAAAAACTTTATATATCATGAAAAACGCTCCGATATTCATGATTCAAATTGAAATCATAAACTTAAACATGAAACAAAACAGAGTTGAAATCATAAACAGAATTGAAACAAAACAGTAGCAGAAAGAAAAGAGAAACGATTACACAATTGAAATCAAAGATTACATACCTGCGAAAATCACACTAGAATCTTCAAAAACCCTAGTTCGAAATCGGGAAGCAAAAGAGCAGAGAGTTCGGATCTGAGAAGAAAAAGAATTATGGAAACTTTAAAATAGACTTCTTATATATGTACCAGCCTAGGAAGGGTAGTTTAGGTATTTAAAAGTTTCGCATTAAATATCCCACACGTGTACAAGACCGGGTGATAAGAAATTGGGTCCATTTTTCTTTTTTCTTTTAACTATGGACCTCCTACCTGCCACTAACTAATACCACTATAATAATACCTATAGGTAATTCCTACTCCTAAAATATCCATTCCACCAGCTGAAATCTCTGATCCCATTACAAATGAGCCCCTTGACAACCCAGCTTATCATTGGCATTAGCTTATCAACTTTTCCTTTCATGGATCAATAATACCAACTTAAACAAATTACGTATGTGCCGTTAGTGACTTGTTACCGATAAACCATTTTGTTGATTACCGTGTAAGTGGTCGAGAAAGAAAAAAAATAGTGACTGATGCAATTTACAGGCACAAGCAGCCTGAGCTCAAAGAATAGGAGAAATACTTCGATTGAGTTGCATAATCAGTCTGTTTATTATAGGTAGTAGTCAGTAGCTTGGGAATCCTGTCGAGAGATGTGCTACCTTAGGGTTAGGGACAACAGTAACACAAGTATAAGTCCCGCATAACATTGGAGAAGAACAGAAAATAGTGGACAAAACAATTACTCCCTCCATTTCTGAAAAAGATATACTTTCATTTTTTTAATTTGGCATATTTTTCTAAAACAGAGGGAGTACTATTTAGACAGGGTGACATATGGACACTCCCATTATTTCAGATTTCACGTACAAATCATACACAAATTTATTTCACAATGAAATTATAAATGACCTTGGCAAAAGAACAAAAAAACATTAATTATAAATCATCTTGGCAAAAAAATAAAAAATGAATATAAAACAGCAAATGCAGCAGCTCACAACCCCAATGTGGGGAGTGCAGGTATGGATATAATCTGATACATCCAGATTAAAGGGATGTTAAGATTTTAAACATTTATTTTATGTTCAGCCTTTTCTTTCATGTAGTCTGTCAAAATATCCCCAAGTAATTTCACCACACAGGTCAGCGTGTGCCTCTTATCTGGAGTTGCCAACACACATTTCATTGCTACATCCAACACTGCCCTCATTGAGTTGATTTGTGAAGGTTCTAACGACCGTGAATCGTGGTCCATTACATAGATACTGGACCCTTTGCTATGAATCTCAGAAATAACCCATTGAACCAAACCAACAGCCTTAGCATTATCACCCCATTTGTCAAGGGCCGGGGATTTTCCAGTTATGAGTTCAAGGAGAAGAACTCCATAGCTATAGATATCAGATAGCTGGTCAGACTTTTTGGGGTCGGTTATTTCTGGGGCTTGGTAACCAGCCGCCTTGAGGACAGTTTGATGCCTTAGATTGATCAGTGTAATGAGACCAACGTCAGCGATGCACCCGTAGTTTCGGGTGTTCACAAAAATATTTGAAGATCTTATGTTACCATGGGAGAAAGTTCCGTTGTTTAGTGTGTGTAAATGAGCAATGCCCTTCGCTGCGCCAATTGCAATCCTTAGTCGTGTGTCCCAAGCTAAATGACAGTTAGGACTTCCCCATATGGGCTTTGCTCCTGGTTTTCCTGCAAAAAGTTATCAGAGATATCAACAGCCGACCTTTGAACTAGGAGGTTGCTGCAAATTGGGAAAAAAACAATGGAAAATGTGAAGTTTCGAGTTTTCTTGTCTTGTTTTTCTTTTTCTTTTTTCTTTTTTTTTTTGAGAGAGAGAAAAAGACCTTGCATCATCTTAGCAACACTACCCTCAGCGTAGTAATCATACACAAGAAACTTCTCAGTGTCAGAATAGTAATATGCCCGAAGATCAACTACATTTTCGTGTCTAATGCTCCCAACCCATTCCATGTGCTTTTCGAACTCCCTGATTCCCATGTCAACTGGCTTCAACCTCTTGACTGCAGCACTATTAGTTGTTCCAACAAAAACCTTGCTCACAGACCCAAAATTTCCTTCTCCGATTAAACCAGCATCAGCATCAACACTCAGTAAATCAGATATAGTATAGTTTGCCAAAGTTGTCTTTCCACATCCATTTGGTGCTCGATAATCTGCAACACTGGTATCATCCTGGAAGGGCAGATTTATCTTTGGAATTTCCAGTTCAACGGAAACTTTAGTGGTAGTATCAGGAAATACAATGCTGTGTGTTGATAATAATGGAGGAAACTGATCACAGGAAAACTCAGATTTTTGGCGTCTACCCAAATCTCCTAATCTAAATGTATTGCTATTACCACTTACTCCTTTTGTAATCTGCTTCGATTCTTCACTAACACCAATGACCGGGCCTCTTCTCTGATATGAAAACTCCCAAATATGATCAGCCTTTTGCTTCATGTAGTCTATAAGAATACCCTTGAGCAATTTCATCACATAAATCAGTGATGGCCTCTGATCTGGAGTTTCCAGAACACAGTTTAGTGCTATCTTCAACGCCGCCTTCAGAGAGTTGACTTGCGAGGGTTCTGACGCCCGCGAATCAGTATCCATTACAGATATGCTAGAGCCACTGCTTCGGATAGCAGAAATAACCCATTGAACTAAATCACCAGCCTCATCATCATCGCCCCATTTGTCAAGGGCAGGGGATTTTCCAGTTATGAGTTCAAGGAGAAATACTCCATAGCTGTAGATATCAGACAGTTGGTTGGAGTTTTTAGGGTCTGTTATTTCTGGGGCTTGATAACCAGTTTCCTTGAGAACACTTTGACAGTTTAAATTGATCAGCGTAATTAGCCCAATGTCAGAAATGCATCCGTAGTTTTGGGTGTTGAGGAAAATATTTGATGATCTAATGTTCCCGTGTGAAAAAGATCCGCTGTTTAGTGTGTGTAAGAAAGCAATGCCTTTTGCTGCGCCAATCGCAATCCTAAGTCGAGTTTCCCAGGCTAAATGACATTTAGGACTTCCCCATATGGGTTTTGCTCCTTGTTTTCCTGCAAAAAGTTATGAAAGAGACATCAATAGCCGTCCTTTGAACTAGGCTGACCTTGGAGCAAAACTATAAGATAACGCAATTGTATATGAAGTTTTTTTTTTTTTTTTCATTTCTGAGAGAGAGAGAGAGACCTTGCATCATTTTAGCGACACTACCATCAGCGTAGTAATCGTACATGAGAAACTTTTCCGCCTCAGAATAGTAATAGGCTCGAAGATCAACTATATTTTCATGCCTAATACTCCCAATAAATTCCATGTGTTTTTCAAATTCACTGATTTCAATATCGACTCGCTTCAACCTCTTGATCACAACACTGTTAGTCGTCCCACCAAAGGCATTGTAGACCTCCCCAAAATTTCCTTCCCCGATTAAGGCAGAATTAACCCTTAGCAAATCCTCTATATTATAGTTTTCCAAAGTTGTTTTTCCACATCCATTTGGTGCTTGATACTCTGCGTTACTGGTATCATCCTTAAATGGCAGATACATCTTCGGCTTTACCAATTCAATAGCAACTTCAACAGTGGTATCAGGAAATAGTATGCTACCTAACGGTAATAGTGGAAGAAACTCACAAGAAGAACCATATATATCTGGTTCACCCAAATCTCCTAATCTACATGTACTTAAATTTCTGCTGCTTACTCCTTTTTCAATCTGCTTTGGTTCTTCAGTAACACGAATGGCCAAATCTCCACTCTCGCTTACAAACTCTGATTCTGATTTATGTTCAGATTTCTGTTTCATGTAATCTATAAGAATATCCTGAAGCAATTTCACCACAGAATTCAAGTCCGGCCTTTGACTTGGAGTTGCCAGAACACAGTTCATTGCTATCTGCAACACCCCCTTCATTGAGTTGATTTGTGAGGGTTCAGATGACCGTGAATCGTAATCCATCACATATATACAAGCGCATTTCGATTGAATTTCATAAATAACCCATTGAACCAAATCAACAGCCTCAGCTTCATCACCCCATTTGTTAAGAGCAGGGGATTTCCCGGTTATGAGTTCAAGAAGTAGAACTCCATAGCTGTAGATATCAGATACTTGGTTGTTATATTCGGGGTCGGTTATTTCTGGGGCTTGATAACCAGCTTCCTTGAGAACAATTTGAGACTGTAGATTGATTAGTGGAATTAGTCCTATGTCAGCAATGCATCCGTAATTTTTGGTGTTGACGAAAATATTTGATGATCTTATGTTCCCGTGTGAAAACGTTCCACTGTTTAGAGTGTGTAAAAAAGCAATGCCTTTTGCTGCCCCAATTGCAATCCTTAGTCGAGTCTCCCATGCTAAATGGCATTTAGGACTTCCCGATATGGGTTCTGCTCCTGGTTTTCCTGCATATCAAAGAGGCAACGTTTGTACAATGCCGGGCTTGATGCAAATTGGGAAAACACAATGGGAGAATAAAAAGTTTTAATCTTCTTTTTTCTTTGTGTGTGTGTGTGTGTGTGTGTGTGTGTGTGTGTGTGTGTGTGTGTGTGTGAGAGAGAGAGAGAGAGAGAGAGAGAGACCCTGCATCATCTTAGCAACACTACCCTCAGTATAGTAATCGTACACGAGGAACTTTCCTCCCTCAGAATAGTAATATGCCCGAAGATCAGCTACATTTTGGTGCCGAATGCTCCCAACAAATTCCATGTGCTTTCCAAATTCCCTGATTCCTATGTCGACTCGCTTCAACCTCTTGATTACAACACCATTAGTCGATCCCGCAGAAGCCTTGTAGACAGTCCCAAAATTTCCTTCCCCAAGCAAGCCAGCATCAGCATCCACCCTTAGCAAATCGATTATATTACAGTTTTCCAAAGTTGTCTTTCCACTTCCTTTTGGCGCACAATATTTATCTTCACTTATATCATCCTTGAACTGCAAATTAATTACTTACGTTATTACTTAGAAATAATAGTGGAGGAACCTCACAAAAAAAAAAACAGAAATATAAGCAAATAATAGTGGTGAAACCAAATCACTTGGTCTACCTGTACTAGTGCTACTTACTTGTCTTTCATACTGATCTACTCTCTGCATTGTCTCCTTAGTAAGACCAATCAATTGTCCACTAGTCGGTCTTCGTTCTTCGAAACCATCAAATTGCTTGTACGATTCCTGGTAAACGTCAACCACGGTTACTCTTTGAATTTCTTCCAAGAGTATCACTACATCACTTATTTTTGGTCTGTGATCTGGAATTTCAAAAACACATATCATTGCTATATTTAGCATCACTAACAATTCGTCTTTTATGTCATTATATGCCTTCAGTAAATCTAAAGCATATAATTTACATCTGCTGACGCTATCAGGAAACAGAGTATGAACCCACTGAACCAAATCAACAGCTTGGGCATCGTCACCCCATTTATCAAGAGCAGGAGATTTCCCAGTTATGAGTTCGAGCAGAACAACTCCGAAGCTGTAGATATCAGATTGTTGGCAGAATTCTTTGGGGCTTGTTATGTCAGGGGATTGATAGCCAGTTGCCTTGACAGTTTTAGGTTCTAGATTGATCAGTTTAACTAGGCCAATGTCGGAAATGCACCCACAGTTTTGCGCGTTGACGAAAACATTTGAGGATCTTATGTTCCCGTGAAAAAAGGTTCCGCCCTTTAGAGTGTGTAAATAAGCAATGCCTTTTGCAGCACCAATTGCAATACGGAGACGAGTTTCGAAGGTTAAACAAGGCCCAGATTGTCCTGCAAAATAGTATGAAAGAAGCACTGATATTTTAGCAACTCAACTCTCTAACAAGATTACTCCAGACTTACACATGACAAGCATGCAGGGAGTTATATTAAATAGTCTTCGTTTATAGTTTAAGTGAAGTTGTTAGGATTTGTGCCAACTATCAAGGTTCAAACTCAAATTTTCGTTTTGAATAAGCAACCTGTGTTCAAACCCAGCCTATTCCCTGAACTAACAATCTAGGTAATCGACTTCCTACTGCATTGTATTGCTCCAATTTACAGTTTCATTTACCTACCCTAGTTTATTTGATGATAGTAATCACTAATTGTTAGGTATTTGATTCTCTAAGCTTATACACGTAACTGCTCCAAAAAGAGTTATAGTCTTTCTTAACACAAAACTTAAAGCATTTAACCAACAAAACTAAATGCAGAGCAATGGTAATAAATGAAAACTACCATTGCCAGAATCTGAGCAGGGATTGACCAGGATCTAATGGAGTGTTAATCCAGAATTTGAAAAGGGATTGAATCTATTGCCGCATCATAAACACTTGAGCCTAAATTTTTCCTTGGTCACCGCAATTAAATATATTTTACCGCAACAAAAGAAAAACAATCCTATATGCATTCAAATAATGACATAATTCTAACGTATAATGGCATGGAATGTGAAGAAAAAATAACTGATAGACACACATTGATTTGATTATTGCAATTTCAAGTTCAAATTCAATACCTAGTTCTGGGATTTGAATGAGTAAGACGAGTACTTGATGAGGATAGAAAAGCATACTCCATTACTAACAATGCTATTGAAGCTTTTCTTGAATCTTTTTCCTAGGGTTTTTTTCTAAAGCGAAACTTTTATCTATTTCTCCTTTCTAGTTCAGAAAAAAAAAAAGAAAAAAAAATTATAGTGATGTGCCCGCACCCTGGTTAGATAGGGGCAGTGGCCCAGCCAAAACCCAAAATGATGTTGTGGGATGGTGGGGAAGATCTAGTACTATTTATAAGTCTTTAGTTAACCAGATTCAAGTTTCAGTGCTGGACTAAAAAAAAAAAAAAAACAATATCTTTGAGATATAGAGAGATCATACCATGCAACATTTCCGCAAGACTGCCCTCATTGTAGTAATCATACACAAGAAGCTTCTCCGCCTTAGAACAGTAATATGCCCGAAGATCAGCTACGTTTTCGTGCCTAATGCTCCCAATAAATTCCATGTGCTCTTCAAACTCGATGATATCTATGTCGACTGGCTTTAACCTCTTGATTACAACACTGTTGGTCGTTCCCATAGAAGCCTTGTAGACAGCTCCAAAATTTCCTTCCCCAAGTAAGCCAGCATCAGCATCAACCTTAAGCAAATCCTCGACATTATAGTTTGCCCAAGTTGACTTTCCAGATCCATGAGGTGCGGGATATAAGGCTTCACTTCCAACCAAATTCCTTGACCTACCTGCACTATTACTACTTACATCTTTTCCGAATTGATATATTTTATGGTCCAGTTCTTCAGTAACACCAATCAAACCTCCACTGATTAGTCTTCGTTCATCATATCGATCTAACTTCTGATTCCATTCCCGGTTAACGTCAACCAGACTTCCATTTGCTTCTCTCATCAAAGCTAAATTGTGTTTCATGTGTTGTATATCAGCTAAAATTTGTCCAACATCTGACCAAATAGCTGCGGCTACGTGCACTTGAAAAATCTTAACTAGGTATGTGTCCAATTCAAGTACTTCAAGCGAGTACTTGTTTCTCAAGTACCAATTCCAAGATTGAACTTTTAAACACCTCTTGACAAGAATTCTTCCGTCCGTTAGCTTCGATACCAATGCATCTACTTCGGGTCTTTTACTGTCTGATCCTCTTTCTTCATCTGCCTTTTGTATCCGTTGGACTTTAACCATTACAGTTTCCAGTGTGGACTCGAGTTGTTTGAAGCAGGACTTGAAATTTGTAACTCTATCTTTAGCCTGTAGAACTACTTTCAGTAGTTCTGATACTGCTGCACCCACCACAGCTCCTCCTATTAACTCTACAGCCATATACAACGACGATCTTCTTAACAAAAATAATTCAAAGAGAGGAAGAACAGGAAACTAAGAAAGCTTTAGAAGCTCATACTAGTTGTTTTCAATATATGGGTTTCTCTTAGTAAGACTGTAAGAGACGTCTTCCCGTGTTAAAAATGAGATTTAGAGATTTGGTCGACTTCAGTTGGCTTTTTTAATAAATCAACTATTTTTTTCATGAGAAAGCGGTACGCAGGGCCGGTCCCATAGGGTAATCAGGGAAAGGCCCACTTTAGGGCAGCAAGGCCTTGGGGGCAATAAAAGCCTTGTTTGGCATTGGGGGTATTCATAAAATTTTAGTATTGTTAGGGACTTATTGAAGAAACTGCATAAATATTTGGGGCAGATGTTTCAATTAATAAAAATATGGACTTAATGATGAATATCCGTTAACCTCGTCAAATCTTTTCGAGTTTCTTCTCAGAGAACTCGTTTTCCCTTTTGCCTTTTCTTTTGGAGCGTAAAACGAAAGGAAAAAGGTTAATCACTTGTCCTCTTGTATTCTATTCTATGTGATTGAGAATTATATTATCTCAATAATATAATTTCATTTCTCCATATTTCTAATTCTAAAACACATATAAATAGAGAAAGTTAGGGTTTATATTTGGGTTGGAAGATGGTTTTTTTTTTCCCTAATCGATCTAATTATGGGGGGGCATAAATTTTTTTTTTTGCTTCCGGGCAAAAAAAATTCAGGAACGGCCCTGCGGTACGAGAGATATATCTAGTAGTATGAGATGTATAACTGCATTATTCATGAATGACTGAAATTAAACAAAGTAACTTTGTCATATATCTCCTGTAAGTGTTGTCGATGATGATAAAACAAAGGCAATAAAAAAAAAGGGAGAATCCATTTACACTACTATTTGTTGGATAAATATCTTCCTTACCGAGTCTCCAATAATACAACTCGTGTATTATCCACCGATTCGTTACAACTCTTTGTAACATGATTTCCATTTATGTATTACATTTTGTAATACCAACAAGAAAAGAAGGATAGAAAAGATGATCAATGACAAAAACTTAAACAAATTTACTTGGGTGTATTGAGGCGAGTAATCTCTTTGCTTAAGACATTTGATGCCCTGTATATAATGATGGTACAGGTTTAGCGGCATATGTTTCCAACATTCAACAATACCTCGATGTTTTTAGCAGCACTTCGATAACACCGAACAGCGAACGCGAATAGATGTAGCACAAACTCTTCTTTAACTCTTGAAAAAAACATGCAGACTCTAAAATTTCTAGTACTAGTTTTATTACTCTAAAAAAAACATCTTTTTTTGCAATGGAGAATGTGTGGGGTTTATATAGGTTAGAAGTGACTCTTGGTGAAATCTTTTCATGAAAAGTCACATCCCTAGTGGAGAGTCACATCCCTTGGGATAAGACACTACCTATTGAAAAGGTTCAAGTGAGTGGACACATCCATTCACACTAACTAACTCATATTTCTATTCAAAATTCCAATACTATTTTCATACTATCTCATATTTTGAATATTCTTTTGGCGAATAAAATTCGAACATATAACTCCATCATCTATTTTGAAAATCAACAATAGAAAATTAACGAATTTTTAACCGTTTAAATTAAGATTGGTAAATGATGAAATTTGATATTTCAAAATATGCTTATTTTTGTGGATATGTATAATTTAGTAAGACAATATATCCCAAAATATCAGCTAGTTCAAATTTTTTCACAAAAAACACGTTCAAAGTGAGATATATCAGTGTGAAAGGATCTTCTCATAAGGAAAAGAAAAAAAAGCCTACTCAAAGTATGAAATGTACGTACGTGTATTTTATGAAGTCAACAACTATCTCCCATTTTTGTCGGATCTAGCACATGGTCGGACTCGCAAGATGGTGTAAGAAATATGCTAGTCAATTTCGTAAGTATATTCAATCGATGAACTCAATTATATTTGGCTGCTTGAGCACAGCTATAATGTGATTATAATCTATATATCTATATATATATATATATATATATATATAAGGTGGGGCCGTGGGGGTGGGCTACTTCACGTATTTATCGGATCTCACATCACTTGAGCAATGGGCAAAATGTAAATTGAATACCAATATTGCTGACTTATCATCTGTCTCATTGACGAAACCAGGATTTTTAAGCTTGGGGATAAATGTGATCACTGAAAAAATATCATCATCGCACAATTGGAGGCCTTAGGCTGCCCCAAATCTTTTGGCGTTAAAAAATGCATTTTTATTTTGAAAGTTAATTTTAATTATTATTGGATAAAGAGTATTACATTAACTAGTTGAAAGCCTAACACGCTAAGCTCCAACAACATACTACTACATTAATTGAACAGTTATGCTAGCCTACCAGCGAGCCTCATGGGTAACCTAGCCAAGGGAGCCGAAGTGGTTGGGGGCTGAGATTGTGTCACAAGGGGGGCAAACTAACTCTACCTTTCATGTTAATTTCTGCAATATTATGCCATTGGGGGCTCGAACCTGGGACCTCCTGAAACGCATGAAACTTTGAGGAACGGGGATGACCAGCTGAGTTGGGTACCCGTTTTTTAAATAAAAGAAGGTTACGAGAGGCCATTTCCCTGTTGGCTGCTCTTATCTCAGTGTAAGCAACTAAAATATGAGAGAATCCTTCAACAAGTTGTTCTCCTCATATGTGGTTACATTTGAAACTAGAGAGCTAACATCAAAAGTTAAAGCAGAAAGGAAAAAATTTAGCATTGTCTTCATTGTTGTTTGTAGTGGCCCTGTGTCCTTGCTGCTTTGCAAAAGCATCCGCAAAATTATTATTATTCCTATGACTGAAAATAAAATCCAAAAAAGTGCTCATAAATCTGTAGGATTCTTTGAGCTTCAGCTACAATGGCCTTGTTTCTCCAATGAATTGTGTTGTTGTGACCCTGAGCAAAATCAATAACTCCTTTGCAGTATCCCTCTATAAAAAAGTCTTTGTAGTTCATGATTACTTCATATCTTGTTGCTTTGAGCAAAGTTAGAGCTTCTGCCTCTTTAGGGCTGAAGGCATTGATGGTCCCAGATCCAACTTGGACAACTATACCTATTGAAGAACGAAAAATTAGACCATATCCTGCAGTTTCATTTTCATCAATCCATGAGGCATCAAAATTAAGCTTGAATTGGTTCAAAAAAGGGGGCATCCAAGTGTTATTATTGTTTGAGATCCTAACAGGGTCATTTACAGGGCTTTTGACTAGACCATATGTAAGATTAAGGCCAACATCAGTAGATGCAGGAATCAGAGAAGTGGGAGACCAAAATTTTAAATGTCTAAGAACAGCCAAAGAGAGCTGACGACTAGTAGTAGTTTTATCCTGAAACACCCTCGTACACCTTGCCTTCCAAATCAACCAACATTTATTTCAATAATATTGTTTGTAGATTTTCCTGCAACTCAGTTAGTGTATAGGCTCAAAAAAGGAAGATTCGATATCAGGTTGAAATTCTTCCTTCCAAATCAACAAACATTTATTACAATAATATTGTTTGTATATTTTCCTGCAATCCAGTTAGTATATAGGCTCAAAAAAGGAAGATCAGTTGTCAGGTTGAAATTCAAACCTGCCAAATAAGGAAGCATCCATATAGATTTTGCATAAGAATAATCGAAAAACAAGTGTTGTAAAGATTCACATGGATGATTACAAAAAATGTAGTGAATATTAATGTTATTCATATATTTTCCTAGGATTTCCTAACTGGTAGCATTGTGGATGCATTTCCACACAAAAAATATTTATTCTTTGAGACACATTAAGCTTCCAAAATTCCTTCTAGAATGAGACAGTAGCTTGAGGGATCTGATCTGGAGAGTTATTTTACAACTTCTCATACATTGTTTTAACTGAAAATTGCCCATTTTTGGTTAACATTCATCTTAAGATATCCCTTTTCGGGTTTCCATTGATGTCGGGAAAAAGTTTGATATCTAAAATTTTGTCCGAAATAGTTTGAGGAATACTGCATGTTGGGAGGCCTTGGTATTTACTATATGGCAGATGCTATGAATTATTGTTACTTAGCTTCTTGCATCCAGACACAGCCTCTTCAAGTTAACATATTACGCAACACTCTATTACAGGGTCCTAATCCCAACATGCAGTATACCATGGACCTGTTTTTCAGTGCTTGTCCCGACGTTAACATCGAGTTTACTGCCCCCAATCCCATGACCACCTTGGTAGTGAAATACTTTGATGTCATTATGAAGGAAATGCCAAAAAAATTCTCCATGTCTGTCCGTGATTGTGCTCTTTGGGAATGTACTAAAGCTTCTCATGCTCAAGACTTTCTCAAATCCATACCAATAGAAGGACTAAATCAGAGAGTAGGCGCCCAGCAATTCGGTGCGGTTTTGCGATATAGGTTGGGTATTCCATTATTTGTCGACGGTAGTCAATGTGACTACTATGGTAGAGATATGGACTGTTTTGGAGATCATGCACTTCACTGTGCACATGAGGTAGGCATCCAATTCCGACATGACTTCGCACGTGATGCTATTGTGGATATATGTTTTAGGGCAGGGGTACCGGCTGGTAAAGAAGTCGCTCTAGGTTTCTTGGCCAATGATGGAGGCGCACTACGCCCGGCGGATATTTTAGTTTACAACTGGGATAAAGGACGAGATAAATGCTTAGATGTCACTGGAGTATCAGCATTTGCATGAGGGGGAGTTCTCGCATTTCGGCCTGGGTTAGCACTTAAAAATGCCATTACTCGTAAACACAAGAAATATTCTGATAAGTGCTTAGCTCAAGGTTATGACTTCGGCACTCTGGCTTTTACGACATTTGGTGAACTCAGCAGCGGCACCGTGGACTTGTTGAAAAGGCTCAACAATCATTTATCCAGATTTGATGCTAATGCATGCTAAGAAATGCAATTTTTTCTTTCACAAATTAGGTATAGTAATACAAAAGGGGGTTGGAGCTCAGCTTGTTGCTCGGCGACCAACTAGTTTCTTGTAAACCCCTTTTGTTTCCTGGTGTATACCTTTTTGTTTTTTTTTTAAATGCATTTATTTTCTTAAAAAAAAAAAAAGTTTGAGGAAAGTAAATTCTAACTTTCTTGAAGTTCAACTACTGTGTAGTTGGGTCAATCAACTCAGCTACAAGTGTTAATGATTTTAGATGTGAACCACATAGTGATTCAAGAGTTTCATTTAGGCCTGGTATCCATTTATTTTTCCAAATATTTATTGTTTGGCCATTTCCTACCTCCCAGCAATTATACATAAGAATTAAAGACACTCTTTTATTGATACACTTCCATATCCAAGTTTCATTGTAATGTTTTTTAGAGTAAAAGATAATTGTGTTTATAAAGTACTTTTCTTTAAGTATTCTTGCTCATAGAGCTTTTGGCTGAGAAGCCAGTCTCCATGCTTGCTATCATGGCTAGGTTCATTTTGTTAGCATCTTTGAAACCTATGCCACCCTGAACTATTGGTTTGTATAAGAATTCAAAACATTTTAGAAAATAACCTCTAACATTTTTTTCTTTCCCTCACCAAAACTCCAAGGAGATTGAGATGTTAGATAATCTCAGTCTCAAATGATAATGTCATCATCCACAGGAGATACGTACATCCCATGGTTGAGGAATCACCATCAAAGTCTATAAAATAGAAGAAGGACTGAACAATCAAGAATAATATGCATACGACCAGTCTCCCCAGATAAAATATGTATGTATAATATTGAGTGCCTATTCCACACCTAATCGATCATATTGAGAGCCAATTCCACCCCTAATATCTTATTATAGGTCACGCCTATTTCTACAGACCCTTTTTAATACTAAGAGCCAATTCCACCCCTAATAGAAATAGTATTGAGTGCCAATTCCACACCTAATAATTTGACTTAGTGAGAAGCTATGGAGAGCGCAGACACTTCTCACGGGGAGTCCGAGCAACGCATATCAGGCAACATACTGATAGTATTTTTGTACAGTGGTAAATAAGGGTTTATTTCAGAACTTGTGAAGGTCGTGATTTTAGATTTAAATTTTCAAGACTAAAGAAAATAAATCAAATAAAAGTTGATGTGCAGATTATATTAGAGAGACCAGTGCTAAGAATTTCAGTATTTACCAATTCCAAAGTGATACTAATTATAACCATGCAATTTCACACGTTTAATTTGATTCTCAACTATTGCAAAAGTAGATTTTTAGAAACAACAAATGTTAATCCAAAGCATGGGACATCAAAACCCTAGGATAAGCATATTCCATCAATAGAAAATACAATTGTTTAACAAAAAACTTTAAATCTATTTTCAATCTAGGCAAATAATCATAAATAAAAATGGCACAGATTAAATAATTAGGAATTACCACTTTTTCATTGACAAAATAGCTTCCTCCGTCGCCCCATAGACTGGGTTTAGCTTCTCATGTTGGAAACACGCTCTTTTTCATTGCTCAAAAGTGCTTACAAGAGGTGAAAATATAATAAACAGAGAATTGCAACACAAATAAACGTTGCAAGCAACTGTTACAAAAAATGATAAATAAGATGTGTTGTAGCTATTGTTGAACAGTCGCTGGAATGACTGTTGCAACTCTGAGAAAAGGTGACAGTTAACTAACTACTGTCTGCCATTGTTTTATGTTTTTCCTCTTCTTCGTTACTGCAGCAGCAGAAACTCTGCAATTCTTTTGTTCTACGTTCAGGGACGGTATTAGGGGGTGGCTTACCCAGGCTGAAGCCCACCCCAAAATTTCTAAAAAGATGTTTTGTTAGTGTAATTTTTAACATTTGTAAAATTTAGCCCAGGTGTAAATTTTAATTAGCCCATTAATTGTTAAGATATGATTCTGCGTGGAAGAAATCAGAAGATTTTAGAACCCGGTCCCGCATGGATTAATTTTTGAATAGCATCTCAACCGTTCAAAGGCTATAGGGAAAAACAAGTATTCATGATGTTTCTTAAAATCAGGTATTGAATGGGCTCACATGTTACGTGTCAGTTTGATAAAATAAAACTGTGTCAAATGGGGGTGTCTTGTCCTTAACTAAGCAAGCGTTTGTCCACCTTTAAAAAAAGAAAAAAAGCAAGTGTTTGTCCAAAAATTCATTTTTCTTCTATGAAATGACTACAATTTTATGTATATCTATGTATAATCTAAAAATGAAGTGTATTCATGAGACAAAAATACAATATGTCATGACTTATTATGCGTATATGTACAAACTCCAAATATTTTTGCATCCCTATAATAACCTTTAAAACTAGAAAAAAATTGGGCGGCCTTCGACCGCTAAATAAATCAAGATTATTATTTTCGATACGCAAATTATTCCTCCCTAATATTAGTTACAAGGTGAAAAAATTTGATTCAAAGCTTTATGCTCTAAGGAAAAGAGATCGTGTGGCATACCGATACTCAACTTTAAGTATATTACCGCAGTTGTCATTCTTGCAGTTGTGATAAATTAAGTTGAGAGTTCGAGAAAAAAAAATAGCCCACCCAAACATAAATTCCTGGTTCTGTCGCTGTCTACGTTCTCCCGGCTCTGCTATCTCCCCAAAACACTCGATGAACCTTTTACGACTTCAGCCCACTCTATTTATACTCACAGGAACCAACATATCACGCCCATAACTCCGAAAGCTTTTTGTAATAACTTCGAATCATTTTCTTTCTTTATTTGCAGCAGCACGAAAATAATATTCCTTTTTGATTTCCTGCACGCGTTTTGCAGGTTTCTCCACACTCCAAACAGGCGAGAAACTCATCTTAGAAGAAATTCAACCCTTTACAGCCACATGCCAGACGCAGGGAAACTCGGGTGAAAGTAAACAGGTCCGTAAATAACTCAGTCCCCTGTTTTGGAAAATTACCGAAAATAAAGAGATTTGATTCGTTTCTTTAACTTCCGAGATACGTATACAACCTATTTACATGGTAAGAGTTTTATATTTCATTAAACTCTTTAGATACTCCCAAAAATCTCGTCACAAACTCCCACAGTTGAGAGTAAAATTTCCCGCCAACACTGGTTTCAAAACTGGAAGAAGGGGGTGCCCCAAGCAGGTTCTGGGGTGCCGAAAGTAAGTAGGTGCCCCTTAACAACTGGGAACCCCTTATCCAAAATGGGGGTCGGAATAGCATGTGTCCTCCGGGTGCCTTTATCAACTTTTCGAGCCGATTTTTTCAAAGATGTTTATTGCCCTAAAATACCTACAAACACATAAAACACAATTATTAGTACAAAATCGAGTGCCAATAATACAAAAAATTGAGGACAACTTAGACACAAAAATGTGTCTATCACATACTCATTCATTTTCATAAAATATGTTCAAAAGTATCAAAGACTCATCTTGCTCGCAGTTTAAATGGAAACTTAATAATTACAAGAAAGATACAAGTAAATAATTACCAGAAAGTTACAAAAGTTCTCACCTGATTGAAAGCAAACCACTCCAATCCCCAAATTGCCAATCTACATCGTTTTGAACGTGCAATTACCATCTGAGTCAACATGGCAGAGATACATAAATGGTCTTTCAGAACCTCAGTCAATACCATTTGCTCTAACTATATATTCTTCTTATCACTCCACCATCTCTTTCGTCATTGGGTTCTATAGAGGTTATAAGTTCTAATATATCATTTAAAGAAATAAGAAAATTGGTCGGAAAAATTGTCGGAAAGTCTTCAGGTGGTCGGAAAGTCATCGGTCAACTAACGACCAAACTAATGGTCAACAGTCAACTAACGGTTAACGTCCCGTCAAAGGTCAAGGTCAAGGCCAAGGGATCCATAGTCAAGTCAATGGTCTACTGGTCTAGTCAAATCTGGTCAGAGGTCAAGTCAACAGTCAAACTAGTGAGTCGGCGAGTCAACTCAGTCAACTAGAATGATTTAGATAAAACAGACTTAACTCAGTCGGGCAGCTAAGTCAGACAAGAATAAATCAGTCAGACATCTGACTTGGATGACTAACACGTTTAATTTCTATTGCATCAACATAATATACTTTATTGAGTAAGACAAAAAAAATATTATCAATCATTTGAAACGGTATTTCCCTTGTGCATCTCCCTTATTTTAGTGACCGCGTAAAACCAAAATAAATTTTAATGTAGGTTAAAAAATTTAAAACACTCGAACTCATTAAATCCCGTAAATAATTGTGTACGTATTAACAATGTCAAGATTCTTGTTGATTTTTTCCCCTTTAAAAATGGTCCAAAAAGATTAAAACTAGAATGGACTCTACAATACATATTACATTGTATGTTTTTATAATCCGAATAACATAAATAAATACTAATTCATTTATCCAAGTCATTGTATTATAAAACGTTAAGCCATTTCAAATGTCAACCCATTCGACTCAGAAAATATATATCTCAAATTCTTCAAAATCGTCAGACAATCTACGACATTGATCTTCTAAATGTGAGGTTATTCATTATTGAACAAAAATAACATTCTACCATTTAATAAGAAATATGTGAGACGATCTTTGAAATTACTCAGGTGCAATTTGGTCACCAATACTTACGACTACAAAAACACCATCCACCATTTTTGTTGATCTTGAAATAGCTTCCATCACCATTTCCAACCACACGACAACTTTTTTCCTTTACACCATTGTGATCCACTTAATAAATGTTGGCCAATTTAGACATTAGTTAATCGAATTATATTTAATATCATTATTTAATAAAAATATTTGTTAATAGAATAATTTAGTTATTATCGTTTTTGATGCAACGTCTACCATGGAAAATTAATATAATGGTTATTATGCAAGATAAATGAAAAATTAGTAATTTGTTAAATAAATTTTAGAAGTTAGATAAATTTTTAATCATTAGTTATGAGAAACACTTACAACCTTAGATGTATCTATTGCAAGAATAAAAATGACAATTGTCCATAATAAGTTAGAAAGATTATGTCAATTTTAACTAATGACACCGAACCTCGCACCACCGCCACCGTAACGACTCATTACCACTACCTTTTCCACCACAAGGCTTACCAAGATGTAGACTCGTCTCAGCTCTCTCATGAGCAACATCTGCAGCAAAACCAACTCATATTGAGTCTTTCAGTTAGACCAACATCATCATGGTTCCTTCCTCACCATACTTATAATCAACTCCATGAACTATACCCAAAACTATTTTTCATCCATTCACATACTCTCGGTACTTTTTGACCCTGAAACTTCAACTTCATCTCAATTCACTTGCACCTGCAACATAACAACTACCCCACTTCTAGTCAGCTCATATCACCACCACCAATACAGTTCCAACACTAACTTCGGCTCATCATGTTATACTCGCGGGGAAGGAAAGACGCGCAGTTTATGCTTTAGTAGCTACCGTTTTAATGGCTCTAGTATCCACTGGCTTTCAAGTAATGGAATATTACCAAGCACCCTTCACGATCTCGGACAGTGTATATGGTTCTACCTTTTCCTTAGCAGCCGGCTTCCATGGTTTTCATGTGATTATAGGGACTCTCTTCTCGATCGTCTGTGGTTTCCGCCAATATCTTGGTCATCTAACCAAGGAGCATCATGTTGGCTTTGAAGCAGCTACATGGTATTGGCATTTTGTAGATGTGGTTTGGTTATTCCCATTTGTCTCTATCTATTGGTGGGGAGGTATATGAAGATAAAGGAAGCTTGAGCAATTCATTATTTCACAGCAAGCCCATTAACATACACATCTGTAGATGGGGAAAAATGAGTTGCTGGTTTTTACGGAATTGAGGAGACGACCGTGCGAAGGAAACTCCTTGAACCGAGCGAACTGTCAAACCTCACACAGATGCACTGCAAAAAGGGAGTGCTTTGAATTCGAGAGATCAATCTGTAGGACTCCGGCCTAAACCAAGACAATGGTCGTTTCAGGGTCAATTTGGTCACAAGAGAGGATGGGTCAATCTGTAGGAGGGAATCTGAGGAATGTGTGAGATAAATGGTGATCGAAGATTATAGGTGTGTTGTGTATTCTGCGTGAAGAAATAAGATAAGCTCTGATTGATTGAATTTGCTCTGTTGAGAGTAATTGCTCAAACGTCGAGTTGTTAATCTCTTGTTGTCTGTTTGACGAAAGATTGTCTTGCCTTCAATCATGATTCAGAGACTTATTTATATTGCTAGAATTATAAACACCTTGATCCCATGAAGTGTGACAGTTGCTGGAGTCAAAGAGTGGGGAAGTGGAAATCGTGTTAAAACAAGTTGCTCATCGTGCGGAGACTTGGTTGATTTTCCATCCACTAGTTTTCTAACTCCTCCAACTGATTGCACGACTTGCTCATATTCTCATCGTGTGTATGAACACACGTGTCGTATACCGCCAGACCAAAACCCTAGTTAATATCCCCCATGTAACACGATTGATGTCTCGTGATTGTAGAGTCTGCAAGGCAGACATGTATTTAGTTAGTCAGTTGCTGACTTCATGGGACGATGAGTCCTTGTATTGCTGAGTCGAACGTGATTTGTAAATGTTTTAAGACTCATGAATCGAACGTGTATGTTGAGACAGAGGTGTAATTCTCGAGTAAATGTTGATAGTTAAGGTGAGCAAATATTGCTCATTCGATGGATTGTTGAATATTGATAGTTGAACCAATATTCCTTAGTCTGATCAAATATTGCTCATCTGAGCAAATGTTGCTCGTTTGATGAATTATTGGTAGAAGGACCAAAATAAAATATTAATTTAAAATACTGGTAACTGAACCGAGTATAATTAATAAAAATGTTGATCATGGGATCAACGTAAAATTATTAGCATTTGAATCTGGAGTTATTAACCTTGGATTCGAAACCCTAATTTCGATCAATTCCTGATCAATTGATGATTTATTGAAAATCAACCACGGAGTGAAGGAGTGACAGGCTACATGGGATGATGGATCAACCATGTATCGCCCAGGTGCTCGAGTGAGCAAATACCAAAGTCTCTTGAAGACCAGTTGGTGAAAGGATGATTAAATGCTGGTTTAATCATTTATTAAAATAATGCTCGTCTGAGCCTTAGGTGATAAAACCTAATTATGAAGAGATGAGGGACCGACCAAGGGGTCATGAAACCGGCCCTGGTTGGTCACGGGACCGAATGACGATCGTTTTATGAAAATCCCAAAATGTTTGGAAGAGTTTGAACCTAATGTGAATAAATTAGGTCAAATGATGAAAGTATGTGGGACCGGCCTCTTGCAAGCCAAAGAGACAACCTTGGTCGGTCAAGGTAATATGCTCATGTCATCAAAGTGTCCGCGTCTCAGTCATGAGAATTTTGATATTTTCTGGCGTGCATTTGAGCAATCATTTGAGAAAATATGAAGAAATCAAGGTTTTTGCTCAAACTGAGGAAACTTCATAAGATAAAGGAAATAATAATAATAAAATAGGAAATCATGAAGTGAGGGACCGGCTATGGCCAAGGCATGGCCGACCGGCCAATAAGCCCGGTCCCACAGCACTTTTCATGATTTTAGGGATATCATGAAATCAAGGAGTTTGTTGAAATAAAGGAGTTTTCCCTAAAGTGAAGGAGTTTCCATGAGATGAATGAAACAATAATAATTAATAATAATAAAATAAGGGGCGTGTGGGACCGGCCACAACTAGGGCATGGTCGGATGGCTAGGGCCCGATCTCGTGAGTCTTCACTAATTTTATATCTTTTCTTTGATGTGAAGAAAATATCATGAAATCAAGGAATTTCATGGGATGAAGGAAATAATAATAATAAAATAATAAGGAATACAAGGTGTGGGACCGGCCACAACTAGGGCATGACCGGACGGCTAGTGTGCTTGGTCCCACGACACCTTTCCTAATTATTTATTATTTCCTTGATACGGAGGAAACACCATGAAACTGAGGAGTTTCCTTAAAATGAAGGATATTTGTTCAAATGAAGGGATTTTCATGAGATCAAGGAAAATAATAAAAATATAATAAAATAGAGAATTAGGCATGGGACTGGCCACGGCGTGACTGGCCGGCCGGTGGGCCCAGTCCCCTAGCGCCTTAGCTAATATTTTATTATTATTATTTTTCTTCCTATTTTGCATAGGTCCATCGTTCTTTCGTATTTTGGAATGCTCATTCGTGCAATCAGGTGCTCGTTAGTGCATTATTGCTGAGTATACTTGCACCATTTTGGTCGGGGCTTACTCGATAGCGACTCAGATGCCCGTACGTTGAATATTTATTACTAACCCATGGAATTCTGTTGGGAAGAACCGCGGATTGAACTAACGAAATATTATGAAGAACGTAAAATATTTCTGAATATTCAGTTAATGAATTTAAGGATTAAAGATAATTAATTGATGGCTCTATACTAGCAGGCATGCTGTCTAGGAGCATTAATTATATGAGAATTGAGTAATATGAGCTTGTTGAAGCGCCATATTTCTTTTATATAGTCAAGGAAAACATTGTTACATTCTGAAGACATTATTGCTCTATACTAGCATGCGATCTGTCTAGAAGCCGTCCAATCATTCAATTCTATATAGAAGTAATTACTGAAATTGCTCAGTATTCATGGGATATGTCGTTGCCTCAGCTGAGAGACTACACATCTACATATACTCTGAGAGACAGTATTCTCAGTCAGAGATTCTTATGGCATGAGATTTCATGCTTCGATGGAGATATGAGCCTCAATACTCGTCTAATTGCTGGATCAGGAGCATGCATAATTATGGTTTTACAATTTTACCCCTTGTCGAAAATCCACCATCTACATTAAGTCCCCTGCTTAGTGAGGGACAGTCATGTTCCTCAGTCAGCACTGGATGGTGATTTTCCGGTTACAAACAAAATAAGTAATTGAACTTAGTTGTAAGATAAGATGTTACCGGATTTTCGATTGCGCGAGCAAACCACGGCTTGAAAGAAGATCCCAGTGGCATGATAGAGCGTCATCTAAAGAGCATAAAATGGTGTAGCACCGCTGATTTGGTGATGGAACCTTGGTCGGTTTAGGATTCGCGAGTCCGGGCCCAAAAAGGAAATCCTTGTGAAACTAGGTTTTGGAAATAAAATTTGATATAAAAGGAATTAATCCATTTTTTTTTATTTCACCTACAACGACCACCACCTTCATCTCTTCATCACCTTCATGCCATCAGCAGGGAGGAGCAAAATTTTCGCCGGAGTTTCCAGCCGGAACAGCCACCGTCCGGCCAACTTCCGGTCGGCGCCGACGGGTACGTGATTTTTTATTTTTTTTTAAAAGTTTGTTGTTTGTTCATGAGTTGTTCATCATAAAAATAATATGTGTATATACATATTTTTGGATGTGAGTTTTATGAAAAACCCTTGTTTTAGGAACGTACGTTCGTTCGATCGTTAGTTTAAGAAACTAGTAATAATCCCTGACTTAGGAGAGATTTTTTGTATATAGACCTGTGCCTAGTGATAAAATTTTGTTTATGAGCTTTCATGGAAACCAAAACTTTATCTTAAAAGTATGAATTTTCACAAAACCGAAATAAACCCTCGTTTCGAAGACGGACGATCGTACGAAGGAAAAAGTTTTTTTTTTTTATGAAACCGTGGAATATCCACGATTTTTTTTTTTTGTATGTAAAACTGTGACGTGTTCACGATTTTTTTTTACGTGAATAAATTCACGTTATATATATTTTTTTTGAAAAATCAAAGCCTGACTTTGAATAGTGTTTAAAGGTAAACAATTATTTATGATGAAATATTGTTTAGTTTTTCATAATTCAGTGGTTAATGTTCACACAGTAGAAGTGTTCATGATTTTATGAAAATCTGAGTTTTGCTCATCTTTTGTAGATTTCGAAGAAACGAGCAAGTTTTGAAGTGTTAACTCTTGCATTACAATCACTACTGTTAGTGGAATCGTAAAAAGGTAAGAGTTAAGAATTATCATTTGCGTAGATGTTTTGCTATGTGCATAATTCCGTCATCTTGTCGAAGTTTGCATCTTGTATGGATGATATACCGAAGTAGAGTATTGTGTGCATGTTGCAGCTACTTCGCAAGGATGTCTGATTCTCAAGAAAATGATGTCTCCAGAGATGATACGTGTATGTATGAGAATTCTATTGGTGAAGAAGAAGATGAAACACATGGAATCAAGAATGTTCCAAATATAGAGGATGCGTTCTTCGTGGCTCAAGGGCCTGAAAAGCGCCTCAGAACTCCAGCATTTCGTCTTCTGGTAAATCCTAGAGAGGTTACTCAGAAAAAATTGGTGACTCCTCAGGCAGCCATTCGGTTCTGTCTTGAACGTGGATATTTTTATGCATCAATCATAGAACTCAAGCTTTCTCGACGGCCTTTAGAAAAGTTTTCTGGATGGGCAAGGTATATGCTGGGTTTTCCTCGTGTTCGAGCCATGCTGCATGATGCACAAATAACAAGAGATATCCAAGCCTCTGGAGACTTGTTCATTAATCATGATGCGCGAGGTATGGTAGCTCTACTTGCTTGCTGGTGTATTCCAACTCACACTTTCATATGCAGATGGGGATAGTATACCGTCAACTTAGAGGATATAGTTGCTTTGTTGTATCTTCCGATCATGGGTAACCATCTTGAGAGTCTTTCAACAGAGGAAACAACAATCTCTAACATCTTGACAGCTGCAATGGAGGATATTAATAAGGTGTCAGGAAGCAAAGGTTGTTATGCTCACTGGTTAATACATTGGTGGACAAGAGATACTTCTCTTGACTGGCCCGTAGACGGTACGTTATCTATTGCTGCTTTCTTGTGTTTATGGCTGTCCAGAGATGTATTTGAAGATACTGGAAATTTGTTGAAGCCGTTCATGATTCCTTTTTCCATTAAGATGGCTCAGGGTGAGCAAATCTCAATAGGTAGTCTGTTCTTGGGTTCTTTGTACTCTAACTTAGACTCCTTGATTATAGACTCCAGCATCTCGAATGGCTTTATGAAGATTGAATGATATGCCAATACGATGTTTCTTCAAGCTTTGATGTGGGAATGTTTCAAGAATTATGCACCCATTCCATGTACTATCTTGCAAGGATTGAATGCTGATGATCGTCATGTTTTCTCTGAGAGGGACAATGCCAGGATCATGCGCTGGTCTACAAAGCAGCCTCGACTCAAGACCCGCTTTGTTGATGTGTTAGACCGTGAATCTGAATTCAACTTCCGCCCATGGGTGTCAATTACTCCTTATATTTCTCAGTTGACAACTTTCAATGATGAAGAGAGTATAGCTTTGAAATCTGGTGCTGATTTGAGCGACGGTGAGAGGTCTTTTATGCTGAGTTGAACTCCTAGTTACCTGATATCAGCAATACATGGATAATTCTCGGTGGAAGAATATAATATTGATAGGGCAGCTCAGCAAATGGGTATGGATCAGTGTGTTCCGACTTTTCGAAGGAGGAAACCATCGGTTGAACAACTCATGACCCGTTTAGACCGCACACAGGTGGAAGAAAGTGAATACTGGTTCCCTAACTCCAAGCGAATTACATATGTGACTCCAGGTTACATAAACTTTTGGGATCAACAACTCAGGCGTTTACTCGATTTCGTGACGGTTGATCAACCCTTGGTGAAGGAGCCTC
The DNA here is from genome assembly GCA_023531295.1 of Papaver armeniacum. Lineage (NCBI taxonomy): Eukaryota > Viridiplantae > Streptophyta > Magnoliopsida > Ranunculales > Papaveraceae > Papaver > Papaver armeniacum. The sequence continues at coordinate 316,618 of JAJJWW010010702.1, forward strand.
ATTCTGCTGAGATGATTGCTACTCGACCAAGATTTAAGCATTTCCCTAGTGGTGATAAATGGAAAACATCTCCAGGATGTTCACAAGTAAGTATTCTTTGTAAAATCTTCATAAAATTATGATAACTGTGTTTTGACTATTTGTTTGTAGGTAAAAATGGTTTCTGCTGATTTCGGTAATTTCAGGTGTACGGGTGAGAAACAATTTAAACCCTAAACAATGTACTGCAAGGGAGTACTTTAGATTCGAGAGATCAATCTGTACAAGTCCGGCCTAAACCAAGAAATGGCCGTTCCAGACTTGCTTCGGTCACAAACTGAAGGAGAATGGGTTGGTTTTGGGGAGGGAAGCAAGGAAAGTGATGAGACCAGAATAGTTGATTCTGGAAGAGTAGTTGTGTTACTACGACTTGTATCAGAAAAGTGAGAAAGCTAGCAAGTATTTTCTGAGTGTTGTATATTCCCCAATGAACTTGTTGTTCTGTGGAAATAGGTAAGACCTATTTATACAAGTCGAAGTGAAACGTACCCTGGTCTCATTAAGGAATGGAACAATGGGTAAGTAAATGGGAGGAGGTGGTAACCATATGCATGGAATTTGATGTTCCATAAAATCGTTAACGCATGGAATTGATGTTCCATAAAAACATTAACGTATGAAATTGATGTCCCATGAACGTTTCACTTTTAACTCCCTGTATTTACTAACCGCCTCACCCTTATGACACTTTCTTATGACGGGTGTAGTGTACGCCGCACGTTGTAAACCGCCAAACCAATACCCAAAGAGGATCCCCGGTTTGTGATATGTGTTGATGTCTCGAATGTTTTTGTGGAAAACATGTAGCATATGGTTGTTTCCTGGCAAGTCGAGCTCGGGAGACTTGGTAGCTTGGTGACCTTCGACGGGCGAGATTTATCTTAAGAGGAAAGGTAGCCGTTGATCTTTGCATGCTTTCGTTCGTTGGTGGCCGCATAGGGAAGGCCAGTATGGTGGCGCGTCTAAGTTAGCATGCCATTGGCATGGCATGGTGGCGCGGCTAGGTTGGCATGCCATTGGCGTGGCATGGAGGCGCGGCTAGGTTGGCATGCCATGGCGTGGCCAAGCTTAGGTTTTCTGGCCAAAGGTTACCATGCGTCGTCTGGTAACCTTGGATGGCTGGGATTTGCTCCTGGGATTGAAGGGGGATCGTCGATTGTCGCACGCCTTCGTTTTGGTAGCCGTGTAGGGAAGGCCAGCGTGGTGGCGCGGCTAGGTTGGCATGCCATTGGCATGGAGTGGTTTGGCGTGGCCAAACTTAGGTTTCGGGATAATGGTTACCATGCGTCATCTGGTAACCTTGGAGGGCTAGGATTTGCTCCTGGGATTGAAGGGGGACCGTTGATTGTCGCACGCCTTCGTTTTGGTAGCCGCGTAGGGAAGGCCAAGATGGTGGCGCGGCTAGGTGCATTTGGCATGTGGGGCCAAGGGTTTGGTAAGCCGTTGGCACATGGGGCGGCTAGCATGGCTAGGTGCGGTTTAGCTTTGCATGTGGGCCAAGGGTTTGGCAAGCCGTTGGCACATGGTGCCGCTAGCATGGCTAGGGCCAAGGCAATGTGTGGCTTGGCTTGGCATGTGGGGCCAAGGGTTTGGCAAGCCGTTGGCACATGGTGCGGCTAGCATGGCTAGGTGCGGTTTGTCTTGGCATGTGGGGCCAAGGGTTTGGCAAGCCATTGGCACATGGTGCGGCTAGCATGCCTAGGTGCGGTTTGGATTGGCATGTGGGGCCAAGGGTTTGTCAAGCCGTTGGCACACGGTGCGGCTAGCATGGCTAGGTGCGGTTTGGCTTGACATGTGGGGCCAAGGGTTTGCCATGGGCGCATGGATTGGCTAGCTTGGCTAGGTGCGGTTTGGCTTGGCATGTGGGGACAAGGGTTTGCCATGGGCGCATGGCGTGGCTAGCTTGGCTAGGTGCGGTTTGGCTTGGCATGTAGGGCCAAGGGTTTGGTAAGCCGTTGGCACATGGGGCGGCTAGCAAGGCTCGGTGCGGTTTGGCTTGGCATGTGGGGACAAGGGTTTGCCATGGGCGCATGGAGTGGCTAGCTTGGCTAGGTGCGGTTTGGCTTTGCATGTGGGTCCAAGGGTTTGGTAAGTCGTTGGCACATGGGGCGGCTAGCATGGCTAGGTGCGGTTTGGCTTGGCATGTGGGGCCAAGGGTTTGGTAAGACGTTGGCACATGGGGCGACTAGCATGGCTAGGTGCGGTTTGGCTTGGCATGTGGGGCCAAGGGTTTGCCATGGGCGCATGGCGTGGCTAGCTTGGCTAGGTGCGGTTTGGCTTGGCATGTGGGGCCAAGGGTTTGCCATGGGCGCATGGCGTGGCTAGCTTGGCTAGGTGCGGTTTGGCTTGGCATGTGGGGCCAAGGGTTTGGTAAGCCTTTGGCACATGGGGCGGCTAGCATGGCTAGGTGCGGTTTGGCTTGGCATGTGGGGCCAAGGGTTTTACATGGGCGCATGGCGTGGCTAGCTTGGCTAGGTGCGGTTTGGCTTGGCATGTGGGGCCAAGGGTTTGGTAAGCCATTGGCACATGGAGCGGCTAGCATGGCTAGGTGCGGTTTGGCTTGGCATGTGGGGCCAAGGGTTTGCCATGGGCGCATGGCGTGGATAGCTTGGCTAGGTGCAGTTTGGCTTGGCATGTGGGTCCAAGGGTTTGGTAAGCCGTTGGCACATGGGGCGGCTAGCATGGCTAGGTGCGGTTTGGATTGGCATGTGGGGTCAAGGGTTTGCCATGGGCGCATGGCGTGGCTATCTTGGCTAGGTGCGGTTTGGCTTGGCATGTGGGGCCAAGGTTTTGCGTGACCATGCTAGGACTTTGGGCCAAAGGTCGCTTGGTAACCTCGGACGGCTATGATTTGCTCCTGGGATTAAAGGGCGATCGTTGATTGTCGCACGCCATCGTTTTGGTAGCCGCGTATGGAAGGCCAGCAAGGTGGCGCGGCTAGGTTGGCATGGGGCCATGGCAAGGTGCGTTTGTCATGGCGCAGTAGGTGTGGCTGGCATGGTTTGCCATTGGCACATGGGTGCGTCTAGCATGGTTGGCATGCCTTGGCGCGGTAGGTGTGGCTGGCATGGTTTTCCATTGGCACAGGGGTGCGGCTAGCATGGTTAGAATGCCTTGGCGCAGTAGGTGTGGCTGGCATGGTTTGCCATTGGCACAGGGGTGCGGCTAGCATGGTTGGAATGCCTTGGCTCGTTAGGCTTGGCTGGCATGGTTCGCCATTGGCACATGCGGTCTGAGAATTAGGGTTTTTTCCTGTCGAAACCCTAATTAGCATTAAAAAAGGTACCCTGGTAATTTTCTTGGAGACAAATTAAAGGGTTCAATAAATGTGCTTGGTTTGGACATTATTACTCAAGTTCTGTGACGTCACTGTCTTACTTGGGTTTTACGATTTTACCCCTAAAGCTAAAAACCACCATCAACATTAAGTCCCCTACTTAGCTCGGAACAGGTGCCTTGTTGCGAGGTAAGCATATAATGGTGACAGACAAGGACGGAATCAAGACGTAAATCATTGCAAAGATGGTCAGGAAAATCCGACTAACCTTTTTGATATGTGAAGAGAGTTTTTTCTTCCCGTGTTGGCGGCCCTGTATAAGTTATACTGGGGATGCAGACCATGGAGGCGTGAGATGAAAGTTGCTGGCTTGGTCTGGCCGTACATCACCGAGGCAAAGCGGGCGCAGTCTTGGAAGGCAAAGCGTAGCGGATGGCTTGGCACGTGGGGCCAAGAGGTGGCATGGTCTTAGGAAGGCAAGCATGGTGGATGGCTTGACACGGTTGCTATTTGTGACAAGAAGAGTTCATGATCCCACGTTTGGCAGCCTTGCATATATCTTATTCATGTAGACCGTGAAGTGGTGAGGTGAGAGGCGTGACTTAATGTGGCTTCTCATCATCTTGGCTGGGTTAAGGAACATCATAATGTTGGCTCGACGAGTTGTTGGTGTTGGCGTGGCAAGCCATGGCATGGAAAGCCTGGCATGATATGGCCTGCGATAGTGGAGTGGACGACTTGGCATGATGCGGACATGGCAAGGCGTGGTCCGGTGAGGCGAGGCGTGCACATCTTGGGGAGGCAAAGCATAGCGGACGGCTTGGCGTGTAGGGCCAAGGCATGGCGTGAGCGGTCTTGGGCGTGGAAATTGGTCTCTGCGGGACCGGTTTTCTCTTTTCCTTTCTTGGCTCAAAATAGGAAATCCTTTCCTTGTTCAAACTCCCACGTACCATGTATATATAAAAGGAGGGCCGACTTCTCTTTCGTTTCACGCCTATTTTTTTTTATCCCAGCCGTGTAGTAGCAGTAAAGCAAAGCGGACAAGCAAATCCCAGGTATGCCTTCCAATACTTCTTCTTTAACTTGTTTTCTTTTTTCTTTTGTGTTGGTGTAAACCTTAGTTGTAGACGTACCTTTTCATGACCTTGTGGAAAATGTTGGTGTGAATCCTAGCCGTAGGTATGTTTTGCACGAGCTAGTAGTAGTACTTAGGCATGAATACCATAGTAATGTTAACCGCCTCAACTCACTGTGCAAAGTAAGCACGCGATAGTAATTGCCATCCCTTCCCCACGAAAACCTAGTTTTTAGGGTTTACTCCTTGTTTTGGTGTGGCCGTGTGCATGGTTCCCATGGTGGGGCGCACCTCCTCGGTCGGACAAGAATTTTATGCTGCAGGGTACGGCTTTGAAATAAACTGGCTTGCGTCTTGGGTGGAAAAATAATTTCCGTGCACTTTCCGCAATAATTTCTCTTCGTATTTTTCCATTGTAGTTGTTTGAAAGGTGCAAGTAGCGTGGGAGAGTCTTCATTATGATGTCACTTGAGAAAAGTTCTACCGTACCGAAAGATGTTGGCAATTCCAAGCCAAACATAGATGATGAGTTCTTCACGACATCGGCCACAGTTAAGAGAAATCACCCCAAGTATGTGTCGATTCTTCCGAGTCGATTCGGAAAGTGAGGGAGAAGACCGATCGGTTCGGCCAGGAGGCGTAATAAGGTTTTGCCTTCAGAGGAAAGAATATCATGCATCTCCTATTGACTTTAAAATCTCTGTGAGTCCGTTACGTCCCTTCGATAAATGGATGCGGTTTATGATGAGCCAGGAGCATGTAAAAACCAATTTGACCAAGGCGCAGATCGTTGGTGCTGTTGCGGCTTCCGCAGTGCTCCAGATTAGTAAAGATATTCCAGGCCTAGTTTCTTTTATTTCCAGATGGTGACACCCACACGGCCGTATGCAGGTGGGGTGAAATGACCATCTCCTTGGAGAGCGTGGCTGTGTTGCTAAATCTTCCCGTAATTGAAAACCTCGACGTTAGGTTGTCTGCAGATGAAGAAGAAATGCGCGCCGCCCTGGTTGCGAAGTCAAATGGATTCGTTCGGAAAGAAAACGATACGAAGTGCTTCTATGATTGGTGGGTGTATCAGTGGTTTCCTGACGAGTTGGAGTCGATCCAGAAGAATAGCATACTTCATGTCGCGGCGTTCTTAGCTCTTTGGCTATCCGGAGATATTTTTGACGACGGCTCGGGCAAGAAAGAGATAAGACATGAACTTATCAAGTTTGCTATAAAATTAGCAAAAGGCGTCGTTCTCACTATTGGTGGTTTGTTTCTTGGTTCTCTGTATGCACACTTGGATCAGCTGGTTTCGGACATGCGCTCCTCAAACGGCTACATGAAAGTGAATTCGTATGTTCATGCCGCCTTTCTCCAGGCATGGTTGTGGGAGCATTTCGAGAAGTATGCCCCGAAACCGTTGGCCACACTTCCCGAGTCTTGGGTGGCTCTAGAATACTGCGCTGGTCGAACAGGCGCCTAAAGACTGGTTCGAACCTGGTTAGATTTCTTGACAACTCGTATGCAGTTAATTTTCGTCCATGGGCTCCGGTGCACGCATCTATAACTCAGATTAGTACCTTTGATCCTGTTTCGAATGTGTCTTTATCTTCTGATAAAGAGGGTCTGAGCATTGGAGAAATGGTGTTCATGCGTAGCTGTACGCCCGGTTATGTGCCGTCTTTCTATCGAGGATCTTGCAAAGCAATCTCTTACAATATCGATAGAGCGGCTCGGCATATGGGTTTTGACCAAGGGGTCCCACTCGTTCGTCAGCCGGTTGTTCCAGATATCCCGTTGTCGACTGTTCTCGATGCTAGTGTTCTTGTGTCGGGTAAAAGTATGCCTTTTCTGCTCGTGGAAAGAAATCCATCAACAACCTCCAAATACAACATATTTTGGCAGGATGAGTTTCTCGTTATCCATGGATTCGTGAATGATGTGGTAGAAAAACGTCGCGATAAGCCTTCTCCGCGGTTTTAACGGAACATCCCTTTGAGGGATCCCAAGCGAATATCCGTCAGTCCAAATGAAGATAGTCCCCAAGTGAAGGAGCGAAGATCTAAAGATCGTGCGGGCAGTTTCCAGTCAGATTCCACAGTTCTACCGACTTTTAATTCATCCAACATGCGGGTATGTATGACTTTCCTCTTGACTTTAGCTGGATCGTTTATATCCTTGTTTCTTTTCTGAGAATGCATCCTTGTATCTCGTCCAGGGTTTCAGCAGCACAAACGCCTTTGCCAAACTTGCAAGTACACAGAAAATGTCGTTTTTCGAGACGGAGGGTGGCGGTGCCGAGCCTATCCATGGTGATGGGGAATCCTAAAAGGATGAAAGTTCAGAGTCTGGCGATGGCGAGAGTAGTTCTTCCGATAATAGTGTTGAATCTTCCTCTAGTCAGTCTGAAAGCGAATCAGTGAGTCTTCTCCATGTTCTTCTTCTTCCTTCTTTCTTCCTTCTCTCCTCTTTTTTTTTTTTTTTTGAAGCAAAACCAAATCATGATATTCTAGGAGGAAACCGTTCCTGGGAACGGCCTTGAAGTAGAAACCCGTTAGGGTGAAGGCATAGCCATTCCTTCAATCGCGGAAACCGTGTCGGCCGGTGATTTGGGTATTGAAGTTCATCATCCTGTAGGCCTTGTTATGACTCGAGTGGTAGAGAATACTCCAGGGACTGCTGGCGTGATTATAGTCAGGAATCCTTTGCCGGTTATTGATGCAGGCGCAGGCGCCACTTTTGTTCCTCCCTATCTGGTTCCTTATCTGGGTCACGTGTTGATTAGGGGATTTAGCGTGCTAGCTAAACATGAGGCGTTATACACCAAGATATGGGAAATCCACGGTCATATTGCCACGACCAAGAAAATTACTAGTCGATACGCTCTAGTCAAGCGTGTAGAGGAAGTCTTGTCTTCGATCGACGACATGCGCAACGTGACTGGTCACATAGTTTCTGAGGATGTAATTTCAAGATGGAGGTTTCATCGCGATATGTGCATGGATTTCGAGTTCAATGCTCCTTGATTCGTTGACGGTTTTTCTGAGGTTGAAAAGTTGCTGGTCGAAACAGTCGAAGGTCCTTCCGCAGACATGGTGAAGAAGCAGGAAGCGGAATTCAAAAAATTGTGCAGGCAGCTGAAGTTGAAAAGGGCGGCTTTCAGGAGCACAAAGGAGGCCTTTGCTAAGAGGAGCAAGCCATTTGTTGGAAAATTTTCCTTGAATACAATTTCTGTCTTCTGAACTCTTTTATTTTTGTATATTTTTTTTAAAGGCAAATGAAAACGCCTGGTTTATGGTTTTGATTTTCTGGTTTTCTTAGGTTGATAGATAAATGTTACCTTGACGATTTTGGATTATTCTTTTTTTTTTTGGAACGGAATGTTTAGGAATGAATTATTTTGGTTATGATTGTAAGTGATATAAACATTCCAGGAAAAACTTAGAACCATGTGTTGGTAGATGACATGGGGTAAAGCGTAACATGGCTATCGATTTTGTCATTCCAGCGAAAACTCGAAATAGCAAACCATGTATCTTTTCTAGGTAAGACTTACTCAGTTTTTAGGTCTCCTGATGAAAAGTGAACCCTCCGAGTGTAAGACCGAGATTTATGGGAAACACCGCAGTGACCGTGGAAAGTCCCCAGTCGTTACTGAGTTATCTGATAACCGAGTCGTCGGTTCTTTGGCGGATTGTTTGCTTCTAACTTCCAGGGAAGTCCCCAGTCATCCCTTGTCGTGTCATGACTGATAATTGGGTCGTCAGGTAACTGAGTCGGAGTGGATCGCCTTTTTCTACCATCTTGATGTCTGGGTCGAAGCACGAGATCGATGGTCGAAAATTGACATTGTAACCGAAATATCAATCTCCCACTATGGTCGCCAATTATTTGTAGGTAAAAATGGTTTCTGCTGATTTCGGTAATTTCGGGTGTACGGGTGAGAAACAATTTAAACCCTAAACAATGTACTGCAAGGGAATACTTTAGATTCGAGAGATCAATCTGTACAAGTCCGGCCTAAACCAAGAAATGGCCGTTCCAAACTTGCTTCGGTCACAAAGTTAAGGAGAATGGATTGGTTTTGGGGAGGGAAGCAAGGAAAGTGATGAGACCAGAATAGTTGATTCTGGAAGAGTAGTTGTGTTACTATGACTTGTATCGAAAAAGTGGGAAGGCTAACAAATGGTAAGCTAGCAAGTATTTTCTGAGTGTTGTATATTCCCCAATGAACTTGTTGTTCTGTGGAAATAGGTAAGACCTATTTATACAAGTCCAAGTGAAACGTACCCTGGTCTCATTAAATAATTGAACAATGGGTAAGTAAATGGGAGGAGGTGGTAACTGTATGCATGGAATTTGATGTTCTATAAAATAGTTAACGCATGGAATTGATGTTCCATAAAAACATTAACGTATGGAATTGATGTCCCATGAACGTTTCACTTTTAACTCCCTGTATTTACTAACCGCCTCACCCTTATGACACTTCCTTATGACGGGCGTAGTGTACGCCGCACGCTGTAAACCTCCAAACCAATACCCAAAGAGGATCCCCCAGTTTGTGATATGTGTTGATGTCTCGAATGTTTTTGTGGAAAACATGTAGCATACGGTTGTTTCCTGGCAAGTCGAGCTCGGGAGACATGGTAGCTTGGTAACCTTCGACGGTCGAGATTTTGTATCTTAAGAGGAAAGGTAGCCGTTGATCTTTGCACGCTTTCGTTCGTTGGTGGCCGCATAGGGAAGACCAGCATGGTGGCGCGGCTAGGTTAGCATGCCATTGGCATGGCATGGTGGCGCGGCTAGGTTGGCATGCCATTGGCATGGCATGGAGGCGCGGCTAGGTTGGCATGCCGTTGGCATGGCATGGCATGGCCAAGCTTAGGTTTTCGGGCCAAAGGTTACCATGCGTCGTCTGGTAACCTTGGATGGCTAGGGTTTTCTCCTGGGATTGAAGGGGGATCGTCGATTGTCGCACACCTTCATTTTGGTAGCCGCGTAGGGAAGGCCAGCGTGGTGGCGCGGCTAAGTTGGCATGTTGTTGGCATGGTGTAGTTTAGCGTGGCCAAACTTAGGTTTTCGGGCTAAAGGTTACCATGCGTCGTCTGGTAACCTTGGAGGGCTAGGATTTTCTCTTGGGATTGAAGGGGGACCGTCGATTGTCGCACTCCTTCGTTTTGGTAGCCGCGCAAGGAAGGCCAGCATGGTGGCGCGGCTAGGTGCGTTTGGCATGTGGGGCCAAGGGTTTGGTAAGCCGTTGGCACATGGGGCGGCTAGCATGGCTAGGTGCGATTTGGCTTGGCATGTGGGGCTAAGGGTTTGGCAAGCCAAGGGCACATGGTGTGGCTAGCATGGATAGGGCCAAGGCAAGGTGTGGATTGTCTTGGCATGTGGGGCCAAGGGTTTGGCAAGCCGTTGGCACATGGTGCGGCTAGCATGGCTAGGTGCGGTTTGTCTTGGCATGTGGGGCCAAGGGTTTGGCAAACCGTTGGCACATGGTGCGGCTAGCATGGCTAGGTGCGGTTTGGCTTGGCATGTGGGGCCAAGGGTTTGGCAAGCCGTTGGCACACGGTGCGGTTTGGCTTGGCATGTGGGGCCAAGGGTTTGGTAAGTCGTTGGCACATTTGGCGGCTAGCATGGCTAGGTGCGGTTTGGCTTGGCATGTGGGGCCAAGTGTTTGCCATGGGCGCATGGCGTGGCTAGCTTGGCTAGGTACGGTTTGGCTTCATGTGGGGACAAGGGTTTGCCATGGGCGCATGGCGTGGCTAGCAGCTAGGTTCGGTTTGCCTTGGCATGTAGGGCCAATGGTTTGGTAAGCCGTTGGCACATGGGTCGGCTAGCATGGCTAGGTTTGGTTTGGCTTGGCATGTGGGGCCAAGGGTTTGGTAAGCCATTGGCACATGGGGCGGATAGCATGGCCAGGTGTGGTTTGGCTTGGCATGTGGGGCCAAGGGTTTGACATGGGCGCATGGCATGGCTAGCAGCTAGGTGCGTTTTGGCTTGGCATGTGGGGCTAAGGGTTTGCCATGGGCGCATGACGTGGTTAGCTTGTCTAGGTGCGGTTTGGCTTGGCATGTGGGGCCAAGGGTTTGGTAAGTCGTTGGCACATGGGGCGGCTAGCATGGCTAGGTGCGGTTTGGCTTGGCATGTGGGGCCAAGGGTTTTCCATGGGCGCATGGCGTGGCTAGCTTGGCTAGGCGCGGTTTGGCTTGGCATGTGGGGCCAAGGGTTTGGTAAGCCGTTGGCACATGGGGCGGCTTGCATGGCTAGGTGCGGTTTGGCTTGGCATGTGGGGCCAAGGGTTTGGTAAGACGTTGGAACATGGGGCGGCTAGCATGGCTAGGTGCGGTTTGGCTTGGCATGTGGGGCCAAGGGTTTCCATGGGCGCATGGCGTGGCTAGCTTGGCTAGGTGCGGTTTGGCTTGGCATGTGGGGCCAAGGGTTTGCCATGGGCGCATGGCGTGGCTAGCTTGGCTAGGTGCGGTTTGGCTTGGCATGTGGGGCCAAGGGTTTGGTAAGACGTTGGCACATGGGGCGGCTAGCATGGCTAGGTGCGGTTTGGCTTGGCATGTGGGGCCAAGGGTTTTCCATGGGCGCATGGCGTGGCTAGCTTGGCTAGGTGCGGTTTGGCTTGGCATGTGGGGCCAAGGGTTTGGTAAGCCATTGGCACATGGAGCGGCTAGCATGGCTAGGTGCGGTTTGGCTTGGCATGTGGGGCCAAGGGTTTGCCATGGGCGCATGGCGTGGATAGCTTGGCTAGGTGCGGTTTGGCTTGGCATGTGGGTCCAAGGGTTTGGTAAGCCGTTGGCACATGGGGCGGCTAGCATGGCTAGGTGCGGTTTGGATTGGCATGTGGGGCCAAGGGTTTTGGGGTTTGGCTTGGTTTGGTTTGTGGGGCCAAGGTTTTGCGTGACCATGCTAGGACTTTGGGCCAAAGGTCGCTTGGTAACCTCGGACGGCTAGGATTTGCTCCTGGGATTAAAGGGCGATCGTTGATTGTCGCACGCCATCGTTTTGGTAGCCGCGTAGGGAAGGCCAGCAAGGTGGCGCGGCTAGGTTGGCATGGGGCCATGGCAAGGTGCGTTTGTCATGGCGCGAAGAGGTGTGGGCGGCATGGTTTTCCATTGGCACGCGGGGGTGCGTCTAGCATGGTTGGCATGCCTTGGCGCGTAGGTGTGGTCGGCATGGTTTTCCATTGGCACATGTGTGCGGCTAGCATGGTTAGAATGCCTTGGCGCAGTAGGTGTGGCTGGCATGGTTTGCCATTTGCACAGGGGTGCGGCTAGCATGGTTGGAATGCCTTGGCGCGGTAGGTTTGGCTGGCATGGTTCGCCATTGGCACATGCGTCTGAGAATTAGGGTTTTGTCCTGTCGAAACCCTAATTAGCATTAAAAAAGGTACCCTGGTAATTTTCTTGCAGACAAATTAAAGGGTTCAATAAATGTGCTTGGTTTGGACATTATTACTCAAGTTCTGTGACGTCACTGTCTGACTAGGGTTTTACGATTTTACCCCTAAAGCTAAAAACCACCATCAATATTAAGTCCCCTACTTAGCTCGGAACAGGTGCCTTGTTGCGAGGTAAGCATATAATGGTGACAGACAAGGACGGAATCAAGACGTAAATCATTGCAAAGATGGTCAGGAAAATCCGACTAACCTTTTTGATATGTGAAGAGATTTTTTTCTTCCCGTGTTGGCGGCCCTGTATAAGTTATACTGGGGATGCAGACCGTGGAGGCGTGAGATGAAAGTTGCTGGCTTGGTCTGGCCGTACATCACCGAGGCAAAGCGGGCGCAGTCTTGGAAGGCAAAGCGTAGCGGATGGCTTGGCACGTGGGGCCAAGAGGTGGCATGGTCTTAGGAAGGCAAGCATGGTGGATGGCTTGACACGGTTGCTATTTGTGACAAGAAGAGTTCATGATCCCACGTTTGGCAGCCTTGCATATATCTTATGCATGTAGACCGTGAAGTGGTGAGGTGAGAGGCGTGACTTAATCTGGCTTCTCATCATCTTGGCTGGGTTAAGGAACATCATAATGTTGGCTCGACGAGTTGTTGGTGTTAGCGTGGCAAGCCATGGCATGGACAGCCTGGCATGATATGGCCTGCGATAGTGGAGTGGACGACTTGGCATGATGCGGACATGGCAAGGCGTGGTCCGGTGAGGCGAGGCGTGCACATCTTGGGGAGGCAAAGCATAGCGAACGGCTTGGCGTGTAGGGCCAAGGCACAGCGTGAGCGGTCTTGGGCGTGGAAATTGGTCTCTGCGGGACCGGTTTCCTCTTTTCCTTTCTTGGCTCAAAATAGGAAATCCTTTCCTTGTTCAAACTCCCACGTACCATGTATATATAAAAGGAGGGCCGGCTTCTCTTTCGTTTCACGCGTATTTTTTTTTATCCCAGCCGTGTAGTAGCAGTAAAGCAAAGCGGACAAGCAAATCCCAGGTATGCCTTCCAATACTTCTTCTTTAACTTGTTTTCTTTTTTCTTTTGTGTTGGTGTAAACCTTAGTTGTAGACGTACCTTTTCATGACCTTGTGGAAAATGTTGGTGTGAATCCTAGCCGTAGGTATGTTTTGCACGAGCTAGTAGTAGTACTTAGGCATGAATACCATAGTAATGTTAACCGCCTCAACTCACTGTGGAAAGTAAGCACGCGATAGTAATTGCCATCCCTTCCCCACGAAAACCTAGTTTTTAGGGTTTACTCCTTGTTTTGGTGTGGCCGTGTGCATGGTTCCCATGGTGGGGCGCACCTCCTCGGTCGGACAAGAATTTTATGTTGCAGGTTACGGCTTTGAAATAAACTGGCTTGCGTCTTGGGTGGAAAAATAATTTCCGTGCACTTTCCGCAATAATTTCTCTTCGTATTTTTCCATTGTAGTTGTTTGAAAGGTGCAAGTAGCGTGGGAGAGTCTTCATTATGATGTCACTTGAGAAAAGTTCTACCGTACCGAAAGATGTTGGCAATTCCAAGCCAAACATAGATGATGAGTTCTTCACGACATCGGCCACAGTTAAGAGAAATCACCCCAAGTATGTGTCGATTCTTCTGACTGATTCGGAAAGTGAGGGAGAAGACCGATCGGTTCGGCCAGGAGGCGTAATAAGGTTTTACCTTCAGAGGAAAGAATATCATGCATCTCCTATTGACTTTAAAATCTCTGTGAGTCCGTTACGTCCCTTCGATAAATGGATGCGGTTTATGATGAGCCAGGAGCATGTAAAAACCAATTTGACCAAGGCGCAGATCGTTGGTGATGTTGCGGCTTCCGCAGTGCTCCAGATTAGTAAAGATATTCCAGGCCTAGTTTCTTTTATTTCCAGATGGTGACACCCACACGGCCGTATGCAGGTGGGGTGAAATGACCATCTCCTTGGAGAGCGTGGCTGTGTTGCTAAATCTTCCCGTAATTGAAAACCTCGACGTTAGGTTGTCTGCAGATAAAGAAGAAATGCGCGCCGCCCTGGTTGCGAAGTCAAATGGATTCGTTCGGAAAGAAAACGATCCGAAGTGCTTCTATGATTGGTGGGTGTATCAGTGGTTTCCTGACGAGGTGGAGTCGAACCAGAAGAATAGCATACTTCATGTCGCGGCGTTCTTAGCTCTTTGGCTATCCGGAGATATTTTTGACGACGGCTCAGGCAAGAAAGAGATAAGACATGAACTTATCAAGTTTGCTATAAAATTAGCAAAAGGCGTCGTTCTCACTATTGGTGGTTTGTTTCTTGGTTCTCTGTATGCACACTTGGATCAGCTGGTTTCGGACATGCGCTCCTCAAATGGCTACATGAAAGTGAATTCGTATGTTCATGCCGCCTTTCTCCAGGCATGGTTGTGGGAGCATTTCGAGAAGTATGCCCCGAAACCGTTGGCCACACTTCCCGAGTCTTGGGTGGCTCTAGAATACTGCGCTGGTCGAACAGGCGCCTAAAGACTGGTTCGAACCTGGTTAGATTTCTTGACAACTCGTATGCAGTTAATTTTCGTCCATGGGCTCCGGTGCACGCGTCTATAACTCAGATTAGTACCTTTGCTCCTGCTTCGAATGTGTCTTTATCTTCTGATAAAGAGGGTCTGAGCGTTGGAGAAATGGTGTTCATGCGTAGCTGCACGCCCGGTTATGTGCCGTCTTTCTTTCGAGGATCTTGCAAAGCAATCTCTTACAATATCGATAGAGCGGCTCGGCATATGGGTTTTGACCAAGGGGTCCCACTCGTTCGTCAGCCGGTTGTTCCAGATATCCCGTTGTCGACTGTTCTCGATGCTAGTGTTCTTGTGTCGGGTAAAAGTATGCCTTTTCTGCTCGTGGAAAGAAATCCATCAACAACCTCCAAATACAACATATTTTGGCAGGATGAGTTTCTCGTTATCCATGGATTCGTGAATGATGTGGTAGAAAAACGTCGCGATAAGCCTTCTCCCGCGGTTTTAACGGAACATCCACTGCTGAGGGATCCCAAGAGAATATCCGTCAGTCCAAATGAAGATAGTCCCCAAGTGAAGGAGCGAAGATCTAAAGATCGTGCGGGCAGTTTCCAGTCAGATTCCACAGTTCTACCGACTTTTAATTCATCCAACATGCGGGTATGTATGACTTTCCTCTTGACTTTAGCTGGATCGTTTATATGCTTGTTTCTTTTCTGAGAATGCATCCTTGTATCTCGTCCAGGGTTTCAGCAGCACAAACGCCTTTGCCAAACTTGCAAGTACACAGAAAATGTCGTTTTTCGAGACGGAGGGTGGCGGTGCCGAGCCTATCCATGGTGATGGGGAATCCTAAAAGGATGAAAGTTCAGAGTCTGGCGATGGCGAGAGTAGTTCTTCCGATAATAGTGTTGAATCTTCCTCTAGTCAGTCTGAAAGCGAATCAGTGAGTCTTCTCCATGTTCTTCTTCTTCCTTCTTTCTTCCTTCTCTCCTCTTTTTTTTTTTTTTTGAAGCAAAACCAAATCTTGATATTCTAGGAGGAAACCGTTCCTGGGAAC
Source organism: Papaver armeniacum (assembly GCA_023531295.1). NCBI lineage: Eukaryota > Viridiplantae > Streptophyta > Magnoliopsida > Ranunculales > Papaveraceae > Papaver > Papaver armeniacum. The sequence continues at coordinate 331,991 of JAJJWW010010702.1, forward strand.
GGCCTTGAAGTAGAAACCCGTCAGGGTGAAGGCATAGCCATTCCTTCAATCGCGGAAACCGTGTCGGCCGGTGATTTGGGTATTGAAGTTCATCATCCTGTAGGCCTTGTTATGACTCGAGTGGTAGAGAATACTCCAGGGACTGCTGGCGTGATTATAGTCAGGAATCCTTTGCCGGTTATTGATGCAGGCGCAGGCGCCACTTTTGTTCCTCCCTATCTGGTTCCTTATCCGGGTCACGTGTTGATTAGGGGATTTAGCGTGCTAGCTAAACATGAGGCGTTACACACCAAGATATGGGAAAGCCACGGTCATATTGCCACGACCAAGAAAATTACTAGTCGATACGCTCTAGTCAAGCGTGTAGAGGAAGTCTTGTCTTCGATCGACGACATGCGCAACGTGACTGGTCACATAGTTTCTGAGGATGTAATTTCAAGATGGAGGTTTCATCGCGATATGTGCATGGATTTCAAGTTCAATGCTCCTTGATTCGTTGACGGTTTTTCTGAGGTTGAAAAGTTGCTGGTCGAAACAGTCGAAGGTCCTTCCGCAGACATGGTGAAGAAGCAGGAAGCGGAATTCAAAAAATTGTGCAGGCAGCTGAAGTTGAAAAGGGCGGCTTTCCAGAGCACAAAGGAGGCCTTTGCTAAGAGGAGCAAGCCGCTGTTGGAAAATTTTCCTTGAATACAATTTCTGTCTTCTGAACTCTTTTATTTTTGTATATTTTTTTTAAAGGCAAATGAAAACGCCTGGTTTATGGTTTTGATTTTCTGGTTTTCTTAGGTTGATAGATAAATGTTACCTTGACGATTTTGGATTATTCTTTTTTTTTTTTGGAACGGAATGTTTAGGAATGAATTATTTTGGTTATGATTGTAAGTGATATAAACATTCCAGGAAAAACTTAGAACCATGTGTTGGTAGATGACATGGGGTAAAGCGTAACATGGCTATCGATTTTGTCATTCCAGCGAAAACTCGAAATAGCAAACCATGTATCTTTTCTAGGTAAGACTTACTCAGTTTTTAGGTCTCCTGATGAAAAGTGAACCCTCCGAGTGTAAGACCGAGATTTATGGGAAACACCGCCGTGACCGTGGAAAGTCCCCAGTCGTTACTGAGTTATCTGATAACCGAGTCGTCGGTTCTTTGGCGGATTGTTTGCTTCTAACTTCCAGGGAAGTCCCCAGTCATCCCTTGTCGTGTCATGACTGATAATTGGGTCGTCAGGTAACTGAGTCGGAGTGGATCGCCTTTTTCTACCATCTTGATGTCTGGGTCGAAGCACGAGATCGATGGTCGAAAATTGACATTGTAACCGAAATATCAATCTCCCACTATGGTCGCCAATTATTTGTAGGTGAAAATGGTTTCTGCTGATTTCGGTAATTTCGGGTGTACGGGTGAGAAACAATTTAAACCCTAAACAATGTACTGCAAGGGAGTACTTTAGATTCGAGAGATCAATCTGTACAAGTCCGGCCTAAACCAAGAAATGGCCGTTCCAAACTTGCTTCGGTCACAAAGTTAAGGAGAATGGATTGGTTTTGGGGAGGGAAGCAAGGAAAGTGATGAGACCAGAATAGTTGATTCTGGAAGAGTAGTTGTGTTACTACGACTTGTATCAGAAAAGTGGGAAGGCTAACAAATGGTAAGCTAGCAAGTATTTTCTGAGTGTTGTATATTCCCCAATGAACTTGTTGTTCTGTGGAAATAGGTAAGACCTATTTATACAAGTCCAAGTGAAACGTACCCTGGTCTCATTAAGGAATTGAACAATGGGTAAGTAAATGGGAGGAGGTGGTAACTGTATGCATGGAATTTGATGTTCCATAAAATAGTTAACGCATGGAATTGATGTTCCATAAAAACATTAACGTATGGAATTGATGTCCCATGAACGTTTCACTTTTAACTCCCTGTATTTACTAACCGCCTCACCCTTATGACACTTCCTTATGACGGGCGTAGTGTACGCCGCACGCTGTAAACCTCCAAACCAATACCCAAAGAGGATCCCCCAGTTTGTGATATGTGTTGATGTCTCGAATGTTTTTGTGGAAAACATGTAGCATACGGTTGTTTCCTGGCAAGTCGAGCTCGGGAGACATGGTAGCTTGGTAACCTTCGACGGTCGAGATTTTGTATCTTAAGAGGAAAGGTAGTCGTTGATCTTTGCACGCTTTCGTTCGTTGGTGGCCGCATAGGGAAGACCAGCATGGTGGCGCGGCTAGGTTAGCATGCCATTGGCATGGCATGGTGGCGCGGCTAGGTTGGCATGCCATTGGCGTGGCATGGAGGCGCGGCTAGGTTGGCATGCCGTTGGCATGGCATGGCATGGCCAAGCTTAGGTTTTCGGGCCAAAGGTTACCATGCGTCGTCTGGTAACCTTGGATGGCTAGGGTTTTCTCCTGGGATTGAAGGGGGATCGTCGATTGTCGCACGCCTTCATTTTGGTAGCCGCGTAGGGAAGGCCAGCGTGGTGGCGCGGCTAAGTTGGCATGTTGTTGGCATGGTGTAGTTTAGCGTGGCCAAACTTAGGTTTTCGGGCTAAAGGTTACCATGCGTCGTCTGGTAACCTTGGAGGGCTAGGATTTTCTCTTGGGATTGAAGGGGGACCGTCGATTGTCGCACTCCTTCGTTTTGGTAGCCGCGTAAGGAAGGCCAGCATGGTGGCGCGGCTAGGTGCGTTTGGCATGTGGGGCCAAGGGTTTGGTAAGCCGTTGGCACATGGGGCGGCTAGCATGGCTAGGTGCGATTTGGCTTGGCATGTGGGGCCAAGGGTTTGGCAAGCCAAGGGCACATGGTGTGGCTAGCATGGATAGGGCCAAGGCAAGGTGTGGATTGTCTTGGCATGTGGGGCCAAGGGTTTGGCAAGCCGTTGGCACATGGTGCGGCTAGCATGGCTAGGTGCGGTTTGTCTTGGCATGTGGGGCCAAGGGTTTGGAAAGCCGTTGGCACATGGTGCGGCTAGCATGGCTAGGTGCGGTTTGGCTTGGCATGTGGGGCCAAGGGTTTGGCAAGCCGTTGGCACACGGTGCGGTTTGGCTTGGCATGTGGGGCCAAGGGTTTGGTAAGCCGTTGGCACATGGGGCGGCTAGCATGGCTAGGTGCGGTTTGGCTTGGCATGTGGGGCCAAGTGTTTGCCATGGGCGCATGGCGTGGCTAGCTTGGCTAGGTACGGTTTGGCTTCATGTGGGGCCAAGGGTTTGCCATGGGCGCATGGCGTGGCTAGCTTGGCTAGGTTCGGTTTGCCTTGGCATGTAGGGCCAAGGGTTTGGTAAGCCGTTGGCACATGGGTCGGCTAGCATGGCTAGGTTTGGTTTGGCTTGGCATGTGGGGCCAAGGGTTTGGTAAGCCATTGGCACATGGGGCGGATAGCATGGCTAGGTGTGGTTTGGCTTGGCATGTGGGGCCAAGGGTTTGACATGGGCGCATGGCATGGCTAGCTTGGCTAGGTGCGTTTTGGCTTGGCATGTGGGGCTAAGGGTTTGCCATGGGCGCATGACGTGGTTAGCTTGTCTAGGTGCGGTTTGGCTTGGCATGTGGGGCCAAGGGTTTGGTAAGTCGTTGGCACATGGGGCGGCTAGCATGGCTAGGTGCGGTTTGGCTTGGCATGTGGGGCCAAGGGTTTGCCATGGGCGCATGGCGTGGCTAGCTTGGCTAGGCGCGGTTTGGCTTGGCATGTGGGGCCAAGGGTTTGGTAAGCCGTTGGCACATGGGGCGGCTTGCATGGCTAGGTGCGGTTTGGCTTGGCATGTGGGGCCAAGGGTTTGCCATGGGCGCATGGCATGGCTAGCTTGGCTAGGTGCGGTTTGGCTTGGCATGTGGGGTCAAGGTTTTGCGTGACCAAGCTAGGACTTTGGGCCAAAGGTCGTTTGGTAACCTCGGACGGCTAGGATTTGCTCCTGGGATTAAAGGGCGACCGTTGATTATCGCACGCCTTCGTTTTGGTAGCCGTGTAGGGAAGGCCAGCAAGGTGGCGCGACTAGGTTGGCATGGGGCCATGGCAAGGTGCGTTTGGCATGGCGCAGTAGGTATGGATGGCATGGTTTTCCATTGTCACCGGGGTGCGTCTAGCATGGTTGGCATGCCTTGGCGCGGTAGGTGTGGCTGGCATGGTTTGCCATTGGCACAGGGGTGCGGCTAGCATGGTTGGAATGCCGTGGCGCGGTAGGTGTGGCTGGCATGGTTTGTCATTGGCACAGGGTTGCGGCTATCATGGTTAGCATGCCTTGGCGCGGTAGGTGTGGCTGGCATGGTTGGCCATTGGCACATGCGGTGTGAGAATTAGGGTTTTGGCTTGTCGAAACCCTAATTAGCATTAAAAAAAGGTACCCTGGTAATTTTCTTGCAGGCAAATTAAAGGGTTCAATAAATGTGCTTGGTTTGGACATTATTACTCAAATTCTGTGACGTCACTGTCTGAATAGGGTTTTACGATTTTACCCTTAAGCTAAAAACCACCATCAACACTATTGCATCAAAATTTTCACAGGACGGTCGTAACGTAAGACCTCGAATCGACGTAGACCTCTCAGAAACTGAAGCAACTGTTCATGGCGGAGAAGGCAGGAGCAAGAATTATAAATTGTGGTCCAACACCATAAATTCCCCAGTTGTTTCTTTGGTGAGTTGTCAGTGCTTCTTTTGTTGTGACTTATTCTCATCAGCATTATTAGGATTAGAAAACCAATATCTGTTATTCCATTGCAGAATTTCACTCCCTCGAGTATTGACGGTCTTCAGTTCTCTGCTGCTGGGCAAACAGTTTCTGACTTGAGTGATGAAGAATAGGCCATGAGTATTTCTTCGTATAATCAATTATGATGCTTTGTAGACAAAATGATAATTGTTGAGAATATATCCAGGAGGATGCCCCCATGGAAGTGGAGAGTACTGGTGATATTCGTTCGTCTTCGGAAAATGGCGATAAAGAAAATTCCCAGAGATCAAAACCGAATGAAAGCAATGGTGTTCTTGATGTTGATACGGGCAATCCAGGTTCTTTGAACGCTTCAGAGACCACCCAAGTAAGTATGAATTTTATCCATAGAAGCATAAACTTCTTGATTTATGAATGAATGAATGAGAATTCATGTGAATATACGAAAAGTTTTGCCGAAAAACGTCACCAGAAATTCCAGAACTCAGCCCTTTAGCAAAAATATTGTAGAATCTTTATACGATGTTGGATCTTCGCAATCTACCCATGTATACTTATGCTCAGGAAATTTCCAAGATTTTTCAAAGAAGCTTTTAGAGTTTTGAGCACGTTTAGGGGCTGAAATCAGCGAAACAGTAAACTTCCAGGAGATTTCCAGAAAATTTTCAGCTGTCATGTAGTCCAATGTTCTGACCATATCTTTTTGCTCGTTTATCCAATTGCCATGAAATTTTTATATGTTGTAGATAACACCCATACGAAGAGAATCGTATATAACTAAACCTTAGATTATTCAGCAATTGATCCCAGTTCGTCATTTTGTACATGGCAGTGTGAAATCCTCTTAGACGAGCTTGTTGTAAAACGTGTTTTTATGACTTTCACGTTATTTGCTGATGTCTAGCATGTAAAATAGAGAACTTAAATATCATTAGTTCACTTATATGCTAAATTTTATGATTTCCTTTGGTTTTATACTTGGATGGCTCTAATCTCATGTAATCTTCGTATTAAGCGCCAAATACTCAAGTTGAGAATGAAGGAGCCAATAATGATGGCCTGAGCAACCCTGAGGTTATTGATGAAGAAAAGACCATCTCTGCACTTCAAAGTCGTGAGGGAGTTGTTGCTGATGTTGTTAAAGAGACCGAGACTTCAATTGTTATTGCTTCGGTGGCGGAAGAAGCCGAACCACGAGTAGAAGAGGCTGAAGAAACCGTTGCCATGACTGTAGAAGTTGCTCCAGTAATTGAGAATCGTATAGTGGTTCATGAATATCCGAGTGCAGGGATTGCTTTTGACCCTCCATTTGATGTATCACTCCCAGACCACGAACTAGTTGGTGGATTCAGTGTCCTTATTAGATATGCCAGCTTGTACGAGAAGATATGGAGGAAATTTGGTCACATCATCGTTACCAGAGACCCCAAGCGTGCTTATTATTTAACAATGAAAGTAAGTGTTATCTTGCGTGTTGTAAGTGATATATGCGCTAGGTCCAGAAATACTGTGACTCCAGATGTACTCTTTGATTGGGAGTTCAACTTGGAGAATTCTGAGAGACTTGGCTTCAATGTGAAGTGGCTTCGTAAGAAGATAAATGCTATTAAGGACTCATGTGAGAATAACATACCCTTTCCCAATGATGTTGTGATGGAGAAGGAAGACAAGATTGCCAGGCTGACCGAAGAGCTAAACATGGATAAGGCGGCCTTACAAGTCTTGAAGGATGCAGAGGAGCAAAAGTCTTTCTTTGCTGATTTTCTTTGATTTCTTTTCATAACCTCTTGAAATTCTGAACTTCTGAGAGATGTGAGGTTTTATTTTTTGGTTTTGATTGGTTTTGGATAAGTAGATGATTGAGGATTTTCTTTGGATTTGATAGAGATTTTCTTTAAGTAAACTAAATTTTGATAAATTGCTGGATTTAAATTACTGAATGCAAGTATTGCAGACATTTTGGATGAATTGAAATACAATAAAAGAAAATTCTAAATGCCAAATATTTTGGGGTGTTCGTGCCTTGAACATCCAATACCTCGAATATCCAAAACTTTAGACGTCAAAGGCCTTGAGCCAATTCTCGTGTATTACGGCCACAGTCTCCTTGCTGTCCATGTTGATTAATTTGTAGTATCCACCAGCAATAGACTTAGAGATCATAAAAGGTCCTTCCTAGTTGGAGCTCTTTGCAAAATGAAAGTTACGCTTAGTTGCTTTGAGAACTAAATCTCCTTCCTGGAATTTGTTAGACTTGATCATCCGCACCCTGAATATCTTCTGTTGGTTTGGAATTCTTCGTGAAGTGGAATTCCATGTTGTTGAAGTCTTCCAACCTTGCGGCACATGTGCACATTCATGCAAAAGAGAATATTTGGGATACTGTTTGTCGAATTCAGCCATTATTTCAACAATGACTGTATTAGTGAGGTGCTCGATTCGGAGAGGTTCTGCGTCCAGCCACTTAGTGAAATATTGCTGAGGTGAGGTTATCCACTCATAGCATTTTGAAATAGCTAAGTTGTTGGTGGAGTGAAGCCCTCGGACCAAATAAGCATGTTTGAAAACTGATGATATGGACACATGAGGAGGAATAAGACTTGCCTGAGTACGAAATCTTTTGATGAAAGCATTTGCATTTTCTTCAGGCTTTTGTGTTAGCTCTGTCAAGGCTTTGACCTCCTTCAGGTACTCGAACGGTGAAATATCTTCTTTTTCTTTTTCCGAATCAGAGGTTTCTTCAACAAAGAACTGTGCAATTGGAGGTGTTGGGGTTACCTTTCCATCATGAATCCACGTACGTCCAAGGATCATATCATATCCTGGATCTTCTCGGATTATGTAAAATTTTGTTTCTGTCCAGACTGAGTTTATGTTCATTTTGAGAGTGATGTGGCCATAAGCATCTCTGGGCGTCCCTTCATGATCCATGATTGATACTGGAGCATGAATGGCTTCTTGTCGTGTGATACCAGCGGCTCTGAGAGTTTTCATAGGGATAACATTGACAGCGGTGCTGACATCTATCAACGCTCGTTTGAACTCGTTTCCTTTGAGATGGACTGTGGTGAGAAGTCCCCAGTCGTACATTTCGTTGTCTGCTGCTGAAGGCTCAGGAAGTGTCTCCTGAATCAATAAACGCTTCCCTGACACGATGTGGTTCAATGAAGTAAACATTTCTTTCCTTTGAGCCCTTGATAAGTACAGCAATTCGCAGACATGCTCGATTAAGGATTAAATTTCTTCCTTGACGGGTGGTTCAGCGAGAGGGTCTCTGTGCACTCGTTCAGTCCCCAAGTTGAGTTCTCCTGATTCGACTTTCTCTTGAAAGATGCACTTCAAGGTCCTGCAGTCCCTTGTGGGATGATTGACGAATCTATGAAAGCGACAGTAACGAGGATTTTCCATGTCTTCTTCAGTTGGTTCTTTCTTGACATATGGTAACATGATTGCACCATCTTGAACCCAGACATCTAATAATTCAATCACCTCTTCGATGGGAAAAGGAAAATCATGTGCTTCTCGATCAGCTCCTGCGCGCTGGGTAGGAGCTTGTGCATCTCGAGTTTGATTATCCTTCCTTTGTGCTTTCGAAGGGGTCGTAGAAGTATGCTTGCGATGCGTCTCAGCTTTTCGTTTGCTCCCTTCTGCAACAACATTTGTGGAAGGTTGGAGGTTGTACTGTTTGTTAATTAAACGCTTGCTACCTCGAGTTTCTCGTGGTTTTTCAGTTTTTGTGGTCTTGGCTCTCTCCAATAAAGCAGGTGCAATAGTTGTCGATCCCTTAGCCGCTTCATGAAGTTCTGAGAAAGTCTGGAACCTGAGATTTTCCAATAAAGCCCTGTAGACTGGAATCATTCCATTGATACACAAGTCCATGAGTTGTTGCTCTGTGACATTTGGATCATCGCAGTCCAAAGCTTGAACTCTAAACCTGTTCACATAATCATTAGGATGTTCGTTGCTCCTTTGAAACATCCTTCCGAGATCAGAGAGGGTGATTTGCTCTGAAACGAAGAAATACTTTTTATAGAAAGCATTAACCATTTCTCCCCAACTTTTGATACTTCCTGGTGCGATGTTGTTGTACCAGGTATATGTCCTGCCTTTCAGAGACTTTGAAAATTCCTTCAGACGGACAACATGGTTGTTCTCATGTTCACCCAATGCTTCCAGAAATCGAGAAACATGTTCTCGAGCATTGCCCGTTCCATCATAAAGGGTGAATGTTGGAGAGGTATAACCTTTTGGCAGAGGAATCCTTTGTGTAGCAGCAGGATATGGAGATTGGTGAAGGTGGATAGAAGGCGTCTTGTCTTTTCCACGATCCTCTAAAAGGCGTTCCAGGTCTTCACGAGTGATGAAACTGGACGGTTCTTTCGCTGGAGGATTATCTGCAGCCTTAGGAATTTTATCATCATCTACTACATAGATTGGAGTGACCTCGGGATCAGCGTCTGAAGATGTTTCTTTAGCTTTTCCTTTCTCCTGAATTTTGTCTGACATCTTGTCTGTAAGAGTCTTGAGATAATTGCATAATTCTTTCTGGGTGGCAGCCATGTCAGTCTGATTCTTGGCAAGAGTCTCTTGCACCTTCATGGGATCACCTATGGTAGGTGGATTTTATCTGATTTCCTCATGAGACCGACCAAAGAGTGGATTGTTGATGGCGCCAGTGCCGCCACTTGCAGGGGTGATCACTGGAGTACCAGTGCTTGGAGGAGTAGTAGTGGCAGGTTGTGCTAGTGGAGTGGTAGTGGCAGGTTGCGCCGGAGGAGTGGTGTTGGCAGTACTACTAGAGCTTGTGATATTAGGGTCGGGTGTTGAACCCGGATTGGAAACTGAACTAGACCTAAGACCGACCATCTTTGTGAGAATTGAGATTGCAACCGAGAGAATGATCATCCACTGTGTTCGCCAATTTGTAGATGGGGCAAAACGAGTTGCTGGTTTTTACGGAATTGAGGAGACGACCGTGCGGAGGAAACTCCTTGAACCGAGTGAACTGTCAAACCTCACACAGATACACTGCAAAAAGGGAATGATTTGAATTCGAGAGATCAATATGTAGGACTCCGGCCTAAACCAAGACAATGGTCATTCCAGAGTCAATTCGGTCACAAGAGGATGGGTCGTTCTGTAGGAGGGAAGCTGAGAAATGTGTGAGATCAATGGTGATCGAAGATTGTAGGTGTGTTGTGTATTTTGCGTGAAGGAATAAGATAAGCTTTGATTGATTGAATTTGCTCTGTTGAGAGTAATTGCTCATACGTTGAGTTGTTAATCTCTTGTTGTCTGTTTGACGAAAGATTGTCTTGTCTTCAATCATGATTCAGAGACTTATTTATATTGCTAGAATTGTAAACACCTTGATCCCATGAAGTTTGACAGTTGTTGGAGTCAAAGAGTTGGGAAGTGGAAATCGTGTTAAAACCAGTTGCTCATCGTGCGGAGACTTGGTTGATTTTCCATCCACTACTTTGCTAACTCCTCCAACTGCTTGCACGACTTGCTCACATTCTCATCGTGTGTATGAACACACGTGCCGTATACCGCCAGACCAAAACCTTAGTTAATATCCCCCCATGTAACACGATTGATGTCTCGTGATTATGGAGTCTGCAAGGCAGACGTGTATTTAGTTAGTCAGTTGCTGACTTCATGGGACGATGAGTCCTTGTATTGCTGAGTCGAACGTGGTTTGTACATGTTCTAAGACTCATGAATCGAACGTGTTTGTTGAGACAGAGGTGTAATTCTCGAGTAAATGTTGATAGTTAAGGTGAGCAAATATTGGTCATTCGATAGATTGTTGAATATTGATAGTTGAACCAATATTCCTTAGTCTGAGCAAATGTTGCTCGTTTGATGAATTATTGGTAGCAGGACCAAAATAAAATATTAATTTAAAATACGGGTAACTGAACCGAGTATAATTAATAAAAATGTTGATCATGGGATCAACGTAAAATTATTAGCGTTTGAATCTGGAGTTATGAACCTTGGATTCAAAACCCTAATTTCGATCAATTGCTGATCAATTGATGATTTATTGAAAATCAACCACAGAGTGAAGGAGGGACCAGCTACATGGGATGATGGATCAACCATGTAGCGCCCAGGTGCTCGAGTGAGCAAATACCAAAGTCTCTTGAAGACCAGTTGGTGAAAGGATGATTAAATGCTGGTTTAATCATTTATTAAAATAATGCTCGTTTGAGCCTTAGGTGATAAAACCTAATTATGAAGAGATGAGGGACCGACCAAGGGGTCATGAAACCGGCCCTGGTTGGTCACTGGACCGAATGACGATCGTTTTATGAAAATCCCAAATTGTTTGGAAGAGTTTAAACCTAATGTGAATAAATTAGGTCAAATGATGAAAGTATGTGGGTTCGGCCTCTTGCAAACCAAAGAGACAACCTTGGTTGGTCAAGGTAATATGCTCACGCATCTCAGTCCTGAGAATTTTGATATTTTCTGGCTTGCATTTGAGCAATCATTTGAGAAAATATGAAGAAATCAAGGTTTTTGCTCAAACTGAGGAAACTTCATAAGATGAAGGAAATAATAATAATAAAATAGGAAATCATGAAGTGAGGTACCGGCTATGGCAAAGGCATGGCCGGCCGACCAATAAGCCCGGTCCCACAATACTTTTCCTAATTTTATATTATTTTCATGATTTTAGGGATATCATGAAATCAAGGAGTTTGTTGAAATAAAGGAGTTTTCCTTAAAGTGAAGGAATTTCTATGAGATGAAGGAAACAATAATAATTAATAATAATAAAATAAGGGGCGTGTGGGACCGGCCACAACTAGGGCATGGTCGGCTGGCTAGGGCCCGGTCCCGTGAGTCTTCCCTAATTTTATATCTTTTCCTTGATGTGAAGGAAATATCATGAAATCAAGGAATTTCATGGGATGAAGGAAATAATAATAATAAAATAATAAGGAATACAAGGTGTGGGACCGGCCACAACTAGGGCATGACCGGCCGGCTAGTGAGCTTGGTCCGGCGAGACCTTTCCTAATTATTTATTATTTTCCTTGATATGGAGAAAACATCATGAAACTGAGGAGTTTCCTTAAAATGAAGGATATTTGTTCAAATGAGGGGATTTTCATGAGATCAAGGAAAAATAATAAAAATATAATAAAATAGAGAATTAGGCGTGGGACTGGCCACGGCGTGACTGGCCGGCCGGTGGGCCCAGTCCCCTAGCGCCTTAGCTAATATTTTATTATTATTATTTTTCTTCCTATTTTGCATAGGTCCATCGTTCCTTCGTATTTTGGAATGCTCGTTCGTGCATTCAGGTGCTCGTTAGTGCATTATTGTTGAGTACACTTGCACCATTTTTGTCGGGGCTTACTCGATAGCGGCTCAGATGCCCGTACGTTGAATATTTATTACTAACCCATGGAATTCTGCTGGGAAGAACCGCGGATTGAACTAACAAAATATTATGAAGAACGTAAAATATTTCTGAATATTCAGTTAATGAATTTAAGGATTAAAGATAATTAATTGATGGATCTATACTAGCAGGCATGCTGTGTAGGAGCATTAATTATCTGAGAATTGAGTAATATGAGCTTGTTGAAGCTCCATATTTCTTTTATATAGTCAGGGAAAACATTGTTACATCTTGAAGACATTATTGCTCTATACTAGCAGGCGAGCTGTCTAGGAGCTGTCCAATCATTCGATTATATATAGAAGTAATTACTGAAATTGCTCAGTATTCATGGGATATGCCGTTGCCTCAGCTGAGAGACTACACATCTACATATACTCTGAGAGACAGTATTCTCAGTTAGAGATTCTCGTGGCATGAGATTTCATGCTTCGATGAGAGACAAGAGCCTCAATACTCGTCTGATTGCTGGATCAGGAGCATGCATAATTATGGTTTTACAATTTTACCCCTTGTCGAAAATCCACCATCTACAACATCAACACCATTTCAGTTTATCATTACCAACTGTAGTTCAATTCCAAGCTACACCCACCAAACTGACGCACTCTCAATCAACTTCAACCACTAACATACACAACAACATCAATAAGACCAGACTCAATTTCAGAGTCACATTCAAAATTTGGAATCACCATTACCACCAATTCTCATAATCTGTAACCAGTTAAGTAATAACTCTACAACAGCAGTTATATTCAAAAAACATTTTCTTCACAACCACATCTCTTTATCTCATTCCATCTGTTAGAGCATTGTTCAGTCGAACCAGCAAGCGTTGTTATCTCAAGCTTGTTTGTCAAGTTTAGTTGATCAAAACTATATACTTGATTTCTAGTCTACTTATAGCTATGTCTCGGATTAGGATAGAAGTGTGTAGTTGAGCTTTAGACTTCACAGCGTTCACCAATTCAAGTAGAAGATCTACTGAAGAGCTTGGAAGAATTTCATCCACAAAAGGTATGTGGAGACCAAAACTTATGTGTCACTCAGAAGTCTATTCTATTATATATTCTAAAAGAGACTAAGTCGTATAGCTATATAGACTTTTATATTATACATATTTGAATTCGAGCCGAGTTTATCTCGTTTATATATTTTTCGAAATACGTGTTGGAAGATTTTAGCTTTAGCTTAAACTTCATCATCTACTTGACGAGTTTAGTTGGAGACAATTTATTTGTTGGAAACTAAATATTAAGTCAAGATGACCATGTGAAAATTACCTTGAAAATCTTACATGATCCGTGTGAGAAAATCATTGGATGTTAACTTTGGAAGTTTCGTATTGATCGATTAATCACTTGGAAATTACTTAAACCTAGTGGTATGTGTAAGATTACCATTGTTGTCTTCTAAGGATGTTTCAATGATTAAATAAGAGTTTTAGAACGACTACCAATGCCTGGATATAACACAGTATGTATACCTTGTATGTGCACTTTGTTAGAGCACTGGTCGGTCGAACTCGCAAGCGTTGCTATCTCAAGATTGTTTGTCAAGTTTAGTTGCCAAAACTATAAGTCTGGATGATTTCAAGTCTACTTATAGCTAAGTCTCGGATTAGGATAGTAAGTGTAGTGGAGATTTAGACTCCACGACGTTCATCGAATGAAGGCGAAGAACTACTCAAGGGAACTTGTGGAACTTCATCAACAAAAGGTATGTGGAGACTAGAACTCATCTATCACTCAAAAGTCTATCTACTCTATCTCATATTTGAGACAAAAAGTCGTATTGCTATATAGACTTCAATTATACACATTTGGTATTTCGAGCCGAGTTTATCTCGCTTATCTATTTCTCAAAATATGTGTTGGTAAGCTTTCGCTTTAACCAAGTTCATCTTTTATTCTTGACGAAAGTCAAAAGATGATCATGTGAAAATCGCCTTGTAACATCTTACATGATTTGTATGAGACATTCATTTGATGTAGACTCGGCATGTTTCGTATTGATCATTCGATCACTTGAAAATTGCTTTGAAGCAAATAGTTTGTGTGGGACAGGTATTGTCGTCTTCCAAGAATGTCTCAATGATTGAAATGAGGGTTTAAAACATGAAACCATGATTGGATATAAACATAGTGTGTATTCACATTTGTGTAAAGTCCAAAACTGGGAACCATGGTATGCGTACACGTACGCGTACTGGTTGGTTGTTGGAAGTCCGAGAACTAAGAATGCATACCCGTACGCGTACTGGTGGAAGTTCAAGTTACATGAATTTATGCTGGAGTTTGAAGTGTAAAATGGTATGCGTACACGTACGCGTACTGGCGTAACCAAACTCAGTCCGGCTACTTAGGTATGCGTACACGTTTGCATACTTAAGTAGGTTATGTTCTAAAATCTGTTTGTTCATGAACTAATACATTTATATAATAAGGAATGCAATCTTTTGCAAACCGTGGCTATAATGTTCATAAAATGATTCGAGTTAATCAAAATCGATTTTGCTTCAATTGTGTCTTGTATACTTCTATGAGAATATAAACAATTAAACAACTCTCTAACTAGTTTCATTTGACTCATTTGAACTAGTTATGATAAAGATAAATAAGGGATAACCATTGGTTAACTATTATTGAACCAACTAAGTGTACACATTTAGGTATGGTTACCTTTATCTAAATGATGGTACATTTCATTTGTGTATAACAAGCTAAGTTCGATCTAACGGTTGAAAGATATTATCTTGAATCTAATCAGGTTTTCTTCTAACGGTGAATATTGAATGCTTTGTTACCAAGGTAGCATTGATTGCAAACCCTGATTTGAAGACTATATAAAGGATAACTCTAGCAACTAGGAAACCTAATACCCACACCTTCTGTGTGATACTAGCTGCTACTAGAGTCGATTCTCCTTTAATCTTAGGTTTTTCCAAAACCTTGTAGGTTAACGACTTGAAGACTTCATTGGGATTGTGAAGCCAGACCCAACTATTTTCTCTGTAGTTGTGTGTTCTGATCTTGCTATTTTCTATTGTGATTGAGTACTATATTCTTTAAGATTTGCTCGAGATTATTCTCCGATAGACAAGATTGAAAAGTAGTCACAAACATCTTCGTCTCATCGTTTGACAATATCTTGTTTCGTTAATCGATTAATATTATTGTGAGGTGATTGATAATACTAGGATGTTCTTCGGGAATATAAGTCTGGTTTATCAATTGGTTCCTGTTCACCTTGATTTATCAAAAGATGGAACAAAACTCGTAGGTATATCTGTGAGAGACAGATTTATCTATTCAATAGACTTTTCTGTGTGAGACAAATTTGTTTATCAAGTCTTCGACTTTCGGTCGTAGCAACTCTTAGTTGTGGGTGAGATCAGTTAAGGGAATAAAGTGCGCAGAATCCGGCATGGTTCAAGAGGCGTAAGGAACGCAACTGTACCTTGATCAGTGTGAACTTGGTTAGGGCTCAACTACATTCCAGTCTGAAGTTAACTGGTAGTAGGCTAGTGTCTGTAGCGGTTTAATACAGTGTGGTGTTCAAATCTAGACTAGGTCCCGGGGTTTTTCTGCATTTGTGGTTTCCTCGTTAATAAAATTTCTGGTGTCTGTGTTATTTATTTTTCGCATTAGATTTGTTTATATAATTGAAACATCACAGGTTGTGCGTAAGTTCAATCAATTGTGAATCCAACCTTTGGTGGTTGATTAAATTGATTGACACTTGGATATTGGTTTTTGATTGAAGATTTCCAAGTTGTTTCTTATTTATTAATAACTTGATGGTCTGGGGCTCACTTTGGTAGTTGTTGGATTGATTTCGGAAGAGCCTTTTGTCAAACTCATATCATGCTATTTGAAAAGAGTTATTCTAATGAGCATTTGTTGTTCCTTTATTGTTTGGAATATGAACCAAATGACTTATTTAATTTGTTGATTATATTAAGAAACATAGATATAACTCTTTGATATATTTTTTGATTAAGCTCGCTTTATTATTTGGTGCTCTCAGAATTATATTGGAGTTAGTCCATACAGATTGCTAAGCAAAATATTGGGTGTGGTTGTAGTTATAGTTGATCTCTCTTTACCATAACTAGTTCAAATGACTCAAATGAACTAGTTAGAGAGTTGTTCAATTGCTTAGATATTTATAATAGACACAATTGAAACAAAAAAGATTTGATTCACTCGAATCGATTCATGAACTTTATAGCCACGGTTTGCAATTACGCATTCCTTTGTTTATATAAGTTTAAGTTCACAAATAATCGTTTTTAGAAAATAACCAACTTAAGTACGCGGACTGGTACGCGGACTTAAGTACCCGGAATAAGTTTGTTTTTAGTTTACAAACTCCAGCAGATTTTCTCGGGATGAGAACTTACGACAGTACGCGGACTGGGTACGCGGACTTGATTCCGGTTTTCCTGAGCAGCAAAGTACGCATACTTTGGTTCAAGGAATAAGGACTTACACACATATGTGTTACCACACAATGTTTATCCTTCCATGGTTATATAATCTAAACTCACATTTCAATCATTGAAACATTCTTAGAGGACGTTATATAGTTGTTATTCACAAACCATTTTTCGTCAAAGCCATTTTCAAGTGATTGAAACTTAACATGACTTTCGTCACTAGTAAAGATGAACTTGGCCAAAGCGAAAGCTTACTAACACATATTTCGAGAAATAGATAAGCGAGATAAACTTGGCTCGAAATAGCAAATATGTATAATCATAGTCTATATAGCAAAACGACTTTTGTCTCAAGATAGGAGATAGAGTAGATAGACTTTTGAGTGATAGATAAGTTCAAGTCTCCACATACCTTTTATTAGATGAAGTTCCACAAGTTCCTTGATTAGTTCTTCGTCTTTGTATGATGATCGCCATAGAGTCTTGAGCACAACTACACTTTTTATCATAGACGAGACTTAGCTAATAGTAGACTAGAAATCAAGACTTATAGTTTTGATCACTAACATTGACAAACATGCTTGAGCTAGCAACGCATGCGATTTTGACCGAGCAGTGCTCTAACAATAATTAGAAATAAAATACACAAGCGTTAATTCCTAATTACTTGATAGCAATCCTATTGTGTTTGGTTAAGTCTGAACCTATTATCAAGTAATCATACTTCGTTGTCTCGATCTTGTATCCATAGTCAATCACACAAGTTATCTTGTTGTCGTATTGTCTCTATCTCGTATCCATAGACGATCACACGAAGTGTGAACCGATTAGTTGTATTGTCTCGACTCAGTCCATAGACAATCACTTTCGGAGAAAGGACTTTTAGGTGGAAAAATTTTAGATTGAGGTATATTTGGGTACCCTCGTCTTTTCAATTGGTATCAGAGCAGGCAAACACGAAAATATCTAACAATTTTTGTTTGGTGCGATCGAACCTATAAGAAAATGAATCTAATGAGTGATTCGGTTAACGTAAGTCAAGATGAAAAATTAGCACTTGAGGATAACATCTTCTGTGAATCTACTGAACTGGCTGACCCCTATAATATATATTCTGATGATTGGCAAACCTGCCTTGAAAAACAACTTGATGAAATTTCTGAAGATGTTGAAGGCAAGTTTCATCAAGTTATTTTTCAAGGCAGGTTTGAAGAAGATATGTCAGAATTCACTTCTATACTGAGTGTTATTTCTATAAGAAAACTATCTACCTCAGATGTGATTAAGCTAATCACTCCTCTCTGTAGAGAAAATAGGAAACTAAGAAAAAATTTCTCTGGTTTCTTCTATGGATATCAGAATTCTAGATATCTGCTTAAGGACTATTAAGAAAGTCTAAACTCAAAAATTCTTGAGTTTGAGAATCTCAACAGGAAACATTACTTGTTGAATAAGAAACTTGTTGAGACAGAAGCAAGGATTAATTATCAACTGTTGATGGTGGTTTTTAGCTCAGGGTCAAAATTGTAAAACCCTGTATTTTAATACATTTTTGTCCTGCAAAGGAACAAAATCCATTTGGAAGTGATGAGTTCATAAACCTTTTCACTTACATCTGTATTGAGCAATTCAACATATTTATTGGAATTTATCCAGAATGGTGCATGAAGCAACAATCCCAGATATTCTGTAAATTTTAATTTATTGCATTATTTACTAATGCATTGCCTGCCTAGTATTTTCCTATGCAATGTTCCCATCCGAACTCTCAATATTGGCATGACATGACGATTAATGTTCGCTCGCAGCAAAGTAGCATGAATCTCCCGAAGTGTCAGTATTGAGACATGCATGAAAACACTCACGTAGGCCACACCACTTTCTATAAAGAGATCAGCGTATTTACACACTTTTTAATTAAAAGTTAGCGCGATCGAACGCGTTTAAATTCCTTAAGGAAAATCTAGACTGTTCATATCAGTCTCAAAAATGATCACGGCCACACGATTTGGCCGCGCGATTCAGCAAGCCTAGATTACTCCTGGCGGAACTAGGCAATCATCGTATTGACCACCGGCGGGCCCACTAATTCCCTAGTCGATCGAGTCCTATTTAGTGCATTCACAAGCGCTTCAAATGCTAACCCAAACATGGGTGTTCGTGCTACTTTAAAATAAGCTCAAATGAGCTAAGACCGGAAAATAGGGTCTCAAAAACATCATGACCGTCCAACTTAGCCAGCCTAGTTGGACGGCTTGGATCGCATCTTGAATGATCAAAAAAACGTTGGAGTGTTCATCGGCGACCCATCTTTGCGCATGGACGATCGACTTGCTCATAGCAAGCCAATAGCGTATAGAATCGTTTACCCAAAGTAGGGTAAACGCGCCGCTTTGAAACCCTAATTGGTGTTTGTGGCAGTATATTACTGTCGCAAATCGATCACGACCATCCATCTTCGCCAGTCGAATAGAGTGGCTTAGATCTAATTTTGGATGGCCTAGGAGATGTCAGCATGCTCACCGGCAACCCATCTTTGCACATGGTCGATCAACCTGTTCAAACTAGCAATCAGTGCCTCGAATCGCTCGCCCAAAAGAGGGTTGGACGCGCGGCCCCTAAACCCTAAAATTGCGTCAACGGCAATACACACTTGATGCAAATCATCTCGTCCATCCAACTTCGCCAGCCTAGTTGGACGGTGTATATTTATTTTCTGAAAACTAACAAAGTAGCATTGTGATCAGCGGCCATTCTTCCTCCACATGAGCGATCGACCAAGTGATAGCATGCCCATAGGGTCCTCAAACGATCACCCAAAGATGGCCGGTCGTGCTACTTTTAAGACGCTCAATCCGTGACTGATTTGATCGAGCTCAAAAACAACGATGCTTCTAGCACATCGATTATAAGCGATGTCTTATAAATATTGGTTTCACAAATAATTTATTTAAACTAAAAGCATTGTGTGCTGCTTTCAGCGACGAGTCTCACGACTCGGCCCACTTACTCGAGACATCAAACATGTCACAAACTGGGGGATGCTCACTGGGGTATTGGTCTGGCGGTTTACAGCGTGCGGCGTGCAACGCGCCTATTACGAGAACGTGTCAGGAAAGAATGAACGGTTAACAACAATGAGATAGTGGGTGAAGGCGTGACCAGTTTCCCCTCATAGTGGAAACGTGATGATCACCACTTTTACACAACTCCACCTCTCCATTGCCTAATCACCTCCACTTCCTACGAGATCAGGGTGTGCTCGAACATGACTTGAATAAATAAGTTTTCAATCTATTTTGACGGGACAAGTGTTATCAACACAAGTAGCTAAAAACCATTTTTTTGATACAAGTCATCAAACAACCACACCTTCATAATTCAACATTCTGATCTCAAACACCTTCTTCGCTTCCCTCACTAAGATCAACCCTTCTCCTTCACCTTGTGACCGAATTGAATCTAGAACGGCCATTTCTTGGTTTAGGCTAGAGTCTTACATATTGATCTCTCGAATATAAAAGTACTCCCGTGCAGTGCATTTGTTTAGGGTTTGAATTCTTTTCTCATCAACACACCCAAATTTACCAAAAACAGCAGAATCAGTTTTTACCCCAAAACATCAACAATTAACAAGTAAGGAACAAAATGAGTCTGATTTCTTCAAGAAAAATCCTCTTGAGGACCAACTTGCCAAAGCTCTTGAAAATATCAAGACACTAGAGGAAGAAGTAGCAAGACTAAAAAGACTCAATGATAGCACAACCAATTTATCTTCCATATTGGAGGCAGGAAGAAGTCATGGCGACAAACGTGGATTAGGATATGATGGAATAGATACTTCGTCAATCAACAAAGAAGTAAAATTCGTAAAGGTTGTCTGCATCTCCACTCCAGAAGATCCACCTAAACAAATTTGTGCGCCTGATTCACCGAAGTGCTCAAATGAGATTCTAATAGAAAACATCTCCGAAAGCAATCAGAGGAAGACTCCAACTAAGGATCAGCATAGTAACCGAACGTCTCATAAAGGTAAAACTAAAAACTTTACTCCTTTCAATAAGCATTGTTTTTATTGTAGAGATAAAGGTCATATGCAAAGGGATTGTAAGATTAGGAAGATGCGGAATGCTTTATCTTTTGTTTCAAAAGAGTTGAACAGCTTCACCGCTAAGAAAACCTTAGATCTTTACCGTTCTGTGAGACAAAAGAATTATTCTAAAAATTTGAATTCCTATCCTAAAAGGAACAATGATATAAAGGCTAATGCCTTTGTCAACAGGAGTATGAGATCTAATACTTCAGCTTGGAAAAATGCAATGTTGTAAGAAATGAAGAACATTCATTCGAAATCTACCTACAAGTGGATACCAAAGTCTGAAATGGAAATCAAAAGAAAGTCGTCTAAAACAGACTCTAAGAAAAACAAGCATGTTGTAATCTTAGACAAAGATGACTATGAACGTCTAGTGCTTAGACTCAAAAGGGATCTAGAGACATCCAGTGATGTCAATGTGCAAACATCTTTCAATGATCTGCTACACTATAGAAAAACAAAAAGGGAGTTAACCAGGACTGACTTCTCAAAACTTGCGATATCTTCCTTGCATGTTTAGGGTAAGTTTTTGTTTCGGTATTTGTTTAGGGATGAAAAAGGAAAAGAAGGGACTATAAATAGGTCCGATTATACTCTTGCGATATCACAATCATGTGATACAATGCTTTCTCCATATGTAGATAGTGAGGAAGACTTAACACAAGAAATTTCGAATATAATTAGTTTGTGCAGTTCCTTGCCTCGTTCAAAAAACTTACATTTGATTCCTTTCGTTATGAAAGAAAAATAATGTAATGATGTTGTCTGTAATTTTTGTGTGGAAAAGATTGAAATAACTCTTGAGTCTAGTTCCACATATTATGAGAAAAGAAAATATGTACTATGTTCCGAATATTGTTCTTTCCCTATCAAGACATCTCTCTCAACTATTCTTGCTCAAAATATGTTTGAGGGAACAATGAAACTCATTGGAAGAAGAGATCTTCTCAACGATGAAATTGCTGCAGCTAAGATGAGTATCTTTGGGTATGAACAATCTATTGCTAAGTACAGATGGCTTGAAGACCTTGGAGAATTTAAAAGAGGTTTAGAATACTCTAAAAAGGATCTAACCGAAATCGGGATTCTTGTAAAAGAATTCTCCAGCAAGGCTTACAAAGCAAAAATAATTATTTGAAACTGGGCTACTTTATGTAAAGCCTTTTTGAATAAAACTATCTAGTATTTATGAATAAAATTATTAGTTTATAATTTTTCTTGTGATAGTTTTTCGATTACATAGCCTGTGCTTGAATGCTTTATATTATTGCAATGTATGTGTATGGGATGTTTGATTTCGGTTTTCATAACCTTGATATTCGATCTCATATGTGTGAACCCTTATGGTTTGGGTGACTTTTTGGTTTAGCGGGATTAAGTTCTAGCCCATGTTGGTAGGCTTTATCAAAGGATCATAAGGGGTTCCGATTGAAACTCATGTGTGAAAAATTCACAATATGTTGAATCGTTTTTGGTTTAGCATAAAAGCATATGTGTTTCGGGTTTTCAACTTTTGCATTGCATTAGTTAAAACCGGTTTTCAACCTTTCTCTGGTAAAGGTTGGTTTTAGTTGTTGTTCTTTTGTCTTGCGAGAGGATGACAACATTAAAGGGGGAGAGTTCTAACTTGAACTAGCGCTTAATGACATATCTTTGGGGAGAAGAGGATGCGAAACTTGAGGTAACGAATTTGTTAGTTAATCATTTTCCTGTTTAAGAAAAGCCTGATTTTATTGCATATATTTTGCTTTTGCTTAACAAAATTTCGGTACAATTGATGTTTATTCCATTATTTGTGTATGGATGTATGTGTGTGATTCAATTGTTTCCGGTTAAGAAAAACTATTGCTATCTTGCTTTATTGTTTGGTATCAATTGTTTAGGCTTACGAAATTACGGTGCAATTGCGGTGCTTTAATGTATATGTTGTTTCAATTGCTTCCGGTTGAGATAAATAATTATGCAAGTTGATTTATTTGGTTTGTATGAATTGTTTATGGCTTAACAAAAAGGTTTTCGGGATGAATTGTTTAGTCCAATTAGATTTTTGATAAGAGAACTAAGTTAATTCTGATCTTAGTTAGACTTATCAAAGTGGAGGTTTCGGTTATTCAAGTCTAATCGAATGCCTTAACAAGAAATGCTAGTTAACTATCCTAGTACTTGTCTTGTTTAAAAGTGAAAGGACAAAGTTATTATTTGAATAATTAGAACCTGATGATAAAAATAAAGTTAATTTTGATCTTTATTTTGGTCTTATCGAACAAGCGATTGTATTTGTACAATCGGTTTAGCAAAGGAACTAAGGTGCTTAGTCGATTTTTGATTTGCTAAACTATTAGGGAAAATTGCTTCGGGCAATTGTTTCCTTGGTAACATATCAAAACAAAATTACTTTTTAGTTTCGGTTTTGATATTGGTTATCAAAAATGGTGTGTGGAACCCTCGTTCTTAACTCTTATAGGTTGCAAGTCTTTTGAGATTTGTAAGATCCTTTCGGTTTGTCTTTTATTTGCTCGTACCTTTGTCATTTTGTGACAAAAAAAAGGTATAAATATATAGAGTAAACAAGTGATTTGGTATTACTAACAAAAGGACAATGGTGCTTAAATGTTATATCTAACGAAATAGTAAAGCATAGACTAAGGGGGAGTAACATATCATATTGATACTTGTAGTTACATGGACTACAAAGGGAATAACAAAGACATGCGTATTGAAAATCTACCTATCTTACCTTTAGGGGGAGTATTAGATTTGTTATTATAATGTCAACATCAGCATTTGTGGATTGAATGTATACAGGTTATTGTGTTGTTGAATTTGCGAATCAAGTGTATGTATAATGAATTCTTGTAATTTGTTTATCCAAATGATGTAAGAGTTTTGTCACTAAAATTGACAAAGGGGGATATTGTTAGAGCATAGCTCGATTGAACCCACCAAGCATTGGTATGTCAAGTTTGGTTGTCATATTTTAGTGAACCAAAACTCATTTAAAGAGTCACTTGATTATTTACTAGAGTCAACTTCGTATAGGTTTACCAAAAAGTTAGTAGGATATGAGACTTACAAGTATTATGTGAAGACTTGAAGAATGTGAAGAAGTAAAGAGCTATATCGACGACATCATCCTTACTCTTGAGGTTAGTAATATTTGACCTGAAATGTTTCATTCCTAACGTATATTTCAAGTCATGCATATTGAAAACATATTTGCGAAGCTGTGAATGATTATACTCTAGTTAGACATAGTATTAAGGAATTACAATACGAAGTATAACGTCTATCTTTTGAACTTCGTATATAAGACATCGACATAATCGTAAGAATGCTATTTTGATTATGTATATGAGTATGGGTGAAGATTTCGTCCTAGGAAACAATGTTTTATATTTATTTAAAGGAAGTACAATTCATAAACTTGATTTATGAATCAAAAGGGAAATCGCTAGGCTTATTGGTATTGTTATTCATTGCAAATATTTGAATTACCAATATGTGTGTTTAGTATAACCGCTCATAACCTGTTTATGTATCTTGGTAAAACTATTCACAAGGCCTGACTTTTGTACTGGTATGTCTTTTGTTAGTGAAACCGATCTTAAGTAATCACCTGAGATGGTATGATCGATATATTGTAATTGGTATGACCAACTCTAGACATTGGGGAACCGATCCTAGTAAGAGGTGCAACCGATCACAAGTGTGTGGAATCGATCCTTGTAAGAGGTACAACAAGTCTTAGTAATTGGTAACTGATCCTATGACTTGTGCAACCGAATACAAGTTAAATACCATAATTATGTGGTAACCGATCCTAGTACCTAGTCAACCAATTTTTGGAAATCTAGTGTGACCGATCCTAGTACCCACATGGAGGTAGAACCGAAACTTGTTTTGGTAGAACTGTGAAACCCATTAATGGTGATTTGATAGGATAATCAATCACATAGTTCTTGGAAGTCAGATGAACCAATTCTAAACTTGTTTGGGAGTATGGAAAATCGGTTCCAAGATTGTAAATATGAAATAGGATTTACAAAGTAAAGATTGTTAGAGCATTGCTCAGTTGAACTCGCATGCGTTGCTATCTCAAGCATGTTTTTCAATGTTAGTGATCAAAACTATAAGTCTTGATGTCTAGCCTATGTAGCTAAAGGTCTCGGACTAGGATAGAAAGTGTAGTTGAGCTCAAGAACTCCATGGAAATCATCATACAAGACGAAGGACTACTCGAGGAACCGGTGGAACTTCATCGACTAAAAGGTATGTGGAGACTTGAACTTATCTGTCACTCAAAAGTCTATTTACTCTATCTCCTACTCTTGAGACAAAAGTCGCTTAGACGTATAGACTTTCATTATACACATTTACTATTTCGAGCCGAGTTTAACTCGCCTATCTATTTCTCGAAATATGTGTTGGTAAGCTTTCGCTTTAACCGAATTCATCTTTACCTAGTGACGAAAGTCATGATATGTTTCAATCACTTTGGAAATTGCTCTGACGAAAAATGGTCTGTGAATAACGGCTATATAACGTTCTCTGAGAATGTTTCAATGATTGAAATGAGAGTTTAGATTACATAACCATTTGTAGGATATAAGCATTGTTGTGGAAACAAATATATGTATAAGTCCTTATTCCTTGAACCAAAGTTTGCGAACTTTGTTGATCAAGATAAATGGAAGTGGCGCAAGCCAAGTCCACGAACTGGTGAAAGTTCTCACCCGAGAATTTCTGCTGGAGTTTGTGTACTCCTTCCATGAGCTTAAGTCCGCGAACTTGAGTAAGTTATATCTAAAACCGGCTGTTCTTGAACTAATGTTTATTTAAACTAAGGAATACTTTTGCAAACCGTGGTTATAAATTTTAGGAACCGATTCGAGTGAATCAAACCGTTTTTGCTTCGATTGTGTCTTGTGTAGTTACATAAGATCTAAGCAATTGAACAACTCTCTAACTAGTTCATTTGAGTCATTTGAACTAGTTATGGTGAAGAAGAATATGGTTGATATGAGAGTGATCATATGGCTAACCATTTGGTTGACTATTGTTGAACTAACAAATGTTAATGTTTGGGTACGGTTCATAAACCCAAAATTGAACATTTCATTTTTGTGTAACAAGCTAAGTTTTCGATCCAACGGTTGAGAAATATTATCTTGAATCTAATCAGGTTTTCATCTAACGGTGAATATTGAATGCTTTGTTACCAAGCTACCATTGATTGCAAACCCTGATTTGAAAGACTATATAAGAGAGAACTCTAGCAACTGGGAAACCTAATCCCCACACCTTATGTGTGATACTAGTTTGCTAAGCTAGAGTCGATTCTCCTTTAACCTTTGGTTTTCTTCTTCTAAAACCAGGTTAACGACTTAAAGACTTCATTGGGATTGTGAAGCGGACCGATACTACTCTTCTTGTAGTTGTGTGATCTCGATCTTGTTGTTTCTATAAATGCAGTACAATTGAAATAATTGGCTTGAGATTTATATCTCCGATAGGCAAGATAGAAAAGAAATCACAAACACTTCATCTCATCATTTGTGATTCCGCAATATCTTTTTTCGTTACGTCGATTAAGATTATTGTGAGGTGATCAATAATACTAGGTTGTTCTTCGGGAATATAAGTCCGGGTTATTGATTGGTTCTTGTTCACCTTGATTTATCAAAAGAAGGAACAAAACTCATAGGTTTATTCGTGGGAGACGGATTTATCTATTATGTACACTTTTCTGTGTGATACAGATTTGTTTATTAAAGTCTTCGACTTTGGGTCGTAGCAACTCTTAGTTGTGGGTGAGATCAGCTAAGGGAATCAAGTACGTAGCATCCTGCTGGGATCAGAGGCGTAGGAGCATAACCGTACCTTGGATCGGTGTGAGATTGATTGGGGTTCAACTACAGTCCAGACCGAAGTTAATTTGGAGTAGGCTAGAGTCTGTAGCGGCTTAATACAGTGTGTATTCAATCTGGACCAGGTCCCGGGGTTTATTCTGCATTTGCAGTTTCCCCGTTAACAAAATTCTGGTGTCTGTGTTATTTATATTCCGCATTATATTTGTTTATATAATTGAAATATCACAGGTTGTGCGTTGTTCAATCAATTAGAATATCCGACCTTTTGGGTTGTTGATTTAAATTGATTGACACTTGGATATTGGTCTTTGGTACCATCCAAGTTATCTCTCTTTGATAAAGACTCGCAGATTTCTATTTGCTTGAGTAAAGATCAAATCGAGAGATTGAGATATAAACTCTTTGATATACTTTTTATCTAGATTGAGTATGACTGTCTAGTTGATTCTCTAGAAAGTATATTGGAGTTTGTCCATACAGATTGCTAAGCGAAATATTGGGTGTGGTTGTTAGACCCCCGCGTTTTCAAAGATGTCGACATACTTTGAACATGTGCAGTAACTCTTATATTTTATTGTTCAAAGATATTCCTTAATATCTAATGGAGAATCCCGGATCGAAATAAATTGAGAATCTTTTAATTAAGGTTTTTAGTTTTATATGCTTTTAATTTCCAGCAATTAAAATGCATATCTTTAGAAATAAAAATTGGTAATGTGCATTTACTAATTAGAGATTTTCTACTGAGATTTCGGTCAATATTTGGACAGAGAAATTCCAAGAATTATGAAAACCGAATTTGGAAATATATTGCATATCTTGAGAATATTTTCGGTTTTGGAAATTCCTTGGTGTCCAAACTTCGTTGGTCTATAAATATTGAAGTTTTCATTTCGAGCAAACTAATCCTCAGAGCCAGCAAAACTACCTAGTTGTTTTGTTACTGGTGGAGCCGTCTATTCGAAGAGGAAAGTACCCTAATTAGGCGAAATCTCTTACGACCGCTCGTTTTAAAGACTTCTTTGGGATTGGGAATCTCTACAAGTACCGTTGGTGGGAAACTAGATAATTGCAGTTTCTTATTAGTTTTTGATTGATTTGATTGACTAACGGTTGTTGAAATTTGATTGCACCTAGTTTGTTTATGCTTGAAAATCTTCTCTTCTGATATAAGATTCACTCAAACTAGATCGAAGTTTCAACGGGGATCTTTAGAATGTTTGTAGATCTAAATACGTCTTGTGATAATCCATTGTTAACATACTCCGTTCTGTGTGTGATTGATCACAAGAGATTCAAGTTGATTGTGTGCAGGTGTTTATTAAAGATTTAAGAAGATTTGAGGACAAAGAAGATTTCTGACTTGAGTTCATAATCTTTGGTGTGCACAAAACTTGATCGGATGGGGTTCCAACTATAATCGGTCTATCTTTGTGATAACCTTGATTGATTAGTTGAGTAGATCGGCATCAATACAATTCTTTGTGATTCGAAGTATTGATTGCATAGTCTAAACAATTACTTTGGTAGTTGTTGATAGATTGATCTAAGAACCTGACAAAGGAGTTTATTGGGATAAACGGAGGAGCCTTTTGTCAAACTCATATCACGTTGTTTGAAAAGAGTTGTTACTGAACAGATTTTTTGTTCCTTTACTGTTTGGAATACGAACCAAAGGAATTGTTCCAAGTGCGTGACTTATTGCAAGTTGGAGGTGCAGGGATACAGACGGAACTAGGTGAACTACAGATTTAGTTGTTTGGTCTCAACTATACGAAGTTGGTTTAGATTTCGTATAGCGGCTTAATCCTGAGAGTATTCAATTCTGGACAAGGTCCCGGGGTTTTTCTGCATTTGCAGTTTCCTCGTCAACAAAATCTTGCCGTGTCTTTTACTTTTCTATTTTCGCAATTATAATATTTTTTATTATGATTAGAAGTAAAATACACAAACGTTAATTCCTAATTACTTGATAGCAATCCTATTGTGTTTGGTTAAGTCCGAACCTATTATCAAGTAATCATACTTCGTTGTTGTATTGTGTCGATCTTATATCCATAGTCAATCACACAAGTTATCTTGTTGTCATATTATCTCGATCTCGTATCCATAGACGATCACACGAAGTGTGAACCGATTAGTTATTATACCGACTCAGTCCATAGACAATCACTTTAGGAGAAAGGACTTATAGGTGGAAAAGTTTTAGATTGAGGTATATTTGGGTACCCTCGTCTTTTCAAACACTTTCACATATTCTACTTCATCTGTTCACAGCAAACTAAGGGATTCTTTGATATTTGAAAGCTTCAATCACTGCCTTTGAATCTGATCTAAAAATCAGATGAGTATATCCTCTATGTATATCACATTCACCAGCACATATAATAGCTAGGACCTCAGCATAATAATTTGTAGCTATCCCCAATCCTCCTTCAATTGCTACTATGCATTTTCCCTCACTGTTTCTGGCAATAAATCCATATCCAGGTGCTCCTAGATTTCCTTGATAAGCACCATCACAGCATAGCATAATTTGTCCCATTTGTGGTAGTTTGAAGATGATTTCCTGAATGTTAGCTGTTCTAGCTTGTCTGCACTTCAACCCAAAGAATTTTAGAACTTGTAGTTCATAAGCTGTGTTCCACATATGTGCCTTCATTCTGATTTCATATTCTGTAGTAAACTTCACAATTCTATCTTGGATGAGTTTTGTATTGACTTTCTCTTCATCATGTACACATATATTCCTTTGGAACCAAATCTCTTTCATTTTTATAAAAGATGCTATCTTCCACAGTTCTTTAATTGCAGGACTTCTGTGCTTTGCTCTTGACAGCATCTCCTCAAAAGATTTTGGATGTAAGAAACAGAATATTCCACCGAGACATTTCCAAATGATTTCACTGAAGTCACAGTGCCATAAAATATGATTGAGGTTTTCTTCAGAATTTTTGCAAAAAATGCATCTTGAGACTAAATTGAATTTTCTGGATTTCATTTTGTCATCTGTAGGTGTAATCCCTCTAAAGAGTTTCCATACATTGCTTGAAAAACTAGGGTGAACAGATGAAGACCATACCTACTTTTTCCAAGACAGTTTTGGAAATTTTCTTCTTATACATTCTACAGCTGATGCAACTGTGAAAACTCCAGTGATAGTCCCACGCCATATTTTTTTTATCTTCATTTGAACTTACCACAGGAAGTTCACTTTGATGTATCATTTCCAATATTTCAGATGGTATCACCTATTCTCCATCTAGAAGTAAGTCAGACACTTTCATCTTAGCAAAATTGATCATGTATAAACGCACCACCAGTCTTCGATGGCTCAAATTACTTATGGTGGAAAATTATTATGTGTGCCTTTCTTCAAGCGCGTGATTTTCAATCATGGGTTTATGTGGTTAATAGCTATGATCCTCCAGAAGTTACAGAAGGCGATGTAACAGTTTCAAAGGATATTGGTAAATATGATGCTGCCGAGATTCTTGCCGCAAAGCAAAATTCTTACGGATTAAATGCTATCATCCATGCCATTACCCCAGAGCTCCATCATGATGTGACTACTTGAACAAAGTCTAAAGATGCTTGGATATCTTAGAAACCGTATTTGAAGGGAATACCTGTGAAAAATAAGCTAAGCTTCAAAACCTATATTCTGATTGGGAAAACCTTCGTATGGCAGATGAAGATTCATTTTATGAGTTTAATCACAAAGTGTCTGAAATTGTTAATGCATCTTTTGCGTTGGGTAAGACTATTCCTGAATAGGACATTGTAATGAAAATTCTCAGATCGTTGCCATCAAGATACGATTCTAAGAAGCATGCCATCGTTGAGGGAAATAACCTTGCAACTTTTTCTAGAAATACTCTGGTTGGGAAGTTAAAGATCTTTGATCATGAGCATACATCCAAATCCGGAAAGGATGTTGCTTTCAAAGCACAAAAGAACACTAAATTACTTGACAAAAGTAAAAGTGTTTGCATCTCTGAAGATGATCTTTCTGAGGCTGATTCATCAAATGAAGATCTTGATAAGTCAGTCTCCTTAATCACAAGACAGTTTAGAGATCTTCTTTTGAAGAGAAGTAAACGGTTTTCCAGAGACAAACCTAAGTCATCAGTTAAACCTCATAATCGTGTTCCTCCTAAAAACAAGGATATTGACGAAACCGATGATGAGGATGTGCCATAGTGCTTTAAGTGTAAAGGATTTGGTCATTTTGCAAATGAGTGTCTGAATCGCAGAAAATACAGTGGGAACAAAGGTCTTGCTGCAACTCTTGATGAAATGTCTGATCATTATGATTCTAATGAGGAGGAAAAGTCAAGTGTTGCACTTATTTGTGAAAATATTGATTTTGATAATTGTAGCAATACATACATCAATCTTGATAATCTTTCAGAAGAAACCTCAACCGTTCTGGAAGAAAAAATTGATTTATTTGTTTTTGTTGAAAACTCTCTGTCTGATTTTTCAGGTTCCACTATGTGTCTAGCTTCTTACACATCTCTGGCGTCTGAACCATCTTTCATGTTGACGTGTTCTTATTGTTCTCTCAAAGGTCATGAACTCTCAAAGTGTTTCAAGTACAAACGCAAAATAAGATACGTCAACAAACTTCAACGAAGAGCAAATCGATTAGCAAACAAGATCAAACTCACCTGAGGTATGTAAACTCATCTCATCTTCGAAGAAGTTAGTTTCCAAATAAAGGACTAGACCACTAGAGATAAGGGTATGGTCCGAAGTGTCTGAGAAACAGGGTTCTATGAATTCCTTTCAAAAAGGTTATGGTGGACAGATTATTGTTCACCTCAGCATAACTTGAGTGTGTTGATTGGTGCATCTTGTCTCATGTGCCTGTTCAAAGAGGCAAGATTGTGCACACCTCAGGCTTTGAGAAAAAAGAATTGTTTTAGTTTTTTTTTTTTCTCTCTTTTTGGTTTTACTGTGTTTTTGCCAATTTGGAATTCTCTCAGTTTTCATATCTAATTGATATTGGAAGGGACTTCCCTGTTTAGTCAATAAAAGAGGGTTATTCTCGACAATTCTACCCTCTTTAGGGTTGAGAGTTATGCGTGTGTGAACATGTGTGTTTAAAGGTTTCGTAACCCTACATTCCTTTTTCCTTCTCTTGAAACTCTTTTATCATAAGACTGCTTGTTGAGATTATATTGTGATTTCCTCTCACAATCCCATACACATATGGATACTCCAAGCATTATGTCTTCTGGTGGAAAAGATGTTAATATGATTGTTAAGCCATCAATCATGAAGGAAAAAGATAAATCTCCGTTACCTCTAACTTTGAAAAGAAAAGGAAGGAATATGAGGAAGCCAAGAGCTGTTCATTCAAATTCTCAGAAGTTTTCTGGTGTTCTTGAAGAGTTGAAGGAAACAAGGAAGGAGATTCAGCAAATAAAGGCTATTGTTTTGAGAACTCTTGAAATTCAGAAGGCCCTGGTTCGGCACCAGTCTAGAAGATTTTTTGGAATGACTCATTTCTTCATGAACCCTATGTTCCCATGGCTGTTAACAAAGGAGTTCGGGGACGATAAAGAATTTTTCAGAGGTCTCAATGTCTAGGAAACTTCTTATGAGAATTTATTCTTGTGTTTTTAAGAAGGATAACTAGGGTTTGGAATAATCATTATTGTGAGTACACATAGCTATTGCCAACTTTTTCATCTTGCAATATTTTTAGATTTATTTATTTAAATTCTAAGTTATTTGGAAGATGATTTTTGCAGTATTAATCTTTATGGTTTTATATATTGCAAATTGTTATGGGATAAGTTGTTTACGTCCGTGAACCTTGACTGTCCCATATATGCTCAAAATTTAACTCTATTATATGTCGGTATGAAAATATTGATAAAAGATAGAATGAACTTTTGAATACAAAAGTTAAGCCTATTATGTCATTATGCAAATATTGATGGAAGATAGGATGAACCTTTGTTCACAAATATTAAGTCTATTATATGTCATTGTGCAAATAGTGATGAAAATAGAATGAATCTTTGATTATTCCACAGTATGTATTGGTCTTTCCCTGATCCACATCTTTGTGTATGTACTGTGTTGCTCCGTAAGTTCTCTTATGTTGAGCATGGCCAATTGAATCGATCATTTTTCTTGTGCTTAATGCAATTGAGATTTTTGGATACAAATTCATGTTTCATGTGATTTGTTAAGGTCCAAAGAAATCCTTATTTTCTTGTAAAAGAAAGGTCGCTCTTGTTGTTCT
This sequence comes from Papaver armeniacum, assembly GCA_023531295.1. Lineage (NCBI taxonomy): Eukaryota > Viridiplantae > Streptophyta > Magnoliopsida > Ranunculales > Papaveraceae > Papaver > Papaver armeniacum. Next base: position 364,755 of record JAJJWW010010702.1, read on the forward strand.
TTCGAGAATGACATTTTATGTAGGAGAGTTCTTAATTGAACTTGTGCTTAATTACCAAATCTTTGTGGGGAGTGCGGCTGTGGAATATTGTACGAGTTTTCTTGTATCTTTATAAACTCCTTGATGAATACACTAAGTTTCGACTATGTGAAATCATTGAAACAAGTTGATGTGTTCTCTTTTGGTCATGAAGTATCTCTGTTAGAGCATTGCTCGGTTGAACCCACCAAGCGTTGGTATGTCAAGTTTGGTTGTCATATTTTAGTGAACCAAAACTCATTTAAAGAGTCGCTTGATTATTTACTAGAGTCAACTTCGTATAGGTTTACTAGAAAGTTATGAGGATATGAGGCTTACAAGTATTACGTGAAGACTTGAAGAATGTGAAGAAGTAAAGAGCTACATCGACGACATCATACTTCCTCTTGAGGTTAGTAATATTTGACTTGAACTGTTTCATTCCTAACGTATCTTTCAAGTCATGCATATTGAAAACATAATCGCTGAAAGCATGTGAATGATTATACTCTAGTTATACATAGTATTAAGGAATTACAATACGAAGTATAACGTCTATCATTTGAACTTCGTATATAAGACATCGACATAATCATATGAATGCTATTGTGATTATGTGTATGGGTATGGGTGAAGATTTCGTCCTAGGAAACAATGTTTTACATTCGTTTAAAGGAAGTACAATTCATAAACTTGTTTTGTGAATCGAAAGGGAAATCGCTAGGCTTATTGGTATTGTTATTCATTGCAAATGTTTGGATTACCAATATGTGTGTTTAGTATAACCGCTCATAACTTGTTTATATATCTTGGTAAAACTATTCACAAGGCCTGACTTTTGTATTGGTATGACTTTATTAGTGAAATCGATCTTAAGTAATCACATGAGATGGTATGATCGATATATTGTAATTGGTATAACCAACTCTAGACATTGGGGAACCGATCCTAGTAAGAGGTGCAACCGATCACAAGTGTGTGGAATCGATCTTAGTAAGAGGTACAACAAGTCTTAGTAATTGGTAACCGATCATATGACTTGTGCAACCGAATACAAGTTAAATACCATAATTATGTGGTAACGATCCTAGTACCTAGTCAACCAATTTTTGGAAAGCTAGTGTGACCGATCCTAGTACCCACATTGAGGTAGAACCGAAACTTGTTTTGGTAGAACCGTGAAACCCATTAATGGTGATTTGATAGGATAATCAATCACATAGTTCTTGGAAGTCAGATGAACCAATTCTAAACTTGTTTGGAAGTGTGGCAAATCGGTTCCAAGATTGTAAATATGAAAGAGGATTTACAAAGTAAAGATGTCGACATACTTTGAACATGTGCAGTAACTCTTATCTTTTATTGTTCAAAGATATTCCTTAATAGCTAAAGGAGAATCCCGGATCGAAATAAATTGAGAATCTTTTAATTAAGGTTTTTAGTTTTATATGCTTTTAATTTCCAAAGAATTAAAATGCATATCTTTAGAAAATAAAAATTGGTAATGTGCATTTACTAATTGGAGATTTTCTACTGAGATTTCGGTCAATATTTGGACAGAGCATTTCCAGGAATTATGAAAACCGAATTTGGAAATATATTGCATATCTTGAGAATATTTTCGGTTTTGGAAATTATTTTGTGTCCAAACTTCCTTGGTCTATAAATATTGAAAATTGCATTTCGAGCAAACTAATCCTCAGATCCAGCAAAACTACCTAGTTGTTTTGTTACTGGTGGAGCCGTCTTTTCGGAGAGGAAAGTACCCTAATTAGGCGAAATCTCTTACGACCGCTCGTTTTAAAGACTTTTTTGGGATTGGGAAGCTCTACGAGTACTGTTGGTGGGAAACTAGATAATTGCAGTTTATTATTAGTTTTCGATTGATTTGATTGACTAACGGTTGTTGAACTTTGATTGCACCTAGTTTGTTTATGCTTGAGAATCTTCTCTTCTGATATAAGATTCACTCAAACTAGATCGAAGTTTCGGCGTGGATATTTAGACTGTTTGTACATCTAAAGATGTCTTCTGATAATCCATTGTTAACAGACTCCGTTCTGTGTGTGATTGATCACAAGAGATTCAAGTTGATTGTGTGCAGATGTTTATTGAATATTTAAGAAGATTTCTGATTTGAGTTCATAATCTTTGGTGTGCACAAAAGTTGATGGCTCGGGATCCAACTATAATTGGTTTATCTTTGTGATAACCATGATTGATTAGTTGAGTAGATTGGCATCAATACAATTCTTTGTGATTCGAAGTATTGATTGCATAGTCTAAACAATTACTTTGGTAGTTGTTGATAGATTGATCTAGAACCTAACAAAGGAGTTTATTGGGATAAACGGAAGAGCCTTTTGTCAAACTCATATCACGTTGTTTGAAAAGAGTTGTTACCGAACAGATTTGTTGTTCCTTTACTGTTTGGAATACGAACCAAAGGAATTGTTCCCAGTGAGTGACTTATTGCAAGTTGGAGGCGCAGGGATACAAACGGAACTAGGTGAACTATAGATTTAGTTGCTTGGTTTCAACTATACGAAGTTGGTTTAGATTTTGTATAGCGGCTTAATCCCGAGAGTATTCAATTCTGGACAAGGTCCCGGGATTTTTCTGCATTTGCGGTTTCCTCGTCAACAAAATCTTGCCGTGTCTTTTACTTTTCTATTTTCGCAATTATAATATTTTTTATTATGATTAGAAGTAAAATACACAAACGTTAATTCCTAATTACTTGATAGCAATCCTATTGTGTTTGGTTAAGTCCGAACCTATTATCAAGTAATCATACTTCGTTGTTGTATTGTCTCGATCTTGTATCCATAGTCAATCACGCAAGTCATCTAGTTGTCGTATTGTCTCGATCTCGTATCCATAGACGATCACACGAAGTGTGAACCGATTAGTTGTATTGTCTCGACTCGGTCCATAGACAATCACTTTCGGAGAAAGGACTTATAGGTGGAAAATTTTAGATTGAGGTATATTTGGGTACCCTCGTCTTTTCAATCTCTATGAAAAATTCATTAGGATTCCACTAGTTTTCGTACCTTTGCCAATATATATTGAGAAAAATGGGGAGAATTATGTGTAGTTCACACTACAAATACATATGGTTTACGGATCATTATGTAAGGGGGAGTGGTTTTCATTGTGAGATGAAGTATTGACTAAGGGGGAGTGATACATATCACCAGAGTATTGTTGTCAAAGTTATGATACAATTAGACTTTGATGCTGTGTAATAATACTATGATACTGTATAACAATGATTGAGAGCAGCTGTTTTCTCATTGTTATTGCTACGGATCTTCAACAACTATGATGCTGAGTTGAACACATTTAGAATCACTGGAGTACTTGGAAGTGACGAAGATTTCGAGTAATGTTGAAGAACCAAGGAGATCAAGCATTTGGATGAGAATCTACAAAGTTTATTTATTTTGTAATCCATATGTATTGATAGTTTTGTCATTAAAATTGACAAGGGTGGAGATTATTAGAGCACTGCTCGGTCAAACTCGCAAGCATTGCTATCTCAAGCTTGTGTGTCAATGTTAGTGATCAACACTATAAGTATTGATTTTTAGTCTACTTATAGCGATGTCTCGGACTAAGATAGATTGTGTAGTTGAGCATTAGACTTCACGGCGTTCATCATTTGAAGAAGAAGAACTACTAAGGAGATCTTGTGGAACTTCATTAACAAAAGGTATGTGGAGACTAAAACTCATCTATCACTTGGAAAGTCTATTTCTACTCTATCTCCTATATTGAGACAAAAGTCGTATTGCTATATAGTATTTGATTATGCACATTTGAGATTTCGAGCTGAGTTTAACTCGCTTACATATTTATCGAAATATGTGTTGATAAGCTTTCGCTTCAACCAAGTTCATCTTATATTCTTGACGAAAGTCAAAAGATGATCATGTGAAAATCGCCGAGTAACATCTTACACGGTTTGTGTGATATAATCATTTGATGTAGACTTGGAATGTTTCGTAATGATTATTTCAATAACTTGAAAATTGCTTTGATGCTAATAGTTCGTGAACACAACTATTTTCATCCTCTAATAATGTTTCAATGATTTAAATCGAGTTTAGAACATTTAACCATCATTGGATTATGAACATAGTATGTGTTCTTGCATATATGTGATCCATGACTGGAACTATAGTATGCATACCCGTATGCGTACCAGTTAGTTGTGAAATTCCGGGAGCCTAAGTACACATACCGGTACGCGTACTGGCGTAAGGTTTGGGTACGGGAATTTCTGCTGTGTTTGGAGGTATGTGCACCCGTTCGCATACTGGCGAACCCAAACTCAGTCCTGCTACTTAAGTATGTGTACATGTTTGCATACTTAAGTGGTTAAAGTTCTAAAATCGGTTTGTTCATGAACTAATACATTTATATAATAAGGAATGCATTCTATGCAAACCGTGGCTATAATGTTCATGAATTGATTCGAGTGAATCAAACCGATTTTGCTTCAATTGTGTTCTTGTATACTTCTATGAGAATATAGCAATTGAAAAACTCTATAACTAGTTTCATTTGAGTTATCTGAACTAGTTGTGGTTAAGCTGAATAAGGTTGATATGAGAGTGTTCATATAGCTAACTTCGGTTAACTACTGTTGAGCCAACTTAGTGTACACGTTTAGGTACGGTTACTCAAACCTAAATGAAGGCACATTTCATTTGTGTATAACAAGCTAAGTTCGATCTAGCGGTTGAAAGATATTAGCTTGCGTCTAATCAGGTTTTCATCTAATGGTGAATATTGAATGCTTTGTTACCAAGGTAACTTAGATTGCAAACCATGATTTGAAAACTATATAAGGGAGAACTCTAGCAACCGGGAAACCTAATGCCCACACCTTCTGTGTGATACTAGTTGCCACTAGAGTCGATTCTCCTTTAACCTTAGGTTTTTCACGAAACCTTGTAGGTTAACGACTTGAAGACTTCATTGGGATTGTGAAGCCAAACCCAACTATTTTCTTTGTAGTTGTGTGTTCTGATCTTACTTCTACTATCGTGATTGAGTATCATCTTTGCTAAGATTTGCTTGAGATTTATCTCTGATATGTAAGATTAAAAGAAGTCACAAACATCTTCGTCTCATCGATTGTGATTCCATAGTATCTTATTTCGCTTCCATACGATTAAGATTATTGTGAGGTGATTGATCATACTAGGCTGTTCTTCGGGAATATAAGTCTGGTTTATCGATTGGTTCCTGTGCACCTTGATTTATCAAAAGACGGAACAAAACTCATAGGTATTTCTATGGGAGACAAATTTATCTATTCCAATAGAATTTTCTGTGTGAGACAGATTTGTTTATCAAGTCTTCGACTTTGGGTCGTAGCAACTCTTGGTTGTGGGTGAGATCAGCTAACGGAATCAAGTACGTAGAATCCTGCTGGGGTTCAGAGACATAAGGTTCGCAATTGTACCTTGATCAGTGTGAGATTGGTTAGGGCTCAACTACATTCCAGTCCGAAGTTCTTTGGTAGTAGGCTAGTGTCTGTAGCAGCTTAATACAGTGTAGTGTTCAAAGCTGGACTAGGTCCCGGGGTTTTTCTGCATTTGCGGTTTCCTCGTTAACAAAATTTCTGGTGTCTGTGTTATTTCTTTTCCGCATTATATTTTGTTATATAATAGAAATATAACAGGTTGTGTGTTAAGTTCAATCAGTTCTTGAATCCGACCTTTGGGTTGTTGATTGAATTGATTGACACTTGGATATTGGTTTGTGATATCGTCCAAGTTATTTCTCTTATTCAATCGGGCTCGCAAATTCCTATTTGTTTGATTGCAGATTGAATTGAGAAATTGAGATATAACTCTTTGATATACTTTTATATAGATTGAGTCTGACTGTCTAGTTGATTCTCTTGAAAGTATATTGGAGTTTGTCTATTCATATTTCCGAATGAAATATTAGGTGTGGTTGTTAGACCCCCGTTTTTTCACTTGGTGAGATTAGTCATGTGTTTGTTGAAGGAGTTAAGGAAGTAAGGATTGCTTACACCAAGTATCTTCTTCGCACTGGTTTCAACATGGTTGTAACACATAGTTGAGCGTTCTAGGTTCACAGCTAAGTATGCAGTAAAAGAATGCGGCTTTCATACAACCTGTATTGATGAAAGGAATAAAATGTTTCAGGTAGGTTTTCTGTGTTCTGTGATCTTATGCTTTGTTAGCATATCTTATGTTTTGTTTCAGTATGTGTAACTTTGGGATACACATGATGTTTTTTGCACCATATTGGTTTTTGGTTGATTTGTTATATTTTGTATGTATGAACCTCTTCAGGCCAGGGCTTATAACCCGGAACACATTTGTGGTGCTGGTGGGCATAACTTGAATCAAAAATACTTAACCAGCTTCACGTCTAGTTTGATTGAGGAAGAAGTTCGGAAAAATCCTCACAAGAAGCCAAGGTAAATTGCAGATGATTTCCAGACCAACTACGGAATTACTATGGAGTATTATCAGGTTTATAATGGTAGGGAAAAGGTTTATGAGACCATTTATAGCGACGATGTGAAGTCATACTCGCACTTGGTATGGTATATTAATGCTATAAGGGAAACCAACCCTAGTAGTATGATTTATTTTGAATATGATCCTGCAAAGAAACAGTTCCAACGGATTTTCATCTCGTTTGCTGCATGCATCAAAGGGTACCGGTTTTGTCGGCCAATGGTATACTTGGATGCTACTTTCCTTACTGGTAGATTCAGAGGTTTCTTGATGGAAGCTACTGGAATCAATGGGGTAAAGGTATGCTACTTTTCTGAACAATTATAACTGACAGATAACTTTATACTACATAGTTGGTTAGGATGTGTAACTTGTATTTACACATTGTTTTTTGTTTCTGTGCAACTTATTATTTTGTCATTTCTGCACACTTGTAGGTTTTTTCCCACTTGCTATGGCACTAGTCGGTTTTGAGAATAACGACAACTGGGAGTGGTTTTTAAGGAATTTGACTCAAGTTGTTGGTGATGGGAGGCCAATCACCTTCCTTTCGGATCGCCATGAAGGACTCTTGCGTGGTGTTCCACTTGTCTATCTAGATTCGTTCCACAACTTCTGCTACTATCATTTGAAGAATAATCTGCCCATCACCGGCTCAGATCCTAAGTACACGCTTGTGCCGGACCATTTCCAAGAAGCGACATATGCACTCTCACCTGAAAACCATTCTAAGGACATACAGAAAATTAGAGATTTGAATTGTGATTGGGTGACTGATTACATCGAGACCATCCCACCTGAATCATATGTGAATGCCATTTTCAAAGGTTGTCGGTATGGACGCACAGCTAGTACTCTAGGAGGATCATTCAATAGCTGGATTCTGGTTCACAAGAAGATGCCTGCATATGCTCTTCTTGATCAGGTTGGTAGAGTGATTCTTTTATTTTTTTTCTTTGTTTTTGGTTTTGTCACTTAGAAATGAACTCTGACTACAATATAATAGTTCATTATGGTACTATTATGTGAAATTGATAAAAATCTGCCTTAAGATAAAACTGGTAAAAATCTAGTTTAACATGGTACTATTATATTGTACATTCATAAGTTTTTTTCTTTTTCAGATTTGGAGGAAAGTAATGGTAATGATGGCAGACTGTCGTGATGACATACAGAAAATTAGAGATTTAAATTGCGATTGGGTGACTGATTACATCGAGACCATCCCACATGAATAATATGTGAATGCCTTTTTCAAAGGTTGTCGGTATGGACGCACAGCTAGTACTCTAGGAGAATCATTCAATAGCTGGATTCTGGTTCACAAGAAGATGCCTACTGTTGATGGTGGATTTTCGACAAAGGCTAAAATCGTAAAACCATAATCTTACATATTCCTGATCCAGTAATCAGATGAGTATTGAGGCTCATGTCTCTCATTAAGGCATGAAAACTTATGCCACAAGAACCACGTCTGACTGAGTATATTGTCTCTCAGAGCATACATGAATATGCAGTCTCTCAATTGAGGCAACGACACATTTCATGAATACTGAACAATCAATAATCACTTTATATAGAATCGAACGATTGGACGGCTCCTAGACAGCTTGCCTGCTAGTATAAAGCGATAACATCTTCAGGATGTAACAATGTTTTCCATGACTATATAAAAGACATGTGTATAGAATCTTAATGATTGGACGGCTCCTTGACATCTTGCCTGCTAGTATAGAGCGATAACGTCTTCAGGATGCAACAACGTTTTCCCTGACTATACGTGATAAATATGACGCTTCAACTAGCTCATATCGCTCAATTCTCGAATAATTAATGCTCCTAGACAGCTTTCCTGCTAGTATAGAGCCATCAATTAATTATTTCTAGTCATTAGATTCATTAACTGAATCCCTAGAAAATATTCTACGTTCTTCATAATATTTCATTACTTCAATTTATGGATCTTCCCAACAGAATTCCATGGGTTAGTAATAAATATTCAACGTACGGGCATCTGAGCCGCTATCGAGTAAGCCCCGACCAAAATGGTGCAAGTGTACTCAGCAATAATACACTAATGAGCACCTGAATGCACAAACGAGCATTCCAAAATACGAAGGAATGATGAACCTATGCAAAATAGGAACAAAAATAATAATAAAAAAATATTAGCTAAGGCGCTAGGGGACTGGGCCCACCGACCGACCAGTCATGTCGTAGCCAGTCCCATGCCTAATTCTTTATTTTATCATATTTTTATTATTTTTCCTTGATCTCATGAAAATCTCTTCATTTGAACAAAACTCCTTCGTTTGAGGAAACTCCTCAATTTCATGGTGTTTCCTTCACACCAAGGGAATAATATAAAATTGGGAAAGGTATCATGGGATCGGGTCTACTAGCCGGCCGACTATGCCCTAGTTGTGGACGGTCCCACACCTCATGATCCCTTATTATTTTATTATTATTATTTCCTTCATCTTATGAAACTCCTTAATTTCATGATATTTCCTTCAAATCATGAAGATAATATAAAATTAGGAAAGGTTCACGGGACCGGGCCACTAGTCGGCCGACCATGCCCTAGCCATGGCCGGTCCCACACGCCCCTTATTTTATCATTATTATTATTATTGTTTCCTTCATCTCATGGAAACTCCTTCACTTCAAGGAAACTCCTTAGTTTTAACAAACTCCTTGATTTCATGATATTTCCTTAAAATCATGAAAATAATATAAAATTAGGAAAAATGCCATGGGACCGGGCTTATTGGCCGGCCGGCCGGCCGTGCCTTAGCCATAGACGGTCCCATACTTCATGGTTCCTTATTTTATTATTATTATTATTATTTCCTTCATCTTATGAAATTTCCTTGGTTTGAGCAAAAAACCGTGATTTCTTCATATTTTCTCGAAATGTTGCTCAAACGCGCATCAGAAAATATCAAAATTCTCATGACTGAGACACGAACACTTTGGTGACATGGGCATATTACCTTGACCGACCAGGGTTGGCCCTTTGGATTGCAAGAAGCCGGTCCCACATATTTTCATAATTTGACCTAATTTGTTCATATTAGGTTCAAACTCTTCCAAACAACTTGGGATTTCATCAAATAATCGTCAATCGATCCCATGACCAACCAGGGCCGGTTCCATGACTTCTTGGTCGGTCCCTCACTTCGTCATGATTAGGTTTTATCACCTAAGGCTCAGACGAGCATTATTTTAATAAATGATTAAACCAGTATTTAATCATCCTTTCACCAACTGGTCTTCAAGAGACTTTGGTATTTGCTCACTCGAGCACCTGGGCGCTACATGGTCGACCCATCATCCCATGTAGCCGGTCCCTCCTTCACTCCGTGGTTGATTTTCAATAAATCAGCAATTGATCGATATTAGGGTTTCGAATCCAAGGTTCATAATTCCAGATTCAAGCACTAATAATTTTATGATTGATCCCGTAATCAACACTTTAATTATTATACTCGGTTCAGTTGCCAGTATTTTAAATTAATAATTCATCAAACGAGCAACATTTGCTCAGATAAGCAATATTTGCTCAGACTAAGGAATATTGGTTCAACTATGAATATTCAACAATTCATCAAATGAGCAATATTTGCTCATCTTAACTATCAACGTTTATTCGAGAATTATATCTCTGTCTCAACAGACACGTTCAATTCATGAGTCTTAGAACATTTGCAAATCACGTTCGACTCAGCAATACAAAGACTCATCGTATCATAAAGTCATCAACTGACTAACTAAATACACGTCTGCCTTGCAGACTCCACAATCACGAGACATCAATCGTGTTACATGGGGGGATATCAACTAGGGTTTTGGTCCGGAGGTCTACGGCACGTGTGTTCATGCACACGATGAGAATGTGAGCAAGTCGTGCAAGCAGTTAGAGGAGTTAGCAAAGTAGTGGGAGGAAAATCAACCAAGTCTCCGCATGATGAGCAACTGGTTTTAACACGATTCCCACTTCCTCACTCTTTGACTCCAGCAACTGTCACACTTCATGGGATCAAGGTGTATACAATTCTTGCAGTATAAATAAGTCTCTGAATCATGATTGAAACAACAGACAATCTTTCGTAAAACAGGCAACAAGAGTTTAAGAACTCGACGTCTGAGCAATTACTCTCAACAAAGCAAAATTAAATCAATCAGAGCTTATCTTATTTCTTCACGCAGAATACACAACACACCTACAATCTTCAATCACCATTGATCTCACACATTTCTCAGCTTCCCTCCTACAGATCGACCCATCCTCTCTTGTGACTGAATTGACTCTGGAACGACCATTGTCTTGGTTTAGGACGGAGTCCTACAGATTAATCTCTCGAATTCAAACCGCTCACTTTTTTGCAGTGCATCTGTGTGAGGTTAGACAGTTCGCTCGGTTCAAGGAGTTTCCTCCGCACGGTCGTCTCCTCAATTCCTTAAAAACCAGCAACTCGTTTGCCCCATCTAAAGATTGGAGACCACGGTGGGAGATCATTCTCTCGGTTGCAACTCACAATTTCATCAAAGATGGTCGATTATGGGGAGGTCTCAGAAACATCCAATCTCAATTTATTATCTCACAGTACTGGCAAATTTCTTCCAATTACTACTAAACTCGGCTGGCCTGGTCAAGCTCCCACAGAGGCTATGAACACTCAAAGCTCAACCACCATTGCTGATCTGATGAAAATCCTAAATTAAGTAGTAGCAAATCAAGCGGAAATTGTCAAGATACAGAATGAGGTGTTCGCCTTTTTGAAAGTTCTTACAGATCAGTTATCAAGGGAACCAACATATGATCGCTCTAAAAAGAATGTTGCTGGCAATCCTTCCTATGTTACCACTGGTGTTGATTCCTCTTCTAAGATCCATACCTCTACCAGCGACGAGGGAGACAAAGTCCACACCCATGCTAAGCGCAAAAGGCTCCACTAATCTAGCTTGGACGTTCGTGAAAGCTCGGAATAATTCTCACGAATTCATAAAGAAGACCCATCCGTTTTGGCACGCTTCAATCAAGGTTCTTACGATGAAGGGATAATGCCGTTTTATAAATCCCTTTTGGAGGATTTCCATTCTCGGATCATAGCCGAAGCAACTGACCGATCGGCTGCTGCTCTACTCAGCCAATCCGAGCCATTCCAGAATAAAGAAGTTTGCAAAGGTATAAAGAAAAATGGGTATTCTTCTAATCCGAAACTCAACCTCCATCCTTCCATGAACGTTGTTTCTGAAGGAAGTAAAAGGAAAACCGAGGCAAAACAACACAGGCATGCTTCTCCAGTATCTCAGGCTCCTCCACAAAGGAAGGATCATCAAACCCGAAATGCACAAATGTCGACTCAGCGTCAACAGAATGACCAGACAGACCCGGACTTCCCTCTTCCCATTGAAAAAGTAATCGAGTTGCTAGAAGTCTGGATCCAAGATGGTGCAATCAAATTTCCATACGTCAGGAAAAAGCTGACTGAAGAAGAAATGGAGAATCCTCGTTATTGTCGCTTTCATAGGTTCGTCAATCATCCAACAAGCGACTACAAGGTTTTGAAGCGCATCTTCAAGGAAAAGGTCGAATCAGGAGAACTTAACCTGGGGACTGAAGGGCACATGGATCCTCTCTCAGTCAGGACTTTCTCTGTCTGAACAACCTGTCAAAGAAGCGGTTCATGGTCGAACATATATGTAAAATGTTCTATCCGTCGAAGGCACAAAGGAAAGACATGTTCACAACACTGAATCGCATTGTGCCAGGGATACGACTCTCCATTTCCAGAAATACTCCCTGGTCCTTCAGCCACAGATAAGGAGATGCACGACCGTGGACTGCTTGCCATAGTCGATCTCAAAGGAAATAAATTTGGAAGAATGTTGATCCTCCATCAACATAATTCCACTGAAGACTCTTAGAGCCGCAAGCATCACTCGAAAAGAAGCTACTCATGTTCCCATCTCAATCAAGAATCATGAAGGAACGCTCAGAGATGTTTATAGCTAAATTACTCTCAAGATGAAAATAGGCTCAACCTAGACATAAGCCAGGTTTTTCATAGTCAAGGAAGATCCAGGATATGACTTGATCCTCAGACGAACATGGATCCATACTGAAAAGATGGCTACTGACAAAACGCATTTGGTTTCACATCTCTCCAACGAAGAAGGTTCGATCCAGGGGATTTGGTGAGTGCTCCGTCTTCATGGCACTGGGAGGAATTCCTGATGAGGTTGAAACAAGAACCAAAAGGAGGTGCATTGACATTTATCAAAATATTCTGCACTCAGGCAAGTCTCATTCCTCCTATGTCCATATCATATATTCTCCTACATGCTCTCCTAGCATGGGGACTCAATTCTACTAACAACTTAGCCGTTTCAAGACGTCATTAATGGATATCTTCACCACAACAATATTTTACCTAGTGGTCGCACCTCTTCGAATCGAGCATCTCACTGGAATGCTCATTTTAGAGACGATATGCAATCATGACAAGGAATGTCTTGGATGTACTCCTGTTCCGCATTCAGGAATGTCCACCGCCGAATTATGGAAAAGTGCTGACGCTTATACGAGCATGAAATCTCACACGTTGGAGGACTAATGAAGGAAAAGCCGAACCGAAGTTATTCAGGGCCAAGACGATCATGCCTAAGATGTTCTCTTAAGGGATCTGATGCTTTGACCCTCAAGCATCTGAAGTTTGAAGCAGGATTTTCTTAATTTACTCGTGTTTTGATCAATCCCTCTAAAACATATGCAATACTTGCATTCAGTAATTGAATCTCTTCCAATAATCAACATCAGTTTATTTAAATGAAAATCTTTATAAAACCAAAAGAAAATCCCTACAACTGTCAATCACCTACTTTTCCAAGGCCAACTGAAAATCAAAAACCGCTCATCTCTCAGTGCCTTATTCTTAGAAGCCTTCAAATTGTACTCCCAATCAAAGAGTACTGTTTGTACCAAAAATTAATTTTAAGCACAAAACACGATTGATTTATGATGATGATTATGATGAGAAAATAAGACAACAATATAAACAATAAACAATGAAGACAAGAATTTTACGTGGTTCGGCAAGTAATGCCTACATCCACGGATGAATTCCCTTGGGGAGTGAAGCTTTATTGATATATGTATTACAATGGATTTTCTCTTTTATAGAAAAAATTATCTAAGTAGATGAAATTTGGTGAAGATGAGTAGAAATTTCTTCCTCCTCCAGTTGAGATTTTCCTTTATTTATAGGCAGAAAGTAGATCTAACTTTAGGGGTCAATAGTTATCCTAATAACTTCCCCCATCTGTATAATTCCAAGAAAAAAACCAGATTCATGATAAAATTTGTTATTCCCTCTAATACTTATCATAATCCTTATTAATCTTAAATAATTATTATCTTGAATAATAATCATAACCACTTAAGATAAATATCCTCTTTTTATTAGGATTTTGCAATTATCTTAAATAATTATTATTTTTAATAATAATTATAACCACCTAAGACAATTATCCTCTTTCTGTTAGGATTTATCTGGGCTTCCATAATAAGCAAAAATGGGTTTCCACAATAAACCAAATGGGCTTCAATAATAAGCCATCTGGGCTTCCAAAATAAGCCAGTTATATTTCCATAATAAACAAAATGGGCTTCAATAATAAGCCAACTAGGCTTCTTTAATAAGCCTTGGGTTTCTTTAATATAAACCGACGGTCTTCCAAAATAAGCCAACTGGGCTTCTATAATAAGACATGTTGGTTTCTTTAATAAACCGACGGGTTTCCATAATAAACCAAACGGGTTTCTCCAATAAACCGTGTTTTACCGTTATGCAATGGCTTGTGCGGTACGCACGTGCACCATTTTAATGGGATACAAACATCGCCCCCTCTTAATTCTCAACTTGTTGATGGATTAAGAACAATGCAATACTAGCTTTCTACCACAAGATACGACCTGGGCTGTCTTGCTTCAATTAATGTTCAGTGTTCACGTACCAAAATATTCCACATCTGAAATATCACGCACGTCTTTTTAGCGGGTCCACGTCCATTGAGTGACCAAATTTTCTGAAAATGCTTTGTTGGGTAACGTTTGTGTGTCGAGGGCCACGTGCCATTGTGGGATCATTAACTTTTTCCCATCAAACTAACCACTCAATGTTACGTCGGTTTTCTCCTTACTTCGAGACTTTATAAGCACATGTATAGTTTGAAAACACATTCATAATAGCATGTATACATATAAAAAGACTTTTAGTTTAAGAGAAAAGGCGGACTCACTTGCCATTTCGCATGAATCCTTGAACAATTGTAACTCCAAAGTCTTTTTGTACGCGACACTTTTAGTTTGCTGGCGATTGTCCCATAGCGAGGTAGGATGCTCACAATGACGGAAATACTAACTTCCATATAGTCAAGTACGTGATTACAGCTCACGGTAGCACCTTTGGGGTTTATGTTTTCTTGGAATTCAACAAGAACCGCCATATCACGTTATGATTTGACTCCCTCAATTTGATTCTTGTAATTTGAGACTTTAATTTCCAATGAAACACTAATTATTGGAGTTTGTTTCCTGCACGAAGATCTTGAGCCTGACTAATATAAGTGGACATAACACCTGTCTTCCTTTCTTTGCTCTAATAATGGAATTTCAGTGAAGTAGAGTAACTTTATTTCTTTTCTTTTTCTGGGGATGTTATCCATAGATGTTCTCTTTGTTAGAACTTTCGTTTCCTAGCTTTCATTTCTTATAAGATATTGCAAGAACTATTAGATTTTGCATGACAATTCATTCCCTTGGTTTTTCTCTTTGATTAGAAAAACTCTCCAATTATTAAACCAGATCTCTTTAATAGAAAAACCATCAAAACTCTTTTCCCATTCATATGAAAATTCGTAGTTTGGATTAAATTAATAACTCAACTTCGATTCCGAGAATATACCGCACTCGAATGCAGGTTGCTCACATATCTTGCTAGGCACATTGGTTGCCCATTTGTTCCCGTAGTGGCCTAGAATTCGCCGACTCAATGATCGTGTGTCTGCGAATAATGAATGTATGACAATCTCTGGTGTACAGGTTGATTGTCTCTAGCTTTTCGTCATACATTTCCTTTCTTTCGCTCCACCTCCTTTACTAAACGCTTTTCGTTTTTCTCCTTTTGTTTCATCTTTTATTGAAAAATTTCATCTCTTATTCTTGAAGTACTTCTATCAAATCACTTCGTCTTTGTTTTTGTCTTCCTTTTTTATAGAAATACATTGCACGTATTTATTTAATAAATACATGCAATCTTTAATATTCTCCTTTCACTCCTTTTCGCTCTATTTTTAGCTTCAGCTTTATTATATTATAACACCTTGTTTTTGCCTTTCTCTTTATTAGAAAGACATCGCAACAATTTCCTTTATAATCAAATACTTCGTCTGTCGTTCTTTTTATTAGAAAGACATTGCAACTGTTCCTTTGATAACCAAAATACCTCGCCTTTGTTTTCCTATTTTTTAGCAAAACATTGAACGTATTCCTTTAATAACCAAAATACTTCGCCTTTGTCTTTCTCTTTTGTAGATAAATATTGCAACTATTTCCTTTAATAACCAAAATACTTCGTATTTGTCTTCCTCTTTTATAGAAAGACATTGCACGTATTTATTTATTAAATACATGCAGAAAGTGTTATCATTTGTGATCATAAATTGGATTTATAATGTAACAACTAGCGAGGACTTACCTTCCCGGGCGTTCGTTCCTTCCATCTTAGTTACCCCCAATACTTCCAATGATATTGAAAAGGATGTGTCCTATTGTTTGACTTCCTTAACCATGTCGGTTTTGATTGCATGCTAGGCGTCACTTTAGCCGCCGCCTATATCTGTAGAGATATTCCCAAATAGCAAAGACGCCCCCAGGTGAAGCAGGAAATAGATCTATTATATCCAATCCTCGCTTGCTAGATGGATCTGGGCTTATAGTATCTTTTCCGTTGCCATCTTATTTCTGGGTTCATCGTGATTTTTCCTTTTGGAATCGCCCTCAAAATGTTGTCTTGATGCGCGTGTCCCTTGGTTCCGGACCCTTTCATCGTACATGACAACTTTGCTTTCTTTGCTTATCTCCAACTGATCATGTTGGTGCTGAACCCCGAGCAACAAATCAAACGAACTTTGAATTCAATCATGTTGATGTCAACGAACCTTGAACTCGATCATGTTGATGTCCCAAGTGCATACAAAATTTTCTCATATACAAATTTTTTTTCTACCATGCTGTAGGGAATTGAAAGACGATTCAAACGAGCTAAAAATCACTCAATTCGGACTTATAACGAAAAAGTTATTGACGAAACAAGATTTGAACGAAGCGCGTGTGCTATTGCAGACGTGGCAATGCTTGATCGGATAAGAAAGCGATGTGGCGATTCTTGACAAAACTTCCCTCGACATGGCAGTCTTGACTGGAACTGAACGTTGTTGACGTGGCATACAATTAATGGAGCTGAAATGTACACACGTGGTCCGCTTAACTTACACGCAGTGATCTTGATATGTCGCCGACGTGGATTCGCCACTTGCGCCGATCGTGAGCAGACTGGATGAAGAATAGGCTTCCTGTTACGCTTTTTGCAACATTTATTTTTCTTCTTATTCTGCAACGCTCTCTGGTTCTGTTTTGCAACGCCTTTCATCACGGTTTCTGCTGCTGTTTCGTAACAGTTTCTTCAACTGTTTCGCAACAGCTTCTTTAACCGTTTCGCAATAGTTTCTTCAACCTTGTAAAGGCTCCTTCAACCTCGCAACGGTTTCTTCAACGGTTCGTAACAGTTTCTTCAACTGTTTCGCAACAATTTCTTCAACCTCGCAACGGTTTCTTCAACTGTTTTGCAACAGTTTCTTCAACCTTGTAAAGGTTCCTTCAACATCGCAACGGTTTCTTCAACTGTTTCGCAACAGTTTTTTGAACCCTAACTTTTCCTTTTTTGCTGATTTTTGCATCGAACTCGTGCACTTTGTTCCGCACCTTTCTCAATGACAAAACAAGATTGTTTTACACGAATCCCCTTAGTCGGCGCCAATGTTTGTACCAAAAATTAATTTTAAGCACAAAACACGATTGATTTATGATGATGATTATGATGAGAAAATAAGACAACAATATAAACAATGAAGACAAGAATTTTACGTGGTTCGGCAAGTAATGCCTACATCCACGGATGAATCCCCTTGGGGAGTGAAGCTTTATTGATATATGTATTACAATGGATTTTCTCTTTTATAGAAAAACTTATCTAAGTATATGAAATTTGCTGAAGATGAGTAGAAAATTCTTCCTACTCCAGTTGAGATTTTCCTCTATTTATAGGCAGAAAGTAGATCTAACTTTAGGGGTCAATAGTTATCCTAATAACTTCCCCCATATGTATAATTCCAAGAAAACAACCAGATTCATGATAAAATTTGTTATTCCCTCTAATACTTATCATAATCCTTATTAATCTTAAATAATTATTATCTTGAATAATAATCATAACCACTTAAGATAATTATCCTCTTTTTATTAGGATTTGCAATTATCTTAAATAATTATTATTTTTAATAATAATTATGACCACCTAAGATAATTATCCTTTTTCTGTTATGATTTATCTGGGCTTCCATAATAAACAAAAATGGGTTTCCATAATAAACCAAATGGGCTTCAATAATAAGCCAACTGGGCTTCCAAAATAAGCCAGTTATATTTCCATAATAAACAAAATGGGCTTCAATAATAAGCCAACTAGGCTTCTTTAATAAGCCTTGGGTTTCTTCAATAAACCGACGGGTTTCCATAATAAACCAAACGGGTTTCTCCAATAAACCGTGTTTTACCGTTATGCAATGGCTTGTGCGGTACGCACGTGCACCATTTTAATGGGGTACAAACAAGTACATCAGACACCTCTAACTTCAGCACGAGTATATTAACGGCACACTGATTCAACACCAAGACGATCAGCATAGATGAACTACAATTGATAAGTCTTCACTATCCCCATGAAAAGACTTCTGAAGCAGATGCAACATCATTCATCCATGGATGGCATAAACTCCTTCAACATATTTTTTTCTGTTAAGCAGATGAATACCTCTGGGATGCACTTAGGGACTTGATCTTTTTGAAAAGATCAATTCAGATTAATTTCAATAAATGTATCATGGCAACCTGATGTGATTCCATGAAACGTCATCAACGGAACCTCTCTACATCGCAAACCTTACACGACTAAGGAACTTATTCTCCTCGCCGATCACACCCAGAATGGAGACTGCCGCTGCTATCTGCCGCAACAACATCGATTCCCTGAAAAGGCACTTCACAGTAAAGGTCCGACAGAATTTGGGTTAAACCCCTGGACACCCTCATCTTAGGGACGCTCAACTCATCAATTAGTTTGTGAATGTAAAGGCTCACTGGATGGAGGAGTAAAGACTATGTCGATAATTATGGTTCTAACCTTTTCGGTCTCTGGAGAAACTTTGACCATAGTATCGGCATCAACAAGAATTTCTGGAGAAATTCAATGGTGATACAGCATCAACGACAGTCTCAGAGCAACATCCTCATGACCGGTTTCATCAACTATCCATTCTCTGAAGTGTTACTCGATGGATCAGACTTCTTCAAGGTGATTCATATCAAGATGTGTTGACATGAAAACATGTTAACATGAAAGTCTTCCCAAAGCTTGCATGACGGACAGGCACAAGCCAAAGTCTTCTACAAGATGTTCTCATCACCTCTACAAATGAGATACAACACACTTCATGTCATGGGTTTACAAAAAACGTACCAATGAGTGAGGAATAGGACAATACTTCCTTGACAATAGATTTTCGTCTATGTCTCTGCTACAACATACCAAAAGGGCGCATCAATCGGACATACAAGCTGAAAGATATATCCTCCACACTCAAGTTCATGGAATCTGAAAATTTACACGGGATTATAAGTTACGAATGTGCACGCGTCGTTAAGTGCTCTAGACATCTCCAAATTGAAGGATTATTTTTGCATATGATTCCTCAGTCTCTTAGCTTCGAAATTTGGGGGTCAAACAACGAATTCCGACATCGTATGAAGTTTCAATGGCTTTCAGAATGGACGGCGCGCAAGCAGAAATTTCTAGATGGGATTCCATAGTGTAACTCTATTTCTATAGTTACACAGGCTTTATTTATATAGTTACACAGGCTCTATCACAAAAGAATAACATTATATCATCACAAAACATATACCCCAATAGTAAATGACATCTTAAAGGGAAAGAATCATAATACCTGTTAATGCGAGATCTTCTTCAGGGGTATTCCTTCTTCCTCTCGTCATTTGATTATCGCCTGAATCTGAATCTGCAGTGGAAATTGTAAGAATATAAATTAGTTAATTTTAAATCATGAAACCTAAATCAGTCAAACTTAGTTGCGAAACCCTAATTTTCAAAAACAACCACAAAATCAAGAGACAAATGAAATCAAAACATCAATCATGATGAAGCGAAACATGTGAAAGCAGAAATCCAAAACTAAAACCAGAGAGGAAAAGGAGAAGAGAGAAAACTGACCTTTCTTTCTTCGCTTCTTCTTCTTTCTTCTCAGCAAACAGATCGAAAAACTACTGTATCTTTCTAGGTTTTTTGTTTCTGGTTTGTTCTTCGGGTTTTTCGGCTAGAAAATTTAAACAGCAAGAAGAAGAAAAGATTAAATCACAATCAACAAATCGATCGAAAAGATTAAACAGGAAGAAGAAGAAGATTGATCGAAAACCTACCTGTTTTCGGTTTTCGTTGTTGCGATCTGGAAAAAAAATTCTCTGCAATTCTTTGATGGTTTTCGATCTGGAAATTTGGTTTTAGGTTTCTCAGGTGAGATCGGTTTTCTATCCTAAAATGAAAATGAATGTGTGTGTAAGAGAAAACCTAGGTTAGATTGTTATATAGTGAAGGTCAATCTGGTCATTTCGACCTTTATTAAAATTTATTTTTAATTCGGGCCTGGTTTTAGAACTCTTTTAACTAGGGGCCTCATATTATGGGTTACCCATGGGTGGGGCCTAACCCTAATTTTCCCACTTGATAAACCTCGTTTAAAGCCCAAAAAGAAAAGAGCTTTCCTCACCAAAATCCTAACGTTTTGATTTTCCTACCGATCCCGCCAACTTTCGATTCAACATATATAGAAGGACAAGCGAGTCTGTCCGTTTCTATTAGTTAAGTTTTGAAAAAAAATTCCAAGTTCACCCCTCAAGCAAAGTTAGTTACCAACCATAGTTAGGATCTGGATCGACTCAAACCCGAACCAGACAACAAAACAATAACAGATCACAAATTCTTAAAAAAAAAAACCAACAAAAATTTGATCGAATCAGATCAATTACAAAAATCAAAATTGTCAATTTCATCAAATCAGAACCATTTTTACAAGCAATTAAAACCATTTATACTAGAGTTTCATACAGTTGCAACAAACCCATGTATCTAATGACCAATTACTCAGTAACCTACTCAGCCATAAATCAATGAAATCCATCTCCTTGACAAGAAAACCCAACTTGTTAACATCAAAATCTTTCAATTTTAGCAGTCCTTCAGCAGCATGTTCAATTTGAGTTTTTGATTTATAACCCGTCAACTTCAGCAGTACCAATTCAATCCCTTCAATTTCAAGCTTCAACTATGTAATCAACCATCAAAAGTACAAAAATAACCATGAAATCAACTGGTCACTCGTAAAAGTGAGTCACTCCATCGTTCTAAACCTCAAACTTCTCTATCTTGCTAATCTAAGCCTTCTATTTCACCATAGAGAAGAGATTGACATTCACCGACGACCAGAGTTAAACAGTTGATTAAAAATTCGGGTTGTGAACAAGAAGTGAGACAGCAAGGAAAATTATAACGGATAATTTTTTTTTTTTTGAAGCATTAACGGATTAGATAAGAAAGAAGTGGATGGAGTGATGGACTGGTGTTTATCAGATGAAGTAATAAAAGTAAAAAGGAAGGAGAGAAAAACGGGTTTGGACCTGCTAACTTTAACTTAAAGAATCCTTCCCAGAATAACCTTATTTTTAAGCAAAAATTGGAGCACCTGCTAGCCATGCCGCATAACACGTGAAGCACATGCGTCATGCCCATCAAAAACTAACACGTCCTTGAATTTTCCATTTGTTTATCAATCTTACAAGATACTTTTATTATTTGTTTACTTTAAAACATAATTATTTGCATCAAAACCGGTATCAAGTGGTGTTATATCGAAGTCTTAAATGGGCATATTGTGGTGCGCTTGTAAGTTCTAATTCTGTCAAAGTGGTAGATTCTAGTGCCGTGACATTTTGATTGGTTAACATTTTCTAAATCTGACATTATCAATATATCTCTATGAGGCCTGCCTCTTTTCCTAAATACATCAATGTTTGGACAGCTTACGTGACTGTGTAAGAGTTTAGTGATTCAAATTATGCAATGTGAGAATACATTTTTTACTGGAACTTCAAACAATTTACCCAATTTTTTTAATGCTACAGACTGGTTAGGATACCTGTTTAAATTTATACTACTTTTGGAGGGAATTACCCACCATAAATGATAGTACCTTGCAAAACAAAGTACTCATCGAAATTTAAAAGACCGGGTTTTGACGTACCCAATTAAATTTATAGGACCGTCTGAAAGACGATATGCAATGGTTTCCTTATTGAACTGAAGATCACTGACAGAAAATGTGGCATAGCCAATTCTTTTGTTTTCAGTAATGATCTATTAGATTTTTTCTTGGTTTGACAACGGTCCAGTGGTCTCTGTTTTACCTAAAGTTCGAGAACCAGTTGAGTTAATACGTAAAAGAGGAAGAATGTAAGTCTTTTTTTTTTATGCAAAACTTGTATTAAAAACAAAGGATTACAAGTAACTTATACTGGCATGACATTGATCTTTCCTGACTTGTTCCAAAAAAGTTTCAGGAAAGTTACATTGATAATCAAAAGCCATTCTGCCAGTTCTTGCAGTGTTTGCTACTACATGAGCAGCTTCATTAAGTTGTCTTTTAACATAGTTAACAGAAGAACAAGCAAACCAAGAAAGGAGATGCCTTATTTCATTTACAATACTGTCATTCATCCAATGAACTGAGGATTTGGCTTTCTTTACTGAGTTGATCATATTTACACAGTCCCCTTCGAACACAACTTTCGACAAGTTCAGTTCTCTAGCCCAGTAGATAGCTTCTCTTAAGAAGCTAAGAAAAATGTAAGTTAATAGCGATCATTCTAGACTTCTAACTAAGAAAAATGTAAGTCAATAGCGATCATCGCTATCAATAGGATAACCTATGCACGATGCGCCTGCCGTTCCGCTCAATAATTTTTCACGCATGCGCGATGCGCCTACCGTTCCGCTCAATAATTTTTCGGTCAAAAATATTCTTTTAAACGACAAAGTATGCTTTTTATGCATATTTTTGCATGATATATTTGAATAACTTATAATTCATTCAGAATACTTCACAACACAAAGCCTTGGAAAAAACCAAGAAGAGGAAAATATATTCTGAACAACAACTTCAAAACTTTTAGTAAAATCTAATCCCAACACAATGGCATCTACTGTGTTTACTGCATGGTCAATCCTCTCAATTTTATCATCTTTGCATTTCTTAAGCACTTGGTTTCATGGCAGTGGGGAAAAGGTGTACATCACCTTTCCTTCCTCTGCATGTTCCTACAATGAAAGATATTTTCTTAGCGTTATATAAAATCTGCCGATAAAAAATATGAGGGCAGTTAATATGTAAAGGTAACTTCTACCTAAATTCTGCCAAACATAAAATCCAGCATATATAATGAAATAAAGAGATCAAATTAAAATAAAAGAATAGTAGCACAACCAGTAAACATTGGCATATCAAGAGACCCAAAAGTCAATACTCAAATTCTTGCGGAACAGAGTATTTCCCTTGAAGAAATGCACATGGAACCAAGTGTTTTTTATTTATCTACAATCCCCTATAATTTGGTCGGATTAACCATCGTTTTCTACACAGTTGATGATGTTGGTCCCTTGATTGATGGTAAAGATGTGCTCATCTCCAGGTACAAGAATCATTATTGGGGAATAATATTGCCCCTTGGTAGTAATGGCAGCTCCAGTGCATTAAGATTTCAAACAATAACACAATCATATGACTTCAACGTACCAAGGTCAAGTAACACAATCATATGACTTCAACGTACCAAGGTCAAGAAATGACTCTGTGCAGCAACCCAATGATCCCATTTTTTTTATTGCTTGTCGGTCTTTAACTTCTCGGGGTCAGAGTTAGAGACCTGGTTGCACTCCATTGAAACATACTACCTCCGTTTCTGGAAAAGAGGTACTATCACTTTCATTTTAGCCTCAAAATAAGCCAAATTGAAAAAGTGATAGCAAGACTTTTCCAGAAACGAAGGGAGTAAATAACTACTGGACTTTCGCAAAGTCTCTCCCTCGAGGCATGGTTGGATCCCATTGAAGGAACTGAAATCAAATTCCAGTACATATATTTTTACCAATGTGTAAAACATTCTCTAAAAACTAAGCATATTTTGAACATGAAACCCTATTACCACCTAAAATTTTATCTAAAATGGATGAAACATATACATAAAAGTGGCGGAAGATTCGTAGCGCTAATAGGCTAAACCAAATAGAACTATCAAAAATACAAAAATGAAAAGACTGAAGTGAAGCAGAAAAACAGATACACCAACCGAGTTGCAGAAAAACACAATACTTATCCCTTATGAGATAAAGACGTGGTGTGTGCCATAAAAGTTTCTACCATAGTTACTAACCACCTAGCAACAATCAATATGAAGCAAAATATAAAGGGTGGTTTCAGATTTTTTACCATAGTTATGGCATTTATGAAGATTCCATGTAGAGATCAGTGGTCTTGTGGTCGAACTTAAGTGGTGGTGGGAAGATACTAATATTGATACAAACTAAAATTAAACAGTGATGATATTCTCTTAGGCACTTAAACAATCAGCTAATGTTCACAAACTTGACCACTTCATACTACCACTAACATCTAAACTATATTTCCACCGCCATTGTATCTATATTGTGTGTTCCGATTTAGAATGATGGATAAGAATTCAGGGAAATTAGAAATTGAAAAAGAACACAGTTTAGAACTAAACCCAACGATAATTACTAAAAGCACCTGTATGATATTGATTTTAATCAAAATCACTGGAGAAAATCAAATTATTATATGTGATCCCAATTACCCAGAAGAAGATGAAAAGAGAAAGTTTAGTTCATTACCTAACTTAATTATCTCCACCTTTATAAAAGCTGCTGAATGAATCCGTTACCGATGTTCATCAAAATCACCCCATAAGTGAAATTCGTTGACAGGATTGGAAGAGGTCAGAGGTAAATTGGTTGGTGGAATTGAAGTTAACAATCCTTACCCCTTTCTTATAGTTAAGGATTTTGATTGTGAAATTACAGTTTGGATAGAGCGAAACCGAGATTTCAATGTAGGGGAAGAGTTGAATTGGGGTTGGGTTAAGGGATTTCAATTGAAAAAAACTGAGTTGATGTAATTTGAGTTAGTGGTGAAACCGAGATTTAAATTGAAAACCTAAGAATTGAAATGGGTTGGTTTGGAAGATTTCGATTAAAATCCTGAGAAATGATTTGATCTCGATGGCGATTTATCTGTGTTTTTCGTTGGGTTTCCGGTCGATAAGAAGAAGAATAGAAAGAACAGTAGAAAGATGAGAATGGACTCTACCCATTTCAGCTGATTCTGATGCACGAGTATGGATTGTTTACTCTACCCATTTCAGCTGTGGTTGAGTTAACTACTGAGGGCTAAGACGTATTTTTGGTATCAACTAGCTTGACTGAGTTAATACAGTCCGTCAATTTTAATTCACGAATTCTATGTCCGTCCTTAAGGTTTGACCCAAACCTATGTATTTCAGTGAGGATTGCTCAGAAGAAAACTAGCCGAATGTCGAACACAAAATCTTTTCACTTCCATTCTCACAAGTTTCTCGCTTACAAGTTACGCCAACTGCCAAGTCATACTTCACTAACTCTTCATTCACCACGACGACCACCACCACCACCACGACTAACAACAAACCCTTCATCGACCACCCACCATGAATAAATCCTGGCCACCATTCAACACCAGCGTATCTTTCTCCATGTGTATGGTATGATTCTTCTAGCTATTTGTTCTACTTTTAATTAGGGTTATCATTTTTAGGTTAAAAGTTATCATGGCAGAAGTAATGAATAGACAATTAGTAGGTAAATGTGTTACTCCAGTGAAGCTTAATGAAAGCAATTTTTTTACTTGGTCTGGATATGTAAAACAATACTTGAAATATCTAAACAAACTTCACTGTTTAGATAAAAATTGCGTTGCTCCAGATCCATCTAATGTATTAGAGTACAAACAATGGAAGTATGCTAATGTAAACATTCTCTGTTCATTGTTCAATTCCATGGAAGATTCAGTTTATCAACTGTTCAGGTTTTCCAAAACTGTTTCTGATCTCTGGGTTGGTCTTATGGATCACTATGCTGACCCTAAGTTGCTCAACTTCAGAAAGTACCAACTTCATTGTGAGATGATGCATCATACCAAGCAAGGAGACAATCAACCACTGCCTGAATATGTTCGGCACTGTGAAGCTAAGTGGATTGATTTTGAATCTCTGTATGATCAGGATGCTTTTTATATGAAATGTCAGAGTTTAGGGGCAATGAAACTATATAAATTTGAGGAACTGTTGACAATTAAGTATCTTTGTGGTCTTGGTGTGGAGGATGACCCTCTCCGAATTATGATTCTTGATATGATTCCATTACCTTGTCTTAGTAAAGTTGCGGGTGTTACTGACTACGACTGTCTACAAAGCATGGGGATCCAATTTAAGTCATGGCCTGAAGTTTATCAACAACAACAAGTAGTTCGTAGACATGGAAAATGTGGCAGTGAATGCACTTATTGTGGACATACCAATCACAATGTTTCTACATGTTACAAGTTTCGTGAATACCTTGTTCGTAAATCTGCTCGCTTATATGACTAGTGAGTCTATTTCGCTCCCTTTCTTTCTTACTTTTCGTTGTACATTTTTGTTACGGTGATATAATGGAGTTAAACATTGTATCTTTTAGTGATTGAAGATTTTTTTTAATTATGAAATGGATGGCTTATAACTCTATTTAACATACTAAAGGGGAAATAAAGCTTCTCCAGAACATCGTATTCGGGTTCCATTTTTCCATCTTTTGTTGAATACTTATGCACCTGAAATCTGTTACTATTGTTAATCTGATTTATGTTGATATGGTTGTTTTGATTATGTTGATATTGTCGTTTTAGTTTTTACTTTCATCTACTTTTGTGGTTATCATTTGCACTAATTATGTTTCCATTCTTCTTTTTGATTGAAGTTAAGAAAATGTTGAATCATAATCTCATATCCTCCGCACTTGGCTCCATGTATTTGTACTCCCAAAATTAGAAATCTAAGCTTACAAAAAGGGTGGGGAATCTAGAGATACATACTTCGAATTAGTTGCAGAATTTTACTGATTACACCTAAACCTAGTAATATTGTGATCTTGCACAGCAGATACTTTCTATGAACAAACAATAGTCATTATCTACTACTAGCAATCATATGGAAACTCATTAATGTAATGAAAACTCCACTATTACTGCACAATGATAATATATCTGACCCTGGCAACATAGCAATCATAAATTAGAACACACTGTTTTCGCCTATGTTGTCAAAGGCGTCGCCTAGGCGTCAAAGTGGCCTTATTCTGAACTTGGGCGTCACGCACTAGATAAGGAGATGCCACTTTAAAAAGTGGCGCCTTTAAAAGTGGCGGCGTCGCCTTTTAGGCGCTCGTGCCAAGGCGCCGGATTTGTTGGCACCAAAGTGGCATTTCATGCCAAAAAAGGAAAAAAACTATTGCCAAAAATCTTTTGAAGATCTTTTTTCATTAAGTCGTACATTAATATTTTAAAACCCTAAGCTAATTATGTTAAGAAACAGATCATTCCTAGCTGTTTTTGTTAATTACTTCAACAATAGTGAAGGAAAAAAATCTTTCCAAATTTTTTGCAAATCTTTTCATTAAGATTTACAAGCTAATATAGAAAATCCTAAGCTAATTATCAGTTATGTCAAGAACATAAACCTATGTGAGAATTATTGTTCTACGCCGCGGTTTCGCCGCGCCTCGCTGCGGCTCGAGATTTTACACCCGATGCCACGCGGCGCCTTACGCCCATGACAACATAGGTTTTCGCGGCTTTAAAATAGGGTGCAGATCCCATGTCCCCTCCTTGTATGTGCCCTCGTGTCCCACTAGTTAAATTTTGACATTTGGCTTCTTTTTTTCTTCCATAATTTAATTATCTTATTTACGGTTACAAATAAAGAAAAAAATAAAACCGTATATATTGTTACCATTTTTATCTCTCAAACCAAAATCTACATCTCTTCCTTTTTCTTCTTTCTTTCTTTTCATTGCACTTTGAGATTACTGGGAGAATACTCATCACAATCTATAGCAAACTCTCTCTCAAACATCATCATCCAACATGTTTTTGGAATGATTTCGAGTTGAACTCCTGTAATATAGTTTTGGTTTTACGATTTACTCACAGGATTTCACCAATAAGGATAATAATTGACTTAAAAATGATATAACCAAGTTCACTAAAATACCTGTTGTAAATGCATCGTAACTATTGGAAGATCATTAGTTATTTAGTCTTAGATGTGTTTCTCTTCAATGAAAAAACTTTTTGATGCGAAAACTTTGTTATTCGTAAGGAACCGTAAGCTTGGATTTTTGGTTCAGGAGACAAAAAAGGTAATAATATATATGCTTTTATATTTTTTTATTATCTTTAACCGTAATTAAGATAATTAAATTAAGGGAAAAAAAAGAAGCCACATGTCAAAATATAACTAGTGGGACTCGAGGGGACATGGAAGGAGGGGACATGGGATCTGCACCCGTGGCAAGCAAGGTTCACTACAAGACGGTCATAGTTTGATCTGCATCTAATTTTACCAGATGTTTTGAATTTACTGCTTTTATTTGTTACCAAAGTTGAGAAGATGTTAAATCATAAATTTATATCCTTCGCATTGTGTTACATGAATTTTAACTCCAAGAAATTAGAAAACAAAGCTTACAAAAGAGTAGAGAATCTAAATATGTACCTGAGTTAGTGGACAATCTAGATTTGAACTAATTAACACTGGCACTGCATAATAATAACAACATGTTCCCCCTGTTGAAATAGCGACCATGATCTACAACTTTTTTTGCCACCCAAAATGCGACAGGTAATTGTTCAAGCTGTATCAGAATGTATGGTTGGATCGAAATCTTATGTTTCTGAAGAAAACCTCTTTGTATTTGTAATCCATATGTATTGAAGAACATATAAATGGCATACACAAATTTTTATCAACTTCTGTTTAAACTTAAAGTTTGAAAGTACCATGGTGGTTTTTGTAAACTTTCCTGATTGAATGTCGCATTTGAACTTCTGCTTGTACTGTCTTCTGCTCCTAGATCTTTGATTGACAAAGAAGAATCCATTTGCCCGTCGTATTTGTGATTAGTGTGTTTATATATCGGTGAAATTGATTGACAATTCTTTTGTTTCTTCTTCTTATTATTAGTTGAATTCCCTAATCCAATGCTTAATGACAATTCAACTTCAGATTCTCCCTCAGTGTATAAATGTTGCTCATTTAAGCTTTCGACTTTCAATTTTTCTTTTGAAGATGTCATAGAACTTGAACCTATTTGATCTCTACCGATACCTCTTGAAAATTCTTCCGCAGGACTTTCTAGATCGAAATCCTTGTGCATTTTGACATTATCTCTTGAACAACTAGTACTACTCTGTTCTTGTGAGTTAATAGGTTCATTTCTTACACTGAACAATTGATGAAAATTATGCCCAGAACTGTTTCTATTAGTAAAACGGCAGTTGTTAGTTTCGAATCCTGTTATTGTAGGCCATACTCTTGGCTGGTGATCTGGATTTACTGGTGTTCGCGGACTTGCACTATTATTCTTCAAGTGACCCCTGGATTTGTTCATTTTAAACTCGATCATAAGCGTTTTCTGAACTACATAAAGACGGTGAAGTTCATGTACCTGCATCATGGAGGGTTATTCACCATCAATTTGATTACTTTCAATTTGGAGATCTGCGTCGTAAATTAACAATGGATGTTTTGTAAACTTACCTGTTCTTTGAAGATCTCTTCTTGCTTAAGCATTGTTGTCCTCACTGATTCTTTGTCATATTGTTCTAACAATCTATCCATGTAATGTTGGTTCTGGTCAGCACTAGCTAGTTTATGATTCAGCAATCTATTATTCAGATTTTTCGTAGAATTACTTGATGAATTTGTTACGGCACCACAAGTTTTGATCCTTTTTAACGATGCTAGAAAACCAACTGCATATTCGAACTCTTTACCCATGCCTGAAATATTCCAAACAATTGAAAATTTACAACGGAAATCTCAATGAAATATTAACTGTCATAAAAAGTTCAAACAGTCGATCAAAGTAAAGAAAGAAGATTAACTAGCTCAATTGTCTAAACAGTTCTTTTACTTTACGGTATGTAAAAATGTAAACAGGACTAAATTACAATGAACCCATCAAGTTAGAACACTCAAGACAGATGAATTCAAGAAGGAAATGGAAAACAAGAGTACAATTCATAGAATTCAGTATCAACCTGCAAGAAATGACGGTGACACACCAAAGTCTTGGGTTGATCAAAAACCATTTTCTTCTTCCACACTCTTGAAGCTACAATGGCTAGCAATAACATCCATCCGAAGAACTCGAAGCGGAATTTGTACTAATAATATCAAATCTTTCATTAGTGTCCATGACTCATTCTTTTTCTGGACTGAAAACTAGGCTTTATGGACTGAGTTTTCTAAGCAATATGAGAAGAAGAAAACTAAGATCTACAGCAATCTATTGCTAAGCAAAAACTGAAGGGAAGAAACCAAACAAAATAAAACAAAAATTAGAAGGGAAAAATTAGACTAAGTTAAAAAATGTCTGTTGAACTTAAAACTTTCCTTGGAGAAACAACAAAGAAAGAAATAAAATAGAATTCAAATGTCTGACAGGCTGTTAGCAATTGGCAACAATGGTGGAGTTGAAGCTTTTTGTCTAGAGAGAGAGAGAGAGAGAGAGTCAGGCAGAACTCAGGAATGGACCAAAGAAAAATCTAAAAAGTTGATGTGAAAATTGGTTTTTAAATACAACATTCAGTACTCAATTCGTAGTGTTTTCTCTGCTGCTTCATTGTCATGGAATGGCAGTGTACCCCCAGTGAACAAGATATTCCAGACAAGTCTTACAGGACATGAAAGATTATAAACATGTCCTATTTTGACTTACTTCTAGGAATTCAATGCTACTCATTGAATTATTCTAGCTGTCCTTGAGAACCCATTTTTACCTGATCAGGTGGAGGATTCTATACTTTTGGTTAAAAATAGGTTGCTTATTTTTTTAGATTATTATAGATCATTGGAGTGGAATATAAGGTTTTACGAGGAACCTTTTTCATTAAAATTTTGAAAGATACTGTTTAGATTTTATTGTTCTCTTTACTTTTTTTTTTTTTTTTTTGTTTTGTTTGAATAAATTTCTCATTAACGGGAAGAAAAAAAAAGGGTCTACAAGTAACTAGATGGAAGCCTAACGACAAGCTGGGCTCCAACACCTTTTTGTATGACTATTCCTAATCTATGAAAGAAATAGTTACATTTCCTAGCATTAACATCAAATCTAGATAAGTGATTATTAAGCCTTTTCAAGAAATCCACGGTTTCATCGCAAAGTTCACCAAAAGTAGTAAAGGCTAAAGTGTCGAAGTTGTAACCTTGGGCTAAGCATTTTTCCAAATATTTCTTATGCTTGCGTTTAACTGCTTTATTCAGTGCTAACCCAGGTCGGAAAGTGTGCACCCCCCACCGGTGAATGGTGATACGCCGGTGACATCTAAACACTTGTCATGCCCATTGTCCCAGTTGAGGACTAAAACATCAGCCGGACGGAGAGCACTCCCATCATCTGCCAAGAAACCTAGTTCAACTTCTTTTCTGGCCGGCACCCCTGCACGAAAACACATATCTGCATACGTGTCACGAACAAGGTCGTGTCGAAATTTGATGCCTACCTCGGGTGCGCAGTGTAGGGCGTGGTCCCCATAACAGTCCAAATCACTTTTGAAAAAGTACACAGGCTACCTTCAACAAAAAAAAGGTATTCCAGGCCTGTACCGCAAGACTGCGCCAAATTGTTGAGCACTAACTCTCTGGTTGAGCCCCTCGATTGGTATAGCCTTAAGGTAATCTTGTGCATGATTAGCCTTATTGCATTGCCAAAGAGCACAGTCACGAGTAGACATGGAAAATTTATCCGGCATCTCCTTCATGACAACATCGAAGTATTTCACTACCAAGGTCTTCATGGGATGGGGGACAATAAACTCGATGTTGACACCGGGACCACAAATACTGGAGAAAAGATCAATGGCTTGCCGCATGTTGTGATTAGGGCCATGCAATTGAGTGTTACGAAGCATATTGAATTGAAGGGGCTGAGTCTGTATACAAGACGCCAAGTAGCAGTAGTTCATTGCATCAGCCATAAAGTAGATGCCTAAACCTCATAAACTGAGCGGTAAAGAAGACATACGGTACTGCAGCAACCCCATACCAGGCCCGTCATTAGAAACAATATGCCGCAGATGTAGCGACAGGTGAGCATCAAAAATAGCTTGAGCATCTGAGATATAATCTGGCCTGGTAGTTCTCATAGAGAAATAAAGACAAGAAACTCCAACACAACTACGCAGCAACAACAATTCACTTTTGGGATCATCTAGCTTCCTTACAACGTCCATTAAATTGTTGGTTATGAGCACTCTACACTTGATCAAGTCACTGCAGAACTCGTGGTCTAAACTTACAGGCCCCCCTAAAAGTTTTACCCCCTTGGTTGGTCTGCTAATTTGGGCAGGGAAAACATCCATGTCATGACATCGTAAATCCATCGTAGGCCAGAAGATCTCTGTCTTAGCGATGTTAAGGTGAAGACCAAGCTTGTTGCCCTCATTTTTGATGATGTTCAGAGCTTTATAGACCATTAAAGTGTCTCCAATTATCGTACCATCATCCAAATACCATGCCTATAAATTCAAATTGCATTGTTCCGCAATCCTCTTGACTAAAGGGTGAAGAACGAGTGAAAAAAGAAGGGGAACAAAAGGGTCACCTTGTTGTACCCCTTGAGAAGAAAAAAATACGGAATCATTGTAGTACAGTTTTGGCGGCTGAGAATAACAAAACTCCACCCCCTCAGAGATAGAGGGGCAATGTGTTCTAACTTCTTGGAGCATAGCTGGCCTACTGACCATGTTGAAAGCGTTACTGAAATCAACAAGTAGCATGGTCATAGAGGAAGAATTACCTTTCTGGAGTAAAATCTTGTTCACAAAGTGTAAGATGGCTTCTCCTCCACACGGTACTCCCACACCAAACTGGAAGTCTTTGAGGTAAGTGCACATATCCTTTCCCACAGCTTGGGCAACTACTTTGGATACTAATCTCCTCCACATTGTCCCAACAGAAATGGGACGAATACCCCCATCTTGTTTAAGTAAGGGTGTAAGAGGTGCGCTAGCCACAAATTCTCCCAGAAGCGATGGACACCTGCCATCAAACCATAAGTTGACTACACCTTTTATGGAGGTAAGTAGATCTTCAGCTATAATAGCGGCAGGTCCATTAAGGGCATCAAGAAGGTGTTGTACCCTCAAACCATCTCTCCCGCAAGATGTGCCCTTGGGGAAGCTCCTTATTCTACCTAGAATGATCTCGTTTGAGGAAACCACACTACTTACAACACTGGGACCAGTAGGTATGGCTGGCAGAGGGGCGAAAGGGTGCTTATAAACCAATTTTTCAAAGTATCCTCCTCATATGTAGCAATGCCATTTGAAGTGAGTACTTTTATAGCTGCATTGAAAAGCCAATTGCGTATTTTCTTTCTACAGACACTCAGGTTAAGAGCCTCCTGGTTGTTGTTCTTCCGGCGTTGCTTGTTGTTATGTTGAGGGTACTCCTGGAGAAATTTCTGGACTAATTGAATGCAACCATCAGGCTCATACCATTGCACAATAGATTGATTGATGGATTTAATCTGTAATGTCTTGCGGTTGCCAGATCTTTTCTCACAACTGTTTTTGGGGATGTATAGATGTAGTATACAAACAGGTAACAATAAAAGTTGTATCCACACAGAAACATCACCATGATTTGCACGTACCTTATCAAGCGCAAACTTCAAAACTCTTGAGAACTGCAATTTGCACTTTGGGGGATATTTCTCTTTACTTGATTCCAAAAATACATTTTCACGTTCATCTTGAAAAAATGGGTCTACTTAAGATTTATGACTAGTGCTCTAGTGGCCCTTTTTTGTGATTAAGAAAAGAAAAAAAAATAGAAAACCCTCATCCTTCGAGTTCGTTTTTGTGCGCATTCTCTATCGATGTGCACGTGATATTTCAATCTCATTTTCTTAATTTCGGGAGTTCTAATGGGGAATGAGATTCGTAGAAGGCATGGTAATGTGGCGGTCTATTATTTTTCTTATTAAAATCCATATTTCTGATTTTTTTTTTAGATTATTATAGATCATTGGAGTGGAATATAAGGTTTTATTAGGAACCTTTTTCATTAAAATTTTGAAAGATATTGTTTAGATTTTATTTTTCTCTTTACTTGATTCTGAAAAATACATTTTGAGGTTCAGCTAGAAAATTTTGGGACTCACTCAAAATGGGTTTACTTAAGAAATATCGACAAGTGCCCCAGTGACCCCTTTTTGTGATTTTTTTTTTTTTAGAAAAAAAAGAAGAAAATAGAAACTCATTCTTCGAGTTCATTTTTGTGCGCATTCTCTACCGATTTGCACGTGACATTTCAATCTCATTTTCTTGTATAATTTCGGGAGTTCTAATGAGGATTGAGATTCGTAGCAGGCGGCGGTAATTATTTTTCTTACCAAAAACCATATTTCTGATTTTGGTAATAGATCTTCTTCTATAACAATATTGTACCTAATTTTTTTCATATCCACATGCGACGTTATTGATGCAGTTTTACAAGTGGTAAGAAAAGGGTTTGATTCTCGGACTTGGGAAGTTGTTGATTTTAGTACTTACTTAAATAAAATACTAGAAACAAAGAAAAGATTTTAACAAAGTTGAGAGATACTGGGACTCAGGATTCCACCAAACTTCACAATCAATTGGTTCATACAATGATTCATAACAATTTTAGCTCTTTTCTAGACTCTATTTCTTTGGCAAAAGTAGATTTTATAAAGCATTAGATGTAAGTCGTAAGCATAGTGCATCAAAAGTTCTTAGACTAAGCATACACTATCAAACAAAATCACAATTAATCAATGAAAATCATAAATCGATTAAAAATCAATGCAAGAAGTCTTAAGAATCAATTATAATTACCAAACATTGTGAAACATGGCTTCCTCCGTCATCCCAGTGTTGGGGTTTAGCTCCTCATGGTGAAAACACGTTCAAAATTGATATTCATAGCTCAAAAAGTGCTTACAAGAGGTGAAAAATAATAAAGCAGTGAAATCGCAACGGATATAAGTGTTGCAAGACACTGTTACAGAGAACGATAAATCTTTTGTGTAGCAGAATAAACGACTATCTGTATGAGTCTGTTCTTCGTGTTCTTGAGAACGACACTTCTGTTCTGTCGTCTGTAACTCTTCTTCTTCCTCTTCACCTGCTGCTGCAAATCCTCCTGCAGCGTAATTTTATGCCTCTGATCTACCCCAAACTCTCGACGTCCTTTCCTGTGATTCTCACCAATTTATTTATACACAACAGGCCCCTTTTCTTGCGTACAAATCCTTCCAAATCTTCCTTCTTTTCTCTCCCACAAGTCACGGAATATTATTCTGCTTTTAATCCTTCCACGCAGCTTTTCTTGGACTTAAAACTCTCTTATCTCTTCTTTAGATGGAAATAAATATGCAGGGAAAATATCTTAACAAACCCCACATAATTTACCAAAAACAGAACCCACAAGAGCCGAGTATCTCTCTTCTCTTTGATTTATCGAAATCTTCTATTTATTTCCATTTTCTTACGCAACCAACTTCCGTACCATCCATGTTTCGACAAAACAGGACCAAGCCATCCCAAATTAGTAAGAAACTCTGACCATATCTCGCTTCGACTATTGCCAGAAAAGTACGCAGAAGTGAACATAATATTGCACCTGTTTTATCGTGAAACTCGATATCTAGCCCAATTTGATTTAATCGAACCGAATTATCAGCCCTGTTTAACCTTAATAGGCCTAATGAAATCAAACTTTGTGATTGAGTCTCTCCAAAAATAGCCTAGAAATCGAACCCTAATTTGAACTCGCTGCAGCTTTTGTTTCCCGCCAGTTTCAAATTTAAAATGAAGAGGATGACCTCCCCTTATCCTGTGCGGGTCCGCCAATAGTACTTGCCTTGGAAATGGATGCCCCTTAGTAATTTGGGTACCCCTTATCCACTGTCGAGTTCCCTTTAGCAATTTTTCTGAGGTGTAATTATGACTTTTCTGGGGAGTCTCCAGCATACTTCCGGGGTGCCTGTAGTGCGTCTTCTGGGTGCCTTTAGTAATTTTATCCCAGGACCACTTTTCGAGCCAATTTCTTCGCAAGAAATTATTTCTCCAAAAATTCCTACAAAGACATAAAATACCATAATAAGTACAAAAATGGGTACTAACAATATAGAAAATCGAGATCAAAATAGACACATAAATGCATCTATCAAATACCCCCAAACTTATTATTTGCTAGTCCTTGATCAAATCGCAAATCAAATCTAGAAAATAAAATCCTAACTCACTGTCGCAGGCATCGTCGGTTGCATTTAGCGTATGCAACAAGCCTTTAAACCCCTAGGTGGCCCTAGTGGCCGAGTTATAGTCTCGGGAGGGCTTACCAGAGATATACCCACAAAACCTTTACTCCATACCCTAGCTATCTAGGCAGAATCTTGGAAGGCACTAAAGAATCTCCTTGGCTGGCATACTTATTGACTACAGGAGGAAGTACCCTGATGTGAAATTCCAATTGATGTACACGAGTTTGCACTCAAGCATACTAAAATTCATATATAAGTCACAGAGCTCTACTCAGATAGTCTCACTATGGACATCAATATCCGGAGTCAACAAATCACATGGATAGATTAAGAAGATGGATATAGAGAAAACGTAGATGGTTTTGATGTTAACTAAGTGAACGATGTTTCTCATATCTGTCTGAAGGCCATTGCCAAAATGAACCTATCCTAATGGACTGAGATACTGGTCTGACTAATATCAACACAACTAGCATATACAAGGGAACCAGTGGTCGACAATCCTAATTCTAGATCAACTCGTCTGGCATATACAAGGGAACCAGCGGTCGATTTATTCAATGATTTTTTATTTTTATTTTCATAGTAACAACATGATTAGATCTTGCGAATCCAAGCGCATGCTTCTTGTCAGCAGATTACATGGTAATTTCCGTGGATCCTGCGTTCCACGCTTGTTTATGCGACGGAGACAGGGAGAACACACACATATTGCTATCCAAGTGTTATTTATTTATTTTATTGAGAATTATTCCGTTTGGTCTGATTGGTCTGGTCTTTTTTTTTCTTTTTCTTTTTCTTAGTAACTCAATCACTCTATTTCATCCTAGCAGTGGTAACAACTTGAATCGTGAGCCCCACCTAATCACTTAGAGAAACATATTTTAAAAAAGAAAACAAAATAAAAATAGAAGTGAAAAGGACTCAACGAGATATGGCGAAACTACCATGTTATTTCTAACACCTGAGCTTTGTGCTTTTATGAATAGACTCTTTAGATGTTTCCATCTAATCAGATTGGTTCCTCAACTCCTACAACCAAAATGCTTCCATCCACTTAGATTAGTTAGTGCCATCCTTAATAAACATAAATTTCTAGGTTCTGGAGTTTATTTATTGCAACTAAAAAGTTTCTCCCACACCCCAAAACTTAAATCTAACATTGTCCTCAATGTTCTAAAGATAAAATTAAAAGCATGAACAAGGAGAAACTGTTACCATTTGAAGCAAAAGAGTTAAGGAAAGATATTACCGTGTTGCATGAGCATGGGTTACCTCCCAAGAAGTGCTAAGTTTAAAGTCTTCAGCCAGACGGTAAATACCACAAAATGGATAATTACCTTTCAAATCATATATCAATAGTCGAAACAATTGTGGGTCAACAAAATCAAATAAAATTGCCACAATTATTAGACAACTGCACCAAATCAGAAAAATGAACAGACATAACACATCCTCATCCAAGGTTTCCTGCAAGACAACTGGGTTTTTTCTGTGGTGCCCACTTGGGCTTCATATGAGTGTCTTGACAAACAGATTCTTCTGAACTATGGGTTTCTAGTTGCTGGATTTCCTCCTGGACAGTATCAGGAGGGTTAGGTTGAGGAGTCGGAAGAGACTCGGGAAATACCTCATGTATACTAGGCTCGATTCCCAAGTTAGGGACTTCTACTAGGGATATTTGTCCATCACTACCCCCAAACTTAGAGTAATCAGTATTCTCAGACAAACCTCTAACTATTGCTTGAATTTCTGGATCCTTGGAGTCTTGAAAATACTCAAGAGCTTCTTCTAGAGCACTACCCCCAAACTTAGGGTCATCATTATTCTCCGTAAGACCTAGCACTATGGCTTGAATTTCAGGGTCCGTAGAGTCTTTAAAGTACTCGAGAGCTTCTTCTAGTTCAACAGTTTGGTCACCTAACTGACTTAAGAGAATTGTCTCATCAAATTCATCTAAGGAATCACCAAATAAAGTGTCGTCCCAATTATCCTGAATTAGATCCTGAACTAAAGTGCTAATCATATTCACTTCCTCCAAGTCATCAGAAGGTTGTCTATTAACATTAAAGACATTTAGTTCAGTGGTCATATTACCAAAGGATATGTTCATAAGCCCGGTCCTACAGTTGATGACTGCGTTAGCTGTGGCTAAAAATGGGCGGCCTAAAATTACCGGTATTTGAGCACTAGGGTCCTGAACAGGTTGAGTATCTAGAACAACAAAATCCACTGGATAAATAAATTTATCAACCTTAATCAGTACATCCTCTATGACACCACGAGGTACTTTGACAGACCTATCAGCTAACTGTAGGGTCATTTTAGTCGGTTTCAACTCACCAAGACCTAGCTGGGTGTACACATGGTACGGGAGTAGGTTAACACTGGCTACTAAGTCAAGTAATGCTTTATCAACCATGTGATTACCAATCGTACAAGATATGGTGGGGCATCCAGGGTCTTTATACTTAGGGGATGTTTGGTTCAAAAGGATTGAACTTACCTGACCAGCTAAAAAGGCTTTCTTATGGACATTAAGCTTACGCTTTCGAGTACAAAGATCCTTAAGAAACTTGGCATAAGCAGGCATTTGCCTAATTTCTTCTAATAAAGGAATATTTATGTTTACCTGCTTAAAAATCTCCATTATTTCGTTGAAAGTCGACTCTCTCTTAGTTGGAACTAACAACTGTGGATATGGGGGTCTGGGCACAAAATGAGATCTATCGGGAACCACATGGGCATCACTAGAAATTTTATCAGTCTCTTCAGCTAATGGCTCCTTTTGGGGCTCATCTTGGGAACTAGAATGGGAACTAGAAGGTGGATCTACATTATGTCCACTATTAGGAATGGCTACCTTATTGTCTACCGTTTTACCACTCCTAAGGGTTGTTACTGAGTTCACATGATTGAACTCTTTCTCTCTAGAGGATACTTCATGAATTGCTCTAGTGTTGGGTAGTGGTTGATTGGGGGACTTTTCCTTTTCTCTTTCGCTCAAAAATTCTACAATTATACTAACCTTATTTTTTAGCTCTGAAATAGCCTGAGAGTTTTCCTGTAAACCTTTCTCAACCGTTTTCTTAAACTCTGCAGTGTTATGAGATAAGATGGTTAGAGACTCTTCTAAGCTCATGATTTTTTTATCCGATAGGTTTCGATCATCGATCCGGCCCTAAATGGTTCTTAGTATACCCAAAACTTGGGAGAGCCTCGGGAAATACTAGATCGACCTTGACTCGGCCCTTAGACCAAGAGAAATTCGGGTGGTTTCTCCAACCAGGGTTATAGGTATCGGAATATGGATCAAATCTCTGACGGTTCCCAAACCTAGAGTTGTTATAAAGAGCATGGGCTTGCTCTTCGTATCTAGCATGATGTGACCCTTGATTCATTTCTAAGGCTTCTAGACGCCTAAGAATATCTGACCCATAATCAACTCTATCGATCCTATGGATAGGATTTCTAGGTATTTCTGGTTCTCTCATTGAAGCACATTGCCTAGTTTTCTCGGCTAACTCGATGAATTCGTCGAAACATTCATCTGGGTCTTGATGGGTAAATTCTCCACCACTAATTGTTTCTACCTGCATACGGGTTTCACTATCAAGGCCCTCATATAAAATTTGGGCCATGTGGGATTTTTCAAAGCCGTGATGTGGACACTGGTATAACAATTCACTAAACCTTTCTACATAATCATGAAGTTTTTCACCTAACTTCTGCTTAAAGGTTTGGATAGACTGCCGAACAGCTGCAGTCTTATGGTGTGGTAGAATTTCTTAACAAATGCCTCTACAAGACCATCCCAGGTGGTAATTGTTTTAGAAGGAATAAAATGATACCACTCTTTGGCTTTCTCATAGAGAGAGAAGTGAAACAAACGTAACCTAAGCACATCTTTGGAGACATTTGGATAGTTCATTGTGTCACAAATCATTTCAAAGTCTCTTATGTGGGTATACGGGTTCTCATTCTCTAATCCCCTAAACTTACGAAGCATGCCAATAGTCTCATATCTAATATCAAATTGGACCGTAGAAGCTGGTAGAACTACACCTGGGTCACGCACTACCCTAGACGGGTTCAAACGATCCCTAAGGGTTTTTATCGGGACCTCATCATCCTTTTCCTCAACCATTTTGGCAAAAATAGAAGTATTAAGGATATTTTCCTCACCGTGAGAAGAACGTCCAAAAATAGGACTTTCTAGATTAAGGTAGTCAAGATTCTTGTTTCCTAAAATATCAGTTCTAGGTTTTTCACGCATAAACCGTCCTAGAGCGTCTCTCTTACATTCTGGCATACAAGAATTCAACAAAATGTGCACATGCAAATGATGGGCTAACTAATTTAGGTAAGCTTGGGTTACCTACAACGAAACATACCCAAAGGTATGAGGCTGAGGTTTGTGGACTTTCAGCTGGTAACTCCCATAAGGCCCAAGGCACGGGTTCAGCTTACTAATCCACCAGTTTTCCTAAACTCGGTAGTCTGACGAAGATGCAATTGGTGTGTTCAGTTTTTTTTTTTTTTTTTTTTTTAATAAATAAAGTACTAAAAATAAACACAAACAAATAAAAGAAAATTACAAGTCCAAAAATAAATAAAGAAACTACTAAAAATAAGATGAAAGTTTAAAAAATAAAATCTTAAGTTTCTCCCTTTTTGTAAGGCAAGTTCAACTTTCCACGTTTCGCTTCAAGAAAATCCTACACAACAAAAACAAAAATACCAAAGAAGTAAAATAGAACAAAAAATAATCTAAAAAAAAAAGAAAAATAAATAATACTAAATAAAATATATATAAAACCTAAAAAAAAAAATGCAAAACCTAAAACCTAAACCTAAATACAAGTCCGCGTCGGCGGCGCCAAAAACTGATGCAGTTTTACAAGTGGTAAGAAAAGGGTTTGATTCTCGGACTTGGGAAGTTGTTGATTTTAGGACTTACTTAAATAAAATACTAGAAACAAAGAAAAGATTTTAACAAAGTTGAGAGATACTGGGACTTAGGATTCCACCAAACTTCACAATCAATTGGTTCATACAATGATTCATAACAATTTTAGCTCTTTTCTAGACTCTATTTCTTTGCCAAAAGTAGATTTTATAAAGCATTAGATGTAAATCTTAAGCATAGTGCATCAAAAGTTCTTAGACTAAGCATACACTATCAAACAAAATCACAAATAATCAATGAAAATCATAAATCGATTAAAAATCAATGCAAGAAGTCTTAAGAATCAATTATAATTACCAAACATTGTGAAACATGGCTTCCTCCGTCATCCCAGTGTTGGGGTTTAGCTCCTCATGGTGAAAACACGTTCAAAATTGATATTCATAGTTCAAAAAGTGCTTACAAGAGGTGAAAATTAATAATGTAGTGAAATCGCAACGGATATAAGTGTTGCAAGACACTGTTACAGAGAACGATAAATCTTTTGTGTAGCAGAATAAACGACTGTCTGTATGAGTCTGTTCTTCATGTTCTTGAGAACGACACTTCTGTTCTGTCGTCTGCAACTCTTCTTCTTCCTCTTCACCTGCTGCTGCAAATCCTTCTGCAGCGTAATTTTATGCCTCTGATCTACCCCAAACTCTCGACGTCCTTTCATGTGATTCTCACCAATGTATTTATACACCAAGCAATAAGAGAGACAAGATCAAGGAATCCTTCTTCGTTGCGAAACAATGATTAAAGTTATGTTCTTTTCTACTTGTTATTAGTCACAGATTATCACCAACCGTAGGATAGCGAATGTCCGCAGCTAGCCCCCAAATCCCTAATTTCACCGAGTAACAGGTCCGCTTAGTTATCGATTCTATTCAAAAGAACCACCTTGAGGTCCGCTTACAAGATGTAATTCCCGAGAATGCATTAAGATTTATGAATTTAGGTTTAGTACTAGTAGTTAAACTCGGTTCGCTTGGTCCACTTACTAGCGTTGTTTCTACACACAATTGCTCCACGGAATCCTCCGCAAGGTCTCGTGTTTTCTACTTGTGTAAAGTGTCGAGAACGATTACGTATTCCCTAACTTATACTAGATATAGATCAATTAACAAATCAATTTAACGTGAACTCCAAACAATCTATCAATCAATCATGAATGTCTTTAAGATCACTCCTATTAGTAAAAACAATCGATAATCATGTGAAAAATCTCAAGATAGAATTGAAAACAAAAACTCAAATCATGTTAAGAACTAGGAATTCATCCTCAATCAATAAGAAAATTAGCTACTCATGTTTTTGAAATTCACACAAATAATAATAATTAAAAGAAGAATTTTCAAATTCACACAAGTAATTAAAAAGAAGAATCTTAGAAAAGCAAGCAAAAACACAAGTGATGTGTGTGTAGAGAGGTGTGTATAAAAAGATGTAGAGAAAGATGTCTAGAAGTTGTAGAAAACTTCTCTATTTATAAGCTTCAATATTCTCCAAATCTTCTAAGGATTAGAATCCTTTTCCTTTTGCAATTCAATTTCCAATTCCAAGCTTTTCTCAAGTCTTCCACCTTCTCTTTCCAAATTTGAGTCCAATTCTCCATCCAATTCCTAGCCCAAGTCTTCACATCCATGAGAGAAGTCCATAGAAAATTCTCGGATTTTTTGGCTCGCGGGAAAATCGGGATTGTGGCCGGAATTTGGCCGGAAAACGTCACCGCCGGCCACCTGGAAATTTCTCCGTCGAGAGAATATTCGATGGAATATTCCGTCAGTCCTCCGTTAGGACTAACGGTCAAACAGGTCAAATTAACGGT
Source organism: Papaver armeniacum (assembly GCA_023531295.1). Classification (NCBI taxonomy): domain Eukaryota; kingdom Viridiplantae; phylum Streptophyta; class Magnoliopsida; order Ranunculales; family Papaveraceae; genus Papaver; species Papaver armeniacum. The sequence goes on from JAJJWW010010702.1 coordinate 408,198, forward strand.
CAGTCGTCAGTCAACCGGGTCAAGTCAGAGATGAGTCAGACTCGAGTTAACTTCGACTCGCCTAATCGGGCTTACTCGGATGAGTCGATTCTTGAATCATTGCTTACTCGGCTGACTTAATCTAATTCAGCTCACCGGAATCGGTCACTGAACTCGGTTGGGATCGGTCATCGGGATCGTCCGGATCGGTCCGAGTCAACTCGCCAGAAGGACGATTTGGACGAGTTTCGGCTGTTTATCAGGATTTCCCGGCCAATTTCAGGCCTCTCTTCTGCAGTCTTCCCCTGCTCAGAACCTACACATACATCTAAGAATTCTTCCACAACCCATTCAAGCTCCCCTGTAAAATATCAATTTCTGCAGTACTCGAACCCATTTCACCACCAACAGTGACATCAACTTCTTCTCTGCACATTACCCTGAATAGATTGCAACAGCAGCATTGATTTCTTCTCAGGTTTGAGTTCCAGAACCCATTCATTTACTCTTCACCAGAAACCCCCAACAACACTAACTTCATTGCAACTGAACCCAATCTTCATTATCATCTCTGCCTATTAGTTTCTCAATAACTTTCAATCCATTACGTGTATAATTGAATCACGGGTTTGGCCGACAATCTCTCCTTCACCGATTCAATCTCACAGATACCTTAATCTTGGCTCATACTCAGATTCCATTCAATAGCAGCAGTGAGGTCTCATTCCATCAAATCCCATCAAATTCAGAGCAACCCATTCACAGAAACTCATTCAATTTCATCATCAGCTTCTCTCCCAGATCTTCTTCATCTCGCCTTTGTCCGTCATATTAACAATTCCATCTTCCAATTTCTTTTCTGATTCAAACAACAGCGGCGAACCCATCCTTCTGCTTCTCCATTCAAACTCAATCTCTACCTTTCTATCAATCCACCACCAACCCATCTTCCACAAATCGAACCCTAATTTCTTCATCTGCAACACCCATTTTCATCGAACTTCAAGAATGGCAACTCGATTCCATCTCTCGATCTACTCTCTCTGAGCTCCTCTTTATCTGTTCAGCTTCTCATTCTTCTCGATTTCTCAATTCATCTTCTACAGTTCATCACAAATAACTCTCGATCTATCGCCAATGGTAACAGCAGCCGTTGTCTGCCTTCTTCTCAATTTCCAGGTGAGAATCAATAAATGAAGATGATTGGAATTGAATGAGATTCTCAAAGTTAGGGTTATAAACTGGGAATGGATCGGTCATGGATCCGGATACGGGTGTGGGTATATGGGTTAGAGTTTAGGGTGTGGGTGGATTAAAACACCCACCATAAGTACACCCAAAATGTGCTATTTTCACTCCCTTCTTTTGGATAAGGGACACCTCTTTGACCTCCCCTTAACCTTGGCTGGGCTCCATATAGTATTCTCTCCTTTGTGAAATGACAATTTTACCCTTTTGGCTCAAATAGGGTGATTCCTTCTTCTTTTCCTCCGTGCGACTCCAAAGTAGCTATAAAACTCAAAACAAGCGTAAAATACATAATTTACAAGAAAAATAGCAAAGAAAGCATAAACTACTAGATAGTAAATACGGTGTATTCTACACCTATCAAATTCCCCACACTTAGACTTTGCTAGTCCTCGAGCAAATCAAACCAAAAACTCACAACTTCAAAGCGTTCAAGCGTCACAAGCATCCAAAAAGCTATGAGGACATAGAGTTTCTGCATGCTAGTAATAAGAAGTTAGAAATACTAAAGAACATATTCTCGTTCTTAATTGTTGAGTGAGAAATAACCACACCATAATGAGAGAATGCGTGTTTGAGAAACGATCAATAAGCATTTCGCATCAAATTCCCCCTCACCAAATAAGATTTTATGATAATTGCACTCAAAAAGACAAATTTTTATGGTTCTCACATGTGTGCGGTAGGAATGAAGAGAGAATTCTGCGACACGTTGAATGGTGGGAAGGATAACTTCCGAAATATTTTTAAAAACCCACATCTTTTAATATTTTAAAAAAAACATTTTTTTCTGACGATCTCTAAGAAAGGAAATCAACCATTATTATCGAGGATGAGATTACTTACTTACCTTCACATCCGATTGCCAATTATGATAACACCACTCTCACGGAATCCAATAGAAACGTCTTCCGCTCCTCGTCTTAACTTCTTGGTCTTCGTCTTTGGTTTCAACTATTGATGATAAACCCTTGAATTTCATAAATCCTTAACAATTCTTAACTCTTTTTACCTTAAATCCTTGTCGCTTGAAACTTTCTTATAAATTTTCCTTCCCCACGGCTCATTCAATAAGAACAAATATTTCTCTTGTTTTTCTCTCTTTTTTTTTTTTTTTTTTTTTTTTTAAGAACTAAGAGAAATAAAATACAAAAATAAACTATGGCCGTGGGAGAAGTATTTTACCGCTTGATTCTTCACAACTTGTATCGTCTTGAAATCATAAACTTCACCTTTTTAATTTTCTTCGCTTTCATGAATAAGTCTTCATACTTGGATATAAAATTACCTCATTGTATTGTAAGTCCTCAACATATATGTGAATCCCGCTCATTTGTATGTTTCTTTACTTATATTTGAAATTTGCTCTTTTTCTCATTCCGTTGCTTGTAAACCTTAAACTTTTCCAACTTTCCTTGTAGATTTTGATGTCGCTCCTTGTTGATGATGAGAGTGTTTCTATGGATCCGTTGTTATCGAGAGAGAGAATGGTGCTAACTGCAAATCGAACTACAAGAAGGAAGCTTTCATCCATGGACGTCACCCTCATGATTGACAAAATTAGCACTCAAGAGATCAAAGAGTAGTGCTTCTATTGGTGGGAGGTTGGGTAGCTCACCATTCTACCGGAATTAACGTACGGTGACACACACTCAAAAGAAGCTCTTTAGTAGATAGAAAATTTCTGGGGTGCCTCTCATGATATGAATACGGGTAGTCTCCACTAATGATTGATCAAAGAACTCTAATAACGCCTTTCTCCTCGCACCAAATTCGCATCACCGGCATGATTAAATCCATTATTTAACACTCAAACAAACAAGAAATCCGAATGTAGTTCTCTAACATTTCCAAGTTCAATTATGTCGGTCAAAATCTCTATGTAAACATACCTAAGTATTCTAGTGACTCTAAAATCTTTAAAAGTTGGAATTTTTAAGTAAAACTTTTTTTTTTTCAATTTTTTTCATTTTTTTGTAATTTTTTGTTTTAAAAACATGCTTAACCACTCCCCCACACTTAAACCTTACATTGTCCTCAATGTAATTGAATCCTCCTAGTAAAGTCAAGGTGGGAAATTTTAACATGATAAGAAACAAGAAAAAGAAATAACAAAAAGCAAAAAGATACGAAATACAAAACCGATGGGTTGCCTCCCATTAAGCGCTTGTTTTAAAGTCGACGGCCCGACTTGGCTCTTGCAAGATTCATTAGCCCGGATCAATCTCTTTCACGGGAAAACATGATGTCACATCACTAGGGTATCGCGATGTCTCAAAGATATTGAAGTGGATGAGTGTACCATCAAACTCCATAGTCAAGGTGCCATTTTGGACATCAATCTTTGTTCGGTGGTGCTTAAGAAATGGTCTACCCAAAAGCAAAGGTGTAGACTTGGAAGAATTCTCATCATTCATGTCTAAGACATAGAAATCGGCCGGAAATACAAGCTTATTAACCTGCACCAAAACATTCTCAACAATCCCTTTCGGGTAAACATTAGATCGGTTAGCAAGTTCAAGAACTACCCCGGTCTCCTTAAGAGGACCGAGATTCAAAGAATCATAAATCGAGGAAGGCATAACATTAACCGACGCTCCCAAATCTAGCAAAGCTCGAGTAAACCTTGTTTTACCAATTGTGCAAGGTATATTGAAACTAGGGGTCCTTTAATTTTGGTGGGAGTTTCTTGAGAATAAACGCCGAAGCATTCTCCCCACACTCATGATTTCATTCCCTTTCAACCTTTTCTTCTTCATGCACATCTCCTTTAAGAACTTTGCACAACGAGGAATTTGACGAAGAGCTTCTATGAGTGGAATATTGACTTGTACTTTCTTAAAGATCTCCCAAATATCCATGTATTCCAAGTCTCTCTTTGATTTAGCAAATCGGCTAGGAACGGAGGGTGGAGTTGTGAAAGTAGGAACCGTCTCCTCGGGTTGGTTGGTTGGAGATGTTTTCTCCTTTGGTGCGGTTTCAATTTCCTCTTTCTCATCATACACCTTATCTTGTTGATTTGGTTGCTCCACTTGTGTCCCACTCCTCAAGGTAATCGCATTAACGCTCTCTCTTGGATTAACAATTGGTTGTGAAGGAAGTTTTGTGGACGCTTGTGCTTTCAATAAGTTCACATCGGTCGCTAATTGCCCCACTTGAATTTGTAACTCCTTGATTGCCAAATCGGTCTTTTGTTGGTGTTGTTGGCTTTGTTGCAACATAGAAGTAAGACCTTGCATACCTTGCATTAACACATTGAGCTTGTCATCATTCAAAGAATCACGCTCCTTGACTTGTTGTGGTTGAAATTGTTGAGAACCACCATGTTGTTGAGGTTGAAAGCGTGATTGTTGAAACCCACCTTGTTGCTCATACGGATTGGAAACCGCCGCTTGCTTGTTTGCATAGCTAAAGTTAGGATGATCCTTCCACCCGGGATTGTAAGTATTCGAGTATGGATCGTACCTTGGCCTTTGATTCGGATATAAAGCATTCACTTGTTCGGTCTCATTATCCGGAATAATTACCGCGGCAATCCTTTGCATCATTATCTCCATATTACTCATTCTTTGATCAAGATGTGATGACGAATCACTAACTTCATGCACTCGCCTAACCATGGGTTCATCTCTTGTGTAGAATTGTTGCGAGTTTGCCGCCATACTTTCAATCAACTCGGTAGCTTGGGCCAAAGTCTTATTCATTAATGCACCACCACCCGCGGCGTCAAGAAGAGACCTATCACTTGGGTGGAGAGCTTCATAGAAGTATTGGAGTATCATTGCATCACTAAATTGATGGTGTGGACACTTCCCACCAACCTCTTGTAACGCTCCCAACATTCATACAATGATTCTCCCACTTGTTGTTTCAATCCACAAATCTCCTTATGAATTTGAGTAGCTTTGGATGCGGGAAAATATCTCTCGAGGAAAAGTTTCTTCATCCCATTCCATGTTGTGATACTTGGGAAGGCAAATAATATAACCATTCCTTAGCATTACCCGCCAAAGAAAACGGAAAGCTTTCAACATTGCTCCATCCGCATTAGTCTCCGGTGGAAGCATAGCCATAACTATGGTGTAAAAATCCATAAGATGTTTGTTTGGGTCCTCATTCACCATGCCATGGAACTTTGGTAACTCTCTAATCAACCCCGGCTTGATTTGAAGGTTGAATTAGTTTGGATACACCATTGTTGGGTATCAAGCTGTGAGAAGCTAGGTCCTTTAGTGTACGATCGGCCATTGTTTCTTCCTCTTTGTCCGAATCACTTGATGAAGAAGGAGGAAGTGGAGTGTTAATCGCTCGAATGAAATCCTTTAATTGAGTCTTGGGATCGAAGACGTATTGGACTCGGTCTACCCCCTTTTAGCATTCACCAAAGGTATAACACCCGAAACAAGATTCTCACAAACTAAGTTAGATACGGTAAAGAATCTAACAAAGCAAAAAGAAAAAATAAAAAGAAAAACAACTAAAAATCGCCCGTTGCTCCCCGGCAACGGCGCCAAAATTTGATGCGTGTTGTAACCACAACAAATTAATTAATACTTTACTACCTAATTAACTAGTAATATAGGGTAGTCAAGGTCGATCCCACGAGGAGCACGAGATTCTAGTTGTAAAAATTGTCACGAAAGGGGGGGTGTAAAAAGCAAAAGAAAATAAACACAACAATTAAAAGATAAAGTTGAAAGCCATAAGAGAGACAAGATCAAGGAATCCTTCTTCGTTGCGAAACAATGATTAAAGTTATGTTCTTTTCTACTTGTTATTAGTCATGATTATCACCAACCGTAGGATAGCAGTCCGCTTAGCTAGCCCCCCAAATCCCTAATTTCACCGAGTAAAGTCCGCTTAGTTATCGATTCTATTCAAAAGAACCACCTTGAGGTCCGCTTACAAGATGTAATTCGAGAATGCATTAAGATTTATGAATTTAGGTTTAGTACTAGTAGTTAAACTCGGTTTCGCTTGGTCCACTTACTAAGCGTTGTTTCTACACACAATTGCTCCACGGAATCCCTCCGCAAGGTCTCGTGTTTTCTACTTGTGTAAAGTGTCGAGAACGATTACGTATTTCCTAACTTATACTAGATATAGATCAATTAACAAATCAATTTACCGTGCACTCCAAACAATCTATCAATCAATCATGAATGTCTTTAAGATCACTCCCTATTAGTAAAAACAATCGATAATCATGTGAAAAATCTCAAGATAGAATTGAAAACAAAAACTCAAATCATGTTAAGAACTAGGAATTCATCCTCAATCAATAAGAAAATTAGCTACTCATGTTTTTGAAATTCACACAAATAATAATAATTAAAAGAAGAATTTTCAAATTCACACAAGTAATTAAAAAGAAGAATCTTAGAAAAGCAAGCAAAAACACAAGTGTTGTGTGTGTAGAGAGGTGTGTATAAAAGATGTAGAGAGAAAGATGTCTAGAAGTTGTAGAAAACTTCTCTATTTATAAGCTTCAATATTCTCCAAATCTTCTAAGGATTAGAATCCTTTTCCTTTTGCAATTCAATTTCCAATTCCAAGCTTTTCTCAAGTCTTCCACCTTCTCTTTCCAAATTTGAGTCCAATTCTCCATCCAATTCCTAGCCCAAGTCTTCACATCCATGAGAGAAGTCCATAGAAAATTCTCGAATTTTTGGCTCGTAGGAAAAATTGGGATTGTGGCCGGAATTTGCCGGAAAACGTCACCGCAAGCCACCCGGAAATTTCTCCGTCGAGAGAATATTCGATGGAATATTCCGTCGATCCTCCGTTAGGACTAACGGTCAAACTAGTCAAATTAAGTGGTCTGGTCGTCGAGTCAAGGGTCAAGTCGAGAGATGAGTCGACTCGAGTTAGCTTCGACTCGCCTAATCGGGCTTACTCAGATGAGTCGGCCATTGAATCGGCCGCTACTCTGGGCTGACTTAATCTAATTCACTCTAGGAATCGGTCACTGAACTCGGTTGGGATCGGTCATCGGGATCGTCCGGATCGGTCCGAGTCAACTCGCCAGAAGGACGATTTGGACGAGTTTCGGCTGTTTATCAGGTTTTCCCGGCCAATTTCAGGCCTCTCTTCTGCAGTCTTCCCCTGCTAAGAACCTACACATACATCTAAGAATTCTTCCACAACCCATTCAAGCTCCCCTGTAAAATATCAATTTCTGCAGTACTCGAACCCATTTCACCACCAACAGTGACATCAACTTCTTCTCTGCACATTACCCTGAATAGATTGCAACACATAAAGATCGATTTCTTCTCGGGTTTGAGTTCCGAACCCATTCATTTACTCTTCTGAAACCCCCAACAACACTAACTTCATTGCAACCGAAACCCAATCTTCATTATCATCTCTCGCCTATTAGTTTCTCAATAACTTTCAACTGTTTCGTGTATAATTTGAATCACGGGTTTGACAAAGAATCTCTCCTTCACCGATTCAATCTCACAGATACCTTAATCTTGGCTCATTCTCAGATTCCATTCAATAGCAGCAGTGAGGTCTCATTCCATCAAATCCCATCAAATTCAGAGCAACCCATTCACAGAAACTCATTCAATTTCATCATCAGCTTCTCTCCCAGATCTTCTTCATCTCGCCTTTGTCCGTCATATCAACAATTCCATCTTCCAATTTCTTTTCTGATTCAAACAACAGCGGCGAACCCATCCTTCTGCTTCTCCATTCAAACTCAATCTCTACCTTTCTATCAATCCACCACCAACCCATCTTCCACAAATCGAACCCTAATTTCTTCATCTGCAACACCCATTTTCATCGAACTTCAAGAATGGCAACTCGATTCCATCTCTCGATCTACTCTCTCTGAGCTCCTCTTTATCTGTTCAGCTTCTCATTCTTCTCGATTTCTCAATTCATCTTCTACAGTTCATCACAAATAACTCTCGATCTATCGCCAATGGTAACAAAGAATCGTTGCCGCCTTCTTCTCATTTGAAAGTGAGAATCAATAAATGAAGATGATTGGAATTGAATGAGATTCTCAAAGTTAGGTTATAAACTGGGAATGGATCGGTCATGGATCCAGGATACGGGTGTGGGTATATGGGTTAGAGTTTAGGGTGTGGGTGGATTAAAACACCCACCATAAGTACACCCAAAATGTGCTATTTTCACTCCCTTCTTTTGGATAAGGGACACCTCTTTGACCTCCCCTTAACCTTTCGGCCTCCATATAGTATTCTCTCCTTTGTGAAATGACAATTTTACCCTTTTGGCTCAAATAGGGTGATTCCTTCTTCTTTTCCTCCGTGCGACTCCAAAGTAGCTATAAAACTCAAAACAAGCGTAAAATACATAATTTACAAGAAAAATAGCAAAGAAAGCATAAACTACTAGATAGTAAATACGGTGTATTCTACACCTATCAACCACATGCCCCTTTTCTTGCGTACAAATCCTTCCAAATCTTCCTTCTTTTCTCTCCCACAAGTCACGGAATATTATTCTGCTTTTAATCCTTCCACGCGGCTTTTCTTGGACTTAAAACTCTCTTATCTCTTCTTTAGATGGAAATAAATCTGCATGGAAACTTAACAAACCCTACATAATTTACCAAAAACAGAACCCATAAGAGCCGAGTATCTCTCTTCTCTTTGATTTATCGAAATCTTCTATTTCTTTTCCGTTTTCTTACGCAACCAACTTCCGTACCATCCATGTTTCGACAAACAGACCAAGCCATCCCAAATCAAGAAGAAACTCCGACCATATCTCGCTTCGACCATTGCTGGAAAAGCACGCGAAGTGAACATAATATTGCACCTGTTTTATCGTGAAACTCGATATCCAGCCCAATTTGATTTAATCGAACCGAATTATCAGCCCTGTTTAACCTTAACATGCCTAATGAAATCAAACTCTGTGATTGAGTCTCTCCAAAAATAGCCTAGAAATCGAACCCTAATTTGAACTCATTTTGCATGCTTTTGTTTCCATGATTTCAAATTTAAATGAAGAGGATGACCTCCCCTATCCTCGTGCGGGTCCGCCAATAGTACTTTGCCTTGGAAATGGATGCCCCTTAGTAATTTGGGTACCCCTTATCCACCGTCGGGTTCCCTTTAGCAATTCTTTCCGAGGTGTAATTGTGACTTTTTCCTGGGAGTCTCCAAGATACTTCCTGTGCAGAGGGCGTCTTCCTGGGGTGCCTTTAGTAATTTTCTCCCAAGACCACTTTTCGAGCCAATTTCTTCGCAAGAAATTATTTCTCCAAAAATTCCTACAAAGACACAAAATACCAGAATAAGTACAAAAATGGGTACTAACAATATAGAAAATCGAGATCAAAATAGACACATAAATGCGTCTATCAGTTATTTATATACTTTATTATAGTGGTGAGAACGAACAAAGCCTAACTGGTGTATATAGAGGTGTAAAACATGTCGGGTCAGCACACCATGGCACAAGAAAAAACATGTTTAATTTACTATATGTCGTGTTGTGCCAAAGATTAAAGGGTGTTGTGCATTTTTAACAAAAATTTGTCACAACATAGTACATAAGATGTTGTTGTGCAGGCACACTTATTTTTTATGTTCTAAATTAAGTATTTTTCAGATATTTGTATAGAGAATGATTTTATGAAACAATAGAATTTTCCATGTAATACTATATATTACATGATGTTAGAAACTTTTTTATTTATAAAAATAATCAGAATCCTAATTTTAGTTGACAATAATTATCAATCCTGTTATAGGGACGGCGGATTCTATTAGAGGGGCGGCGGGTAATAGGACAAAAAGGGTCATTACATGGTAATTTGAAGTGCCCCTTATAAAAAAAACTGAAAAATGACTAATTAACCCTTACATAGTTTAGTGTTGATAATCTAGTTTAGTGTTGATAATCTAGTTTAGTGTTGATAATCTAGTTTAGTTTTGATAATCAAATTTCACTTATATTTACTCTAAAACAAATCAAAATCAGATTTTTAGAGTTAAAAAAAAAAGTTTAGAGGTAAAGAAAAGAAAAACTTTTGTGATATTTGTGAAACCCTTATATTTTGATTCACTCAACCAAAATGAGTGATTCCAGTTACAAATTTGAGATGGGTGAATCTCTATATGATAGAGAAAACAAATACTACATTCCTCTTGATGGAGATATAGGATATGGAGTATTTGTTAGATGGTAGAGATGTTTTAACCCAAAGTCAAGGTCAATCTCAATCAATTGAAGAAATTAGCCAATAAATTGAAGAACCAGAGCCTGAAAATGACCAGTTATACTTCTAAATTAGTTCCCATTAGCTTTTTGTCGCTCAAAATTATCTAAAGTACGTAAAAAAAATCAAAACTTTTACATTTTCAGAAGAACTTATGGTTGGAATTGTGCTTTTGACTCAACCGTAACTCGTGTTACTGGTTCATAAATTATCGAATACCAACCGTGAATCGGTTCAATTTGGGGAAACCCAACGGAATACCAGATTACGGTTGGTAAAAAAATTCCGGCATTTGAACAGTAACCTAATTGTGGTTTGAAACATGACAACATATAGCCACCGTAACAAATAACGGTTGGTAACTAATGAATCGAGACCAACCGTAACTGACTTATGGTTGGTATTTCAACTAATTTTTGAACCGGATAAATTACTAAGACACAAGATGATATACGATTGGTAATGTTGTTTGAGTTACAATTCGTAACTCAATTACAGTTGATAAATGTGATGAAAATACAAACCGTAAAAATAAATTGAAACATCCAGGAAGAATTATGGTTCGTAATTCAAGTATCGACACTAACCGTAAGTCTATTTATGGTTGCAAATAAAATTCGTAACTGAACATTTTTTTTCAAAACTAAGAACTTACGGTTGGTATTTGAGTTATAGGAACCATAACATCAATCCAAACTACAGTTACGGTTCATATTTGAGTTATTACCAACCGTAACTCACATGCAACACAGAAATTTCAATTTCAATTTTGTTCCAAAACCCCGATTTTTGATACAAAACTAACTTTAATCTTCTTCAACCTTCTTCTTCGGCATCTCTAATATAGTTTTCAATCAACGATTATCAATTTTTCAAATTGCCGATTAATCGAGGACGATGAAAATTTCAGTTTTAATGGAGGAGGAGAAGAGAAGATGAAGATGAAAAAAAAACTGTTTTGATTTTTCTGATTCATTAGGTTTAAAAATAGGGGAGGAGAATTATGCCTTTTCAACCAAAAAAAAATGGGTAAATTAGTCAATTTACACCCCTTATAGGATATCCCCTAACCAACTAGAGGGACATTGTTATCACACTTTCCGCCCCTCTAATGGAATATGCCGCCCCTAAAACAGGATTGATAATTATACCATTACTTATTTCACAAATAAACAACAGAAACCGGATTAGAACTTGTGCACCCCCGAAAACTAGGGTACACATGTACCCTTCTTCTCATCGGTAAGTTCATTTTAAAAATCATCATATTTTAATTTGTGTTTATATTTAAAATAAAAGGTGTATTAGCTTTTAAAATGAACCACCCAATAAGCATAGGGGTGTTGGTGTGATTCCGGTTTTTATGGGGTGCACAAATTTGTAAACTACACATTCCAAAATCAATTTTTATATTTTTAAAAATTTACCCGTTATTTAATCATCTTAATCTTTAATCTTAATTATCTTAATCATTTTTTCAAAAATCTTTGTGTAAGTCGACTGTTTTTTATTATTTGTCTAAATAAAATAAATTAATACCTTTAATCTTAATCATCTTATATATAATATTTTT